>OZ035824.1:23088416-23450487 GCA_964034765.1 Knipowitschia caucasica
GCGCGAGCAAGCGCCGCACTCAACAGCATCTCTTCCGGGCCTAGGGCGCCAAACATACTCAATCAACAAACTTCTAACTGCATTTTCCCTCTTGGGTCTCTCCAAAGTGAACTACAGCTGAGGTGGGAGAGTCTGTCCATAGGACAACAATCAGTCGTGCACTGCACAAATCTGGCCTTTATGGAAGAGTGGCAAGAAGAAAGACATTTCTCAAAGATATCCATAAAAAGTCTTGTTTAAAGTTTGCCACAAGCCACCTGGGAGACACACCAAACATGTGGAAGAAGGTGCTCTGGTCAGATGAAACCAAAATCAAACTTTTTGGCCACAATGCAAAACGATATGTTTGGCGTAAAAGCAACACAGCTCATCACCCTGAACACACCATCCCCACTGTCAAACATGGTGGTGGCAGCATCATGGTTTGGGCCTGCTTTTCTTCAGCAGGGACAGGGAAGATGGCTAAAATTGATGGGAAGATGGATGGAGCCAAATACAGGACCATTCTGGAAGAAAACCTGTTGGAGTCTGCAAAAGACCTGAGACTGGGACGGAGATTTATCTTCCAACAGGACAATGATCCAAAACATAAAGCCAAATCTACAATGGAATGGTTCACAAATAGACGTATCCAGGTGTTAGAATGGCCAAGTCAAAGTCCAGACCTGAATCCAATCGAGAATCTGTGGAAAGAGCTGAAGACTGCTGTTCACAAACGCTCTCCATCCAACCTCACTGAGCTCGAGCTGTTTTGCATGGAAGAATGGGAAAGAATTCCGGTCTCTGGATGTGACCTGATAGAGACATACCCCAAGCGACTTGCAGCTGTAATTGCAGCAAAAGGTGGCGCTACAAAGTATTAGCGCAAGGGGGCCGAATAATATTGCATGCCCCACTTTTCAGTTTTTTATTTGTTAAAAAAGTTTAAATAATCCAATAAATTTCGTTCCACTTCACGATTGTGTCCCACTTGTTCTTAATTCTTGACAAAAAAATAAATTTTTATATCTTTATGTTTGAAGCCTGAAAGGTTTCGCAAGGCACTGTATATCCATAATCAGATCCTCTGCAGATGTGTCCTATAATGTTCAATTAATGAAAATAACTTCTTCTGGGTTTACCACGATCGCTTTTTTGTGTGCATGAAAAGGTTAGCAGATAATTCTGAAAACCTCTGTGCACGTGTATTAATAATGTATATGTATAATGTTTGTTCTCCGATTTAAACAATGATTGTTACGGAAATGTAGGCGTAGACCAATCAGAAAGGAAGGGGGAGGAGCTTGGGTTGTTTTTTTCAAATCATGTACCTCTCTCTCTTTTTTCTGACGAACTCCAGACAAACACTTTCACATCCCTTTTTGATAACTCATCCTTTAAAAATGTAATCTCTAACTCACATATTGAGTAAAACACCCTCAGGTTTTACCAATAAATAAACAATAAACCAAATCCAAACCGTCTTCACCTTTTTCAGTCAAAGCTGGTTTAGCGTCGTAAAGATAGTCTTCCCTCACAGCTGCAACCTCCTCCATTAGAGTAAAGTACCGTGGTTTTGTGGGAACAGCGTGACTAATAGGACAATAGTGACATCCAGTCGTGTTTTCTATCAGCCCTGGAGAACCCCGAAGCTAGCGAACAGAAAGGTGTCAGTACTCAAGATGCTACACCAAATCTGTTTCTCTCCTATAGATCGGATCGGACTGTCTTTGCTGGAATGGCACAATGTTGACCAAGCAGACTATTGATTTAAAACACACTGGACGCAAGTGGGTATTGACCACGTAGTAATTGAGTGTGTGCATACAGAGACTTTTTTGTTAGGAAGGCCCAGAGTGCTTCACATTGACTGGTTTATTGACGGGATATTCCATTTACTTTTTAAGAAATCTCTGCGCACATAAAAGCCCTTTAGTTTGTATTGTACAGTTATCCATTGTGAGATCAATAAAGTTTATCTTATCTTATCTTAGTATAATGTTATTCTAACTGTGTTAAAGGAGCTATCTGCAAGGTTTGAATGTTTAGCACCGCCCCCCACCTTGCTCACAGGCTTCTCATTTCCCCTACGCTCTCATCCCACGGAGCCACCTAGTTTTATTAGCGATCCATGAGCAAACATTAGCATGAGCGCAACTTCTTGTAAGCTGTACAACAATCGCTGATGAAATGGTACAAAAGCAACGCACTGCTAACAAAATATATAACTGAAAGATTACCGCTAGTTCCGCGTCCGAATGTAGTCCGAGCATAGATAGTCCGAGGCAGTCCCGCAGGTCTCTCCCATTGACAAGTCTCTCCAGAGGATACGATGTAAGCTAGCTATGTTCACACAGGCTTGATTTCTTCTTTGATCATTTTTTAGCTTTAGTTCCCTCTTCTCTTCCTCTCTGTTGTGTCGTTTGGGCTGTTTTGCTGTATCTGCAGTTACAACCAGAGGAGTTATAGCCAATTCTGCTAACATGCTACTGTGTTTAGCAGCGCTGTAGAGGCTAGAGGACGCAGCCTGTTCTGTGATTGGAGGAGAGTCTCTTCTCAGCACTTTTTACGGCCTGAATTCATACACAGCTGAATCAATGAGCTCAAGTTTTCAATTAAATTACAGATTATAATAACCCTTGTATGTAGTGATAAGCATTTTTATGAACTCATAAAAAAAAATCGGGCATCTTTAAGTTTTGAACAACTGTAAAAAAGAAAATAAAACTGCAATAATATGACGTATGGATTTAAGAGCATTGTCTCAATGGATGTGGGAGTTCTGGGAAGTGCTCATTTGCAGATCAAACCTTTTAATTAGGAAAACCCAGAATTGAGATTGACGAGGTTCTATCTACAAATCTTTAGTATTGGATTATTTTTCGTCAAGCAAATAATTTAATTTACTACACTACTTAGATTCTCTAAACTTGTTCAACTCTCGCACACCTGGATGAAATATGTGTTAAATGTGATTTAAGCCTGGTGCACACAGTTTTTCCAATGTGGTTTTACTGCAAATGGTAAATACACTTTTGAATCATGAATTATCTGGACCTAAAGCCAATTAATTATAAAAATCAATGTTGTTGGATTTTATAAAAAAGTCAAGTTTGTCTTTGATTGAAAAATCAAAGACAGTTAGAAAATTTTATTTCAGTTTTTTGATACAAAGCCACATTCATGAGCACCTGTAGAGGACAGTGCACCTTGTGGTTCAGTGGAGTAAAGCTAACAACCTCCAGCTGAACGCATCGAAAACATGTGAACTGGTCTTCGACTTCAGTCGTAACAGTTCTCACACTCCTGTTGCTATTGATAACTGCCAGGTGCAGATTAGAGGAGTGCACGTTTCTGGGTTTAACTCTGTCTAACGACCTGAAATGGGTCAAAAACACTGACCGGGTCGTTAAGAAAGCTCGTCAGCGTCTCTACTTCCTGCGAAAACTTAGAGAATTTACCACTAACTCTAAGATTCTGCTTAACTTTTATCGCTGCACGATTGAGAGTTTACTTGTTGGTTCTGTGTCTATGTGGTTTGGAAACATCACAGATAAAGAAAAGAGAGCTTTAAACAAGGTGCTCCGCTCTGCAAAGAGGACCGTGGGCTGTGAGCTTCCTGTTCTGGAGGTTCTTTATAAATCCAGACTTATAAACAAAGCTCTTAAGATTGTCAATGACTCTTCTGGCCACCCTGGGAAAGCCATGTTCCAGCTTCTTCCCTCTGGTAGAAGATATCGTTCTGTGAGATGCAGGACATCTCGTTATGTGAACGGCTTTTTTCCACAAGCTGTTATCTGTTTGAACAGAGCACTTTAATGATTTGCACTTGTTTTGAAACTGTTTTAGTCGATCGATTTCACAGTGACATTTGTTTACTGTTTTATTTGTTTTATTTCTGTCTTTTATTGTTGTTTTATGTCTGTATTTGTCTGTGCACACTGGTGACTTTTTGCTTAAGTATTCCAATGTGGTTTTGTTACTGCAAATGGCAAATAAACTGAACTGAACGGAACTGAGGACAGTGCACCTGTAGAGGACAGTGCACCTGTAGAGGCCATGAAGCTTGTGTGTAAATGTGTGTCTCTAAAGGCTCAGTGCTCAGAGTCACGTGATTATTTATATTTAACAACTCTCAGTCAACAGTCTCCAAACACATTTTAAACACTTAAACTACATTTCAAATGCATGTTTGAAATGGAGCTGTTCGACTAATCGACAAAAACGAGGGCTGCCTCACTGAAATAACAACAGTGCATCACGTCACCGTTGATCTGTGGACGTCTCTGAAAGGTGCTTTTGCAGCGCGAGCCGCACACGTGTCAGTGATGTGCACACGCACACGCACTGGTGCTGTGACTGCGGCCAGCGTCACTCCGCACTCACACGAGGATGCGAGAAGAGGGAAAGACCAAATTGTTGCTATATTGGACCATGCTCCGATGCAGCTGCGCTATTTTTAGCCAGGAACTACATCAGCTCTGACTGCAGACACTACGGGGAAATCTCCTGCAGCCGCTGTTCTGCCGCTGTCTCCGCACCGCGCGCACCGCGCACACGCACAGCTTTGAAGCAGCCGGACGCGTGACAGCGGGAAAGAAAAACACGCCATGGCTTTGGACGGAGTTTCATAGCGGCTGTTTGGACGAACATGTCACCCGGGCGTGATGCTGCCGGAGAGCTCACGGCGGATCAGCGTTGATGTGCGCGGCTCGGCAGGTGGTCGCGCTCCTCTGAACACAGCCCCTTGACCAGAGGCAGCAGCTCAGACCAGCGGCCAGACCAGCGGCCAGACCAGTGGGACACGTGCTAAAAGTTGTGGTGTGTTGGTGCGTCCTCAGCCTGCATGGCCCGGACATGGAGCAGCACGAAAGAGTCAAAAGCCACGGAGCCAAGGGTCACTGCCCGGCCGCGTGTGAGGACGAGTTCAACAGTCACGAGCTGGAGGCGCTCTTCCAAAACTATAACTTGAAGCTGGAGCAGACCTCCACACTCAAGGCTCTGGCCGTGCTCATCGTAGCCGCGTCCTCGCTGTCGTTGCTGGAGCTGTTGTCCAGTCCGCGTCTCACTTTGTCCAAGGGCTCGTGTCCAGTGCACTGCGTGGTCTTCCTCTCGCTCTTCATCGTCACTAACGTCAAGTACTTACACGTGACGCAGCTGCAGCAGATCGCAAAGCTTGCACTTCTCTTTAGCTTCACCTTCGCTTTGTTATGTTGTCCGTTTCCACCTGCGCTCACCGGGGCGCGCGAGGGCACCGTGGGCGCCGTGGGACCCGAACAGGGCGTCTGGCAGCTCATGCTGGTCACACTCGTGGCCTATGTGCTGCTGCCCGTCCGCACTCTCTTGGCTGTTCTGTTTGGCGTCATGCTGGCAGCGTCCCACTTCATTGTCATTGCCACATCTTTCAACGGAAAAAAGCACAAACTTTGGAGACCGGTAAGTCAGGCAGCTTCAAAACACTTGCTCATGGCGACACTCCTCCATGAAGTCTCACAATGTAACACCACTGAACACTCACATCAAGTATCATTGTTATACCAAACATTTGATACATAAATAATCTAATTATGTTAAAACTCAATCAAATGGCTCTAAGGGAAAGTAAACGGATAAAGCAGTGATTTATGCTCCAGGAAAAACAAGTAATTTTAATTCTGTGTGCAGAAGTTGAGGAGCTGTCCGGTGCTGAAACTCACAATGTTGTCTCATGGCTCTTTCCCAAAGTCCTTCTCAAAACATAAACCAGAGACTGTACAACATGTTGTAAATACCGTGTTGATATAGATAAAAATCTAAACATAAACAGTTAAGTGTAGGTAGTTTTGAACAGCTGTAGATAATATGTGATCCTGGTGTTCTGATACATTCTGTACCTTTTACCTCGTATACATCCAGCTTCACTAAATTTCCACATTTAGTGAAACTTTCTTTTGAATAAAACAATTTGTTATCTTGGAGGAATTGCCAACAGACTTGTGACGTGCTGCTATTGTATCGGATCATTAGAATAACAAACCTTCAGCATGTGCTTCTGTTCTTTACATCTCACCTCAGCCATAATCCTCATGTTGACCTTGATAACTGCCATTCTATTCGTCATATGGATTAAAGCATGGATTGCAAACTCTAATCTAGGAAAAATAATATACTAGATTAACTCCTATAGATCCAACCCCCTGAGATCCTAAGATAACAGTTATATGTTGTGACTTGAATACAGATTTGTTTGGTTTTAAAGTTTGGTTTGGCACTTCAATAAACTCTTGTCTTCTCGTCCGTGCGGCCTGTTTAGGTTGAAGGATTTGTCCTCAGCAAAATCCATCAGAATCTTTTCGGCTCAAATGACTGCTCTGTGTGGTGTCTTTTATTCTTTGACTGATGTCTGAATACATATTTTTTTGTAGTAATAAGCTGTAGCTACATAATGCCTTTGATATTCTATTTTAATCTAATGATAATCTATCTTCTTATTTTGCCAAATTTAGAGATATTATACTTCTTTATTATGCTAAAGATAGAGATTTTTTACTTGTTTCTTGATCTGAGATTTTGAGATGATATTTTATTTTAATTAGTACAGAGTTATTGTTCATTAATCCTTTGCTGAGTGCTCCTCATTCCTACTGTTCTGTACCCGGTGATGCAACACTGACATTTCCCCACTGTGGGACGGATAATGGATCTCTTAATCTTTAATTATTCTAATAAAAGTATGATATCAGAGATTTTAAAAATGTGTAGGTAGAATAGTTGGTAGGTGTAGGCAGGTAAGTTGATAGGAAGTAGTGAATAGTGATTTATAGTGACTGGTTTTATAATTTAGTGCTGTGTCTTAGGACCCATAAATAAGAAAAATGTTTCTTCATGGGTGTTTCCCATTTAAAAATATGCAATGTCACTAATTATACATGAATATTACTTGCTTCTATTTGGTATTTGTGATAAACTGAACTTATCTGAAGGGCGGGACATAGTGGGAAGAATGCTTTTTCCTTTGTGAATGCATGTGTCAAAGTACCGAGTTGTTAGGATGATCTTTTGTGGACGCTGGTTTATAGGCTTCTCTTTTTCCCTGCAATGAGAGTGGGTTTGTGTTCACAGAGAATTATTATGATGTTTTCATTGGGGTTTGTCCGTCTGTCTGTCTGTCAGGTCGCAGCATAACTCGAAAATTGGTTGAATTTTAACAATATTTGTTTGTGTTGCTTTTGTCTCCATGCAAAGCAGAGACAGTTACTGTAAACTAGACAATACTGTGTGACATCATAGTTAGTATTCAGGGAAGTGCTGAATTATAATGGCTTGGCAGTCAGTAGTCAGTGAGAGGACCACGTGATCCTCTGGGCTTTGACTACTGTAGTTATTTTAATATTTTACTTATGTGCCTTATGTGGATTCTGTCACATCAGAGATAAAACCTCTGCCTTAGTGACACATTTGAAACTGTAGGACCATGACAAAAACACATGATATCTATCTATTGCTATAGCTTTTGAGAATGATAAATGTATTTGTTTTGTTTGTTTGGATGGATGTGTTTTGCTGCTACTGGACTCCTGCATTTCTCCTACGGGGATCAATAAAGTATCTATCTATCTATTTATCTACTTGCATCGACACTGGCTGAACATCGGTATGCCTTGTTACTGTAACTACCATCGGCCATCGGCAAATAAAAATGACATTGTCCGATGGTGGCGCGTGCAAAGAGACACCAATAGAGGGCGTTTGCGTTTCCTCAGTAGAAGAAACAAAGCAGATGGCGGCGGTCGTGTGGCAAAGGTTTACAGTATCAGAAAAAGATCAGCATTATGCAGCTTGCACATGTTCAGTGAGATTTCAAGAGCTGCTAGAAAATCATTGAAAACAAAGAATCTCATTGGACGTTTGAGAAGCAAACGTCCAATGAGAAAAACGAAAAACTGACACCTCCAAGAAACATATAAATAACAAACATCGACCATCGACCAAGTTGTTATGTTAAACATCTGTAATAGTATTGGCCCTATTTTTCAAGTTATATGCGCTACGTTTCAATGTATCCAGGGCTCTATTAAAACTCTCAACCAGGATAATGTTGACACACACACACACACACACACGTCCCTATGCACTCACCTGAGGCAGCGTCTCATACCTCAAACATGAAGAAAAGGACGTCGCCTTGTAAATAGACAGAGCGCGGCCCATGATTGTCCTGAAGTCCAGAACGCGGCCCATAATTGTCCTGAAGTCCAGAACGCGGTCCATAATTGTCCTGAAGTCCAGAACGCGGTCCATAATTGTTCTGAAGTCCAGAGCGCGGTGCCTCAAACTTAACTCACATTCGTTTTGTGTCCACCCACAGACACCCTCTGTAACCACAGGAACAAAGGCTGTCCGTGGGTGACAGCAAGTTGTCAACAAAACTTTCCAAATAAGTTTTTTAGATAGTTTATAGTCAGTGAGTTTTTTAACTTTTTAACCTTCACTCCTTGAAGAAAGCAATGTCATTTTTTTGGGCAACAGTGGCTCAGTTGGTAGAGCATTGGCCTTGGAGCCTGAAGGTTGTGGGCTCGATCCCACCACGAGACCTTCTCCAGTGTATAATAATATGTATAATGTATAATACTGTAAAATACAGTTTGTAGAGTGTGTGTTGAGGGGTTTTACAGCCCTCAACACACACTTTAAGGGATATCAGCTACTTCAAGGGATATCTTTAGAGCGTAACCCCGGAGATAAATGAGGGACCGCTGTATGGGAAAACAAACTCTAAACAAGTGAACATGCATCCACTAGTTACTGTCAGTTTACATCATTTCATACAGATCTGTGAAGCATTGTCCTCCAAGTGAACCTGACTTGGTCCAGTTAAAAGTGCATTATGGAACGTTTTATGTGAAAAAAGTTGATATTTTTGATCTTGTAGTACCCCAGTGGCTGTAAAGACTATTGCCTTTGTTACTAAATGGGAACAGAGTCCACTTGACCGGTACGGGTGAAAGCGCCGTCAGGCTATTTGAGCGGGAATGCGGTGACAAATGTTTGCAAATATGTGGGTAGCAACGACAAGAGCCAGTGAGAAGCGATGCTGGTCTGCCCCCGGATTTACAAAGACATTATCAAAATATAAAAACTGGAATCACAGAGAGAACAAAACTATTTTTTAAGCACATAATGGTGAATGTAACTCAAACTGTCCCAAGGCTCCCAGAGTTCACTTTTCAATGTGAGTCAATAGGAGCCAAAGCAACAGAAAGCAACATTTGTCTATGAGGACTTCCCATTTGAGTCTCATTGAGCCAGTTCTGGGTTAGCATTGTCCAATACATTATCGTTCCTCATGTGACAATAATTTATGTGTTGTTTTATAACCTTTTTCCCCTGACTCATATCAGTCGTTGGTCTAAATTTCCGCTCTGGTTGGTCTGCATGAACACACTGAGTATGCCCCGGGACAAAGTGTAGGATTCGAGGAAGTGTCTTTTTGAAGTGTTGCACCCTCGTCTGCACCCGAAAATGCCCCTGCGTTGAAATCCAATCACTGAACTTGGACGTTCCTGGTATTTGTTTGCGGCACAGAGCTGGATAAGATCTGGAAACAGCTCCAAGTGATTTTGAGTCGTGTTTGGAGACGGCTTAGCACTTTCTTTGCATGTGCTCTGCTGTGTGCTTTAGGCATAGCGTAAAATACAAAGAGATGTCGAGTGCCACCCTTGATGCTCAGTATGTTTGCACCAATGGTATGAGTATGAGTATGAGTACAGCCCTATGGTATTGACCCAATACCAGTATCGGTATCGGTGCAGCCCTAGTGTTCAGGGCTAACAATGATAACAATAATAAACAGTGAGCAGAATGAACGCCTGACCGTAAAATTTCATATTTTACGGTCAAGATGCTATTGATGCCTTTTTTATAAATGGTTTTGTCTTCTCTCTGAGGGCTACAGAAAAGCTCTGAGGGCCAATAAGTTCAATTCAATTCAATTCAATTCAATGTATTCTTGTATCACCCCAAATCACAAAGATCACAAATAGAGAACACATAGGTATTGGTCCATAGAGAGACCAATGTCCATATGTGTTGATAAATGTCATGAGGAGTGGCTGTTCCTTCACATGTCTGGAAAACAGCCATATATCCTTAGATGCCACTGTAATTTATGCATGTATAATTAATATATTTATTTTTTAAGGGCAACACCTGTTAAATCTGCACCCATTAGAACTCCTCAAAGCAGAATTTCCTGAAGTTCCATGACCTGCTGGTCTTGACACGCTCTGTGGCGTTTGCACATATATGTAACGACGTGCCCGCTCTTGTTTGTCTGCCTACAGCTGGTGGCCAACGCCGTGCTGTTCACCAGTGTCAACCTGTCGGGGGTGTTCGTGCGCATCCTCACCGAGCGCACCCAGAGGAAAGTCTTCTTACAAGCCCGCAACTGCATCGAAGAGCGGCTCAGGCTGGAGGACGAGAACGAGAAGCAGGTAGGGGGTAAAAGAACTCTCCAGCTCCAGGCAGCGAGAAAACAAAACACAAGTTCAAGCCTTGCCACCCCCACCTTTACATCCTCATTATGTCTTCACTGTCACTTGAGGAAAAAAACGCGGGTTATTTTTTATTTTTTTATACAGTTCCAGGTGTCAATGTATTCTAACAACCTGCTCACAGGCACGCAGTAACACGCAGCAGCTATTTTTGGAAAGAACAATTACCGTATCACAGGCACAAGCGCTCGATCCCTCCTCCCTCGCTGTTGCACACCTACAATGCCATCGATTAACTAAAGAACAGTCGTGTCACTTTACACACACTTTGAATATGCGCCCCTCGCTCTCTAACCTTGCACTTTGGGGACATGAAAACGAACCGAACGTCCAAAGTTCCATGTCTTTCTGCTTGTGCATTACAGACGTGCGCACACTTTTAGCACCTGCGCTTTGTAGATTTGACGGCGATATGCTGTTTTTTCTCAGCAGTGGCGGACTCCCTTCTGACAGGTAATTACACCAGCAGATTGCTTTCATGGCCTCCATACTTCAGTAAAGGTCACAGTTTATCTGGGTGAAAGAAACACATGCAGACCTCTGATTGGAATCTATCAACAGGCTTCCTCAACCCAAACATCACAGATTTGAATTTCAGCCTTCAAAAGGGGGATTTTTCTTCTCATTATACCATGAGTTTGAATCAGTTTGTACTGATCACAGCAGGTCAATACAACAGAAATCAGGCATTTGGAGAGCACAGATTTCACATTTCAGCTACACAACTAGAGCAGTACAGCAGCCACATCCTTGCTGTGACTGTCACCTTTCCAGCCGTTCAGTAGTTTGTGAGAATATCCCAGGCAGGTGGTAATCTTTTGGGCAGGTTATCAGCATAAAGGAGTGGAAGTTAATGGATCTTTAATACATCTCTATTAGAGCAGTGCAGTCAAATAGCACATAGAGAATTAAGCCAGGGACAGATCAGAGGAATGGAAATCATTACAGTGCGATTAGAAGACGTTTCCATAGAGAGGACCAAGAAAGATTAATAACTCAGATAAATGAATTATTCAATCAAAAGCAGCACACCTTCACACACAGATGATTTACATAGACGGTACACACTCGACACGTTCGGTGGCGGCCCATATGGACGAACATACTCTCCCCGCGGCCTCTGCTGGGGAAAGGGAGTGTGAAGAGAAAAGCCTGTGTACAGTTATGGTTTTATTGGCAGGTGAAGAGCAGCTGTGTGAATGGATGGAAATGCAAGAGACACACAGGAGAGCCCTAGCTGTTTTCATAAGCAGTTTCTCAACAGCTTTTGAACTGAGCTACTGATGTTCGTTGTGCATTCACGACCATTTGACATCCCACTAGAGTTTAAAGTGTGCTCTTCTACTGCCGCAGAGACAGTTTAAATAGGCAAACAGATGTCATGGTGTGGATTTGTTCTGTGGTTTCATTGGTAGTTTTACTTCCTGTGTGGTTGTCTGGCCCGTCCAAATATTTCTCTATATTAGGGGTGTCAAACTCATTTAGGTTGAGGGCCAAATAAAAAAATAAAAAACATAAGAGCTGGTTGGGGCTACTGGAATAACAGTTTTACATATTTTTTCATTCACTTTATTTGACTTTGAGTATCATTTAAGAACAGAATTACATGGTTGTTTTCCAATAGACAATAGGCTTTAAAATAAAGTGTAACATGCCATAGTAGCTCATTACCATCAATGCTACAAGTTACTGCAATAAAGATAATCTAAAATTATTTCAGGGGCTACAAAAAATGGTCTTGCGGGCCGGATTTGGCCCCTGAGCCTGGGTTTGACATACCTGGTCTGTATGTACCCTGTGCTCATCCTTGTGTGTTGCTGGTCCACTGTCTTTGTCCGTCTGTTTTCCTGAGTTTTGTTTGGTTTTGAGTTTGTTTTTACCTTGGACGTTTATTTTCATCATTCTTTTCATTATTTTTATATTCTACCATATTTTTCATGTTTGCACACTTCTGTCTTTTGCACAACCTGAGTGACCCTATCTATGCCAAAGTGACATGTACAGTAACATCAGCAGCTTTTTACCATCTAAAAAACATTGCCAGGATCAAAAACATAGTGTCTAAAGCAGACTTGGAGATTTTTATCCATGCATTTGTCTCCAGTAGGTTAGACTACTGCAATGGCCTGCTCACAGGTCTGTCCAAACAGGCTGTAAAACAGCTGCAGTACATTCAAAATGCAGCAGCTCGAGTCCTGACTAGAACCAGGAAGTACGACCACATTAGTCCAGTTCTCAGGTCTCTGCACTGGCTTCCTGTGGCTCAGAGAATAGACTTTAAAACAGCTCTGCTTGTGTACAAGTCTCTCCATAGCCTCGCACCAAAATATATAAGTGACATGTTAGTCCCATATGAACCAGCCCGGACTCTGAGGAGCACAGGCACTGGACTCCTGTTAGTGCCCAGAGTCAGAACTAAACATGGGGAGGCTGCTTTTCAGATTCATGCTGCTAAAATCTGGCTGCTAAAACAGTCTTCCTGAAGATGTGAGACAGGCCTCCTCTCTGACAATGTTTAAAACCAGGTTAAAGACAGTTCTGTTTAACTGTGCATACAACTGAGGGATTTTATATTTTTATCTTTCTTTTTAATGTTCTGTGATAATTTATGATTTTAATGCTTTCTTGTTTTGTTCAGCACTTTGAATTGCCTTGTGTATGAATTGTGCTATATAAATAAACTTGCCTTGCCTTGCCTTGTACAGTACATTTCTCCAGTGTGAGATCAATGAAGTCTATCTTATCTTATCTCATCATTCCTACATCTTGAGTCCTCCTTCTTTCCAAAATAAACAGTTAAGCAGTTGAAAACGAACCCATGATGAATACTTTACACTGGAAAAAGCCCCGTCATCAATAACTTCCAAAAGTACAATCACATTCAGTCGTGACTTGAATGCAACCCAAGCAGCTGGAACCCGGGCTCCGAGAGGAAACTGAAGCTGCAGAATGTCAAACGCCAAAGACATTTCCGCCATGTCTTTTATATCATGGTGGTGCAGCTGCAGTTAAGGCCTTATGGGAGCCACAATGCTGCACACATTACATTTAATGTCTTTGTAAAAGCTTCTAATCACAGCAGTTTCAAGTCACGATAATGATCTTGAACATAAAAACGAATGGCTCACCTATGACGCTCTGTTGGATTGTGGTTGTTATAACAAGGCTGGTTAAAATGTTTACTTGAAGAGCGTTTCTTAGAACTATTAATTGGTAAAACATATTATTGTTGACGGTAACAAGTTTGACTACCGCACGTGTGCAAAAAGCACTTTTCACACTGAATGCTCTATACTGTAAATGTAAACAGTCAAAGTCACCTCATCCTTTCAATCTCTCACTTAAGAAGTTAAAGGTAAAATTTGAGGAAAGAACCGCCCTCTCCACTCTTTGAACAAAACTCTCTGGGCTTATTTGACAACAATTGGGAGGACCAATAGTCTCGATGATCTACCCAGAAGTAGAAAATCCTCCTATATACCTTTAAGTGTAATAGATGATACCTGTTGGCTTCTCTACTCATCAGCGGTGGAAAAAAGCTCTATCCTCTGCTTTTTTGTCTTGCATTTCTAATATTGTTCTCGGTCGGCCCCAACAGTCGCAACTAGTTCAGGGTTGGTGCAATTCAATTTCAATGTATTCTTGTATCGCCCTAAAACACAACAGTAGTTTTATCTGAGGACTTAACAGAACAGATGAATTCACCAACACAGATCAGAGAATCAACAGTTCAAAACAAGAAATGTATTGATTAAAAACATATAGAGACATTGGTCCATAAGGGGCAGAGACCAATGTCCATTAATGATGATAAAAGTCCATAAATATTGTAGAATGTTGAGTGTCCTGGATCATCACTGCAGTCCTTTTAGTTAGACCCATAAACGTCCAACAGACCCTCCTGCATCGGCAAGGAAAAGCTCTAAAACCCTTCATTAAATAGAACATTCCATTTACAAGTAGCAAAACAGGAGATGAACGTGACCAGCGGTGCGCATCTTCGGCACTAACTCCGGAAGTGACGTGAATTGTGGAAACCCAAAACTGTATATTCAACTTTCAGTTTCATGCAACTATCAACCACCTGTTTAGTAAACATGTTGGACATTCACCAAGGTTTCGTGTGATGTTCTCCTATATTTTCCGTACATAGAATGTGTCTAAAAGAGTAACTTTGGAGACCACAATCTGCCTGATTGTGATTATATCCATACATTCCTTTTTAAAGTTTTCATGTTCTCTGTTTCCTCCCTCTTCAGGAGCGGCTACTAATGAGCCTACTGCCCAGAAATGTTGCCATGGAGATGAAGGAGGATTTCCTGAAGCCACCGGAGAGGATCTTTCATAAGATTTACATCCAACGTCACGACAATGTCAGGTACGGGGGTGTCATGACAACTGCGCATGGGCCCGTACTGTTTTTATCCAGGTGTCACTTGCTGTGACGTCAAGGTCAAGAATAGAAGGGCAGCAATTAAGATTAGCCAATCATCGAAGGGAAAGGTTAGAAAACAAGAAGAGTGTATGGATCTCCAGTCAGGGCTGCTGTTGTTTTGGTGCTTTTTGTTGCTGTGCACCGCAGATATCGGCAAAGATGCACACTTTCTGATAACTATTAATTTTATGGAAGCAGCACTGTTGAGGAATCTTCTCTGTGCCTTCCAAGATATCTGCATCTGCCCCAAGGGTTTCACTTAGCTTTCCAAATAGAAGTTAAGCTGGAAGGAATTATTCATTAAATATATTAGCGCAAACAAGACTTCCTCCATCGTCAATATTTATATCCCTCCTTCCTATGCTGTTTCAAAAATAATACAACTCAGCCTTTGATTTGTCAATAAAGAGTTCTGGGCCCAATCTTTCACAAGGCGCTTAGCAGGCGGTGAGGAAGACAATGCTAGCCCTCGAGAATGAATTGATGAAGAGGGTGTCCATTAATTATAACGGACGTAATATTGTTAGCAGTATATGTTTCAGTTTTCTTACAATAACAATCACGTCTAATTGTTCCACAGTTATTGCATTGTATTGTTTTTCCACATTGACTAATACAGTCCTGAAAGCCTGTGCTAATTGAAACTGGTCATTAGCCTTTTTTGCGTGATTCGAGGCCGTGTGTTGAGTGAGAGAAAGTAGTAGTAGTAGTAGTAATCTTTATTTATATACCGCCTTTTCACTGCACATCGGAGTCTCAAAGCGGTTTACAATTGTTATTTTTTGGGAGTGGGGGTGCCAGTACAGGAGGCACATGCCAGACCTATTGTACATATTTTTAGTGGTAGGGGAAACCGGAGCACCCGGAGGAAACCTACGCAGACACAGGGAGAACATGCAAACTCCACTCAGAAAGGCCCTGGTCCAACCGGGATTTGAACCCAGGACCTTCTTGCTGAGAGGCGAGAGTGCTATCCACTCAGCCACCGTGCCGCCCTAAGTAACCTGACACCACTGATTAGTCCATAACACGACTGTAAAGATGTTAAGAGTGGGTAGACGAGTGCGGAAGTGGAGAGCCAGGTTAGTGTGTCAACAGCACTCGTGTCAAGAGACAATCCTTCCTCCGCTCTGTCTGTCCTCGTGCTCCGCAAAGCTGCTGCACTGGGTTAAACACCAGGCTGCTCTTGTAAACGCTGCCCGGAACAACACATTCATCCAAACACACATATGTCTGTCCATGCTGATGTTAATCCCATACGGAATTCAGGATTGTGCTTTGAATCGGCTGAATTTTCCAAAAGTAGCGTTTCATTGAGGATTACTTCATCAACCACAGCAGTTCAGGCAATTGAGTAAAAAATATATATACATTGTGGTGTGTATAAGATGAATTTAAAGCATTACAAAAAATATTTTACATTTCATCTGCTGCCAGCACTTTTGGCAAACTTGCTGTGTTTTGACTGTGTTGCTAACATTGGGCCTCATTCACAAACGGTTCTTAGGAACATTGTACGTAAATCCTACTTACGCGGTTTTTACGAAGAAAGTGGCATTCACGAATATTTCTCGTAACCAGAATTTCTCTTGGGCAAGTACAAATCCTACGAGTCCTCAGGAGCACTCGTACGCATTCAGTGCCGACATGTTCACAGCCGGGGTTGTCCTCTTTGGTCAAGTTGAATAAAAATACAACATTCCAGTGATATGTCCGTCATATCGATGTATGTATTTATTTATTTGTAGTAATCTTTATTAGTGATCTTTATTTATATACCGCCTTTTTCATTGCAGATCTGGCCTACTTTTTAATTCATTTTGAAATGAAATGTGCCATCGCTTTATCAAATACATAGGAAATCTTGCCGTGTATTAGTGACCCCTTCCTATTTATAGGGGGCATTTCTTTATCCACGGGCCACAGAACAACGGCATATATACTGCTGCTGCAGGAGGTTACTGGGTCCGCGCTGAGTCTCTGCGCTGGTCTCTCCCATGGATCTATACGGGTCTGCACTGGTCTCTCCCATGGATCTATACGGGTCTGCACTGGTCTCTCCCATGGATCTAGACGGGTCTGCACTGGTCTCTCCCATGGATCTAGACGGGTCTGCACTGGTCTCTCTCCATACGGGTCCGTGCTGCATGCTCCTGGATCCATACGGGTCCGCGCTGGTCTCTCAAGTCTGGTCTATGCGGTCTCTCTTCGGTCCGCGCTGGTCTCTGCGCACCGGTCTCTCAGTCAGGTCCAGTCAGGTCACTCCAGTCTATGCGGTCTCTCCTATAGGTCCGCGCTGGTTTCTGTGTGCTGGTCACTCCAGTCTCTCCTCGGGTCTGCATTGGTCTCAGCGCTGGTCCGCGCTGGATCTCCTCCCAGGGTCCAAAATATTTTGAGATTAATCTCAAAACATTTTGAGATTCATCTTTAAAATAATACATAATATATTTTTAAATTAAGCTCATAACATTTTGAGATTAATCTCATCATATTCTTAGATTAATCTCATAATTTTGCTAGTTCGACTTTATTATCATAATATTTCGCCTTTTAAGTCAACATTTTATAACTTTATTCTCAGTCTGGTAAAGGAAGAAAAAAGGGTGACTATTTTGCTCCGTGTAAAGGCCTGTTGCTGTTTCCTCTGCCGTCTGCACACGGCCCTGCAGTCCCTTATATGGGCATTAATGGGCGGTTACTTATGCTAAGTACCTATGCTAATGAAGCACCTGGCACGCGCGCTGTATTTACGAGGAAATGGGATTCATCAATCTGAGAGAACAGCTGCGAACAATTCAGCGGCTTACGAGTGCGTTGATGAATCCCACGTGGGGACTTCTTAGAAATCTACTTAAGGACAACTTGAGAAGAAAGTTGAGTAGTTTCTTACGAAGTTATTCGTGAATGAGGCCCATTGTATGTGACAAATATCTATCTATCTATCTATCTATCTATCTGAAATACAAATAAGTACCAAGCTTGAAAGATATGCTCTAAAATATGTATATTTTTATGCAAATTGTGAAATATTTAATGGACCACTATATTTCAAATTGATTAGATGATCATGTACATGTATGTTACTGTTTTGGAATTATTTACTGCAACTTCAAAACTTTATGCATATCATAATATGTTTGGGACACACACACACACACACACACACAGAGAGAGAACCATTATTTCAATTTGGAGAGACGAGAAAACAGAAAGCTTTTGAGTATTTTATTGGGAGGAGGTTTTGGCGCCCTAGGCCCCGGTGCTGCCTTCAGATCGGAGAGGCTCCTGCGATGGAGCGCGCCAATCCCCAAAAAGGCTGTGAGTTGATGGAGTTTTGCAGCCTGGTTTGGAGGGGACAGAACGTCGAGACTACTCTATGCTGTGACCGCTATCGCTATGCTGTGACCGCTATCGCTATATACTGTGACCGCTATCGCTATATACTGTGACCGCTATCGCTATATGCTGATGACCATCATGCGCTAACCATTTTTTGCTATATACTGTGACCGCTATCGCTATATACTGTGACCGCTATCGCTATATACTGTGACCGCTATCACTATATACTGTGACCGCTATCTACTGTGACCATCACTTGCGGATACTCAGCTGCTGCCGCCACCAGGAAGTTTAGCGAGTGTTTTATGGAGATGCCAAAAGCCGCTGGGCTGCCAGAATGGTCGAAGTGTCAGGCCTGATGTATGAGGAGAGGGCCGATGATGACCAGCGGCCCAGCTGCTGGAGGGCGGAATGGGGGAGCCCCAGGGACGCGGCGCGCGTGGCGGCGCCTATCCGGAAGGAGTGGGCTGTGTAGAGATGGGGAGACAGGTTACAAAGCAGCAGTACGGACTTGAGTTGGGCTCTGAACCAGTTGGAGGACATCGGGAGGTTATCGGGGGTAAGAAATAACGGTCTGTTGAGATCTCCTTTCCGAGAGCGGAGGCGAGTGTAATGCGTGGATCTGTAGGGACAGGGAGAAGTGTCAGACCGAGCTATGACTATATTACAAGCGCCTTTGCGTTTGGAATGCTTGAGGTGGAGGTTGAAGTAGTCGGGATAATAAGACAGGTCGGAGAAGGCAATGTCTTGGGCTGCATTGAAGGTGGTGTGGGGGTTAGTGAATTCGCTTATGCGTAAGAAGCCGTAAAAAGCGAGGAGGAAGACGCTGGACAAGAGGGCGATGGCGTACTTTGAGAGCGGGCTGGAGCTGAGTGCGGAGCAGAGCTGGTGGAGGTTGTCGCACGTCACGGAAATCCTTTTCCTATGCCACGTATGGTTCCGCAGCACGCAGGCTACGGTCACGGGATATATCTCGTGGAGCGCGGAGGAGATGCTTCGAGGGAAAGCGTCGGGCCGGGGCTCGGCGAACCACTGGTCCTGGAAAAAACCCCAAAACCCACGGACGGGGCTGCGTCCGTGAAGAACCGCGGGGCATCTGAGACAGGATGACGTCACTGTAAAAAAAAAAAGATACACCATCCCAGCGGCTCTGCAGACGGGACCGGAACGCCAGGTCGGAGCGGCGCCCCGCGTCCGGGCAGACAGCGTCATTGAGGGAGGAGACGGAGCCGGCGAGGGAGAGGAGTCTGGAATTAAAAGAACGACCTTGGGGAATGATACGGACGGCACAATTAAGATGCCCGAGGAGGGAGAGCAAGGACGCCTCGAAGTGACGGGAAGGCCAAGGCAGACCGGGAGAAAGCGCGGATGCGTTCGAGCTTGTCCAGCGGGAGGGAGGCCTCCATGGCGCGTGTGTCGCGGCGGATGCCGAGAAACTCCAGAGCGTTGGCGGGGCCTGTGGTCTTTCCGGAGTGGAGGAATCCGAGGGCAGAGAAGGCGGGCCTGAGCTTGCGGAGAGAGCCCCCGGAGCAGTCTGAGGGTGGGTTGACTACGAGGGAATCATCGGGGAGATGCAGACAGAGGGGAGCCGCGCGTAATTAAGCAGAATCCGACACGGCGCCTCCGAGAGATTGTTGAACGAGAGGGACTACTCCGGCAGTCAAAGGTGAGGCGCACTGCGAAGAAGAACTTCGACGCCACTTGACCCCTGAACAGCGCCAGTGGTCGGGGTGGAAGGCAGCAGCTTGAACGCGTCCGGGATGACGGCCTTGGAGAGCCAGGAGCCGGGGCCGAAAGTCTTTATCAGCCTGATCGCGTGGTCCACGGTAGCGGACTGCAGGGAGAAGGGCGCTGGAGGGAAGGGGCTGTTGATGCTCGGGCGGGCCCGGAGCGGGGACAGGAGAGGACGAGTATGAGACGCTTCTTCCTGGAGTGCTTGCGGGTGGCGATGCCCATCGGGTTAGAGCGAGACGGAGAGAAGGGGCCAATGACGTAGCCCACGGACACCTCCCGCGCCCGAGCCGCGTGCCGACTTGGGGCTCACGGAGAGCCGGGAAGAGGTTGCGGGACACGAGACGCCGAGGGACCTAAACAGAGCTTGCAGTCTAATGTGAGGGATTCAATAGAGCTTGCAGTCCAAAGTGAGGTATTAAAACTGAGCCCGCAGTCCAAGTGAGGCGTCTAACGGAGAGCCTGCAGTCCGGTGTGAGGGAGTTAAACGACCTGTAGTCCGAGGTGAGGGATTAAACTGAGAGCTTGTAGTCCAGAGTGAGGGATTCAACATTGCCCGCAGTCCTAAAAGAGGGATTTATAACTGAGAGCTTGTAGTCCAAGTGAGGGATTAAACCGAGAGCTGCAGTCCAGTGTGAGGGATTTAAACAGGTTTTACGGTCCAAGTGAGGGATTAACTGAGCCCGCAGTCCAAGTGAGGAGTTTAAACTGAAAGCTTACAGTCCAGTGTGAGGGATCCAACAGAGCCTGCAGTTTTTTATTTTCATTTATTTATTTATATTTATTTATATTTATATTTATATTTATTTATATTTATTTATATCTATTTATATCTATTTATATTTATTTATATTTATTTATATTTATTTATATTTATTTATATTTATTTATTTTTACATATAAGCGTTCCAGATATAAGCAGTACCATATATGCAGTTCCAATATGAGCAGTTCCATATATAAGCAGTTCCGTATATAAGCCGTTCCATATAAAAGCAGTTCCATATATAGCAGTTCCATATATAGCAGTTCCATATATAAGCAGTTCCGCATGAAGCAGTTCCAGGTACGGTATAACAGTTCCAGATAGCAGTTCCGTGAGGGATTAACCTGAGAGCTCGCAGTCCAATGTGAGGGATTCAATTTGGGAGCCGCAGTCCAAGAGGGATTTAAACGGGGCTTGCAGTCCAAAGAGAGGGATTTAAACGGAGCTCGCAGTCCAGAGAGGGATTTAAAGAGAGCCTGCAGGCCAAAGTGAGGGATTAAAACTGAGAGCACGCAGTCCAATGTGAGGGATTAAACTGAGATCCTGCAGTCCAATGTGAGGAATAACGGAGCTTGCAGTCAGAGTGAAGGATTTAAACGGAGCTTGGTTAAGGAGAGCCTGCAGACCAATGCGAGGGCTTTAAACTGAAGCTTGCCCACCAATGCACGGGGCCATCTGAGCCTGCAGTACAAAGCGCGGGGCGAACTGAGCCTGTAGTACATTGCGAGGGGAATAAACCGTCCGCAGATCACATACTTACCCACAACGCTAGAAGACAAGGGACAACACAACGGGACCACGCCGTACCGGCACGAGGAGGCAGGGATGCGCACGGCTCCCACCGCACCGGTCCAGACCGGCCGTATGCAGCAGCAGGCCGCGACGAGACGAGCAGCGGCGGACCCGCAGAAAGAGCCCGCAAAGGAGGAGAGCGGCAAAGACCCACGGACCACAGCACGAGACCCGCAGCAGGTGCAGCGACGCGGAGGAGGAGCAGACCACACGCAGCAAGACAGAGGACAGCAGGGACCGCAGGAGTAAGCGTGAGTAGACAAAAGCGATTCCTCCAGAACGATTCTTTGCAAGGCTTCGAGAAGGCCGAGAGTGGGAGTTTCTCCGCTTTTAAGCGGCTGCCTGGCCGGTACGGGTGATTGGAAGGGGGCGTTTGCTGTGCGATAGGCTGGGGATGTGAACCGGCCTGGAGGGGGTAACTTTGGCTGACGTCTACCAAATTGAATTTCCGCGGGCTGCATTTATGCCACATTGGAGAAATGTCAAAATACCAAAACATTTAAATGAAGTATAAATTATGAACTAAAATGCAAAAAGACCAGCCCAGACCTGTCTCTCGTGTAGGATAGTGAAGTGGTCTGGAGAGCTGTTGTGCTGCACCTCTGCCCCGGCCGCCCCTATCCGTGGGTCTGTACCACTCACCGCCAGAAGGCCCCTTTCAAAGACAAAACACACAACAGCCTCTTCTGGAGCAGCAGTCGTGATCCCAGCTTTGCATACATAAGGAGCAAGCTAGTGCACTGCCAAAAAGAGCAACTCAGTCACGAAGCACAAGGATATTATAGTTGGAGGAAAATAAGAAGCATTTGGGCGTCTCATTTGGGGCAGAAAGAGCATTATTCATCATGGCATTACAGACACTACAATTACATGTTTGCTAGGTGCAGATTTTAAACTTGGAAAAGCAAAAATACTATAACGGCATTTAAAAACAGTGCTGTCAAAGGGAAGTAACCTATTCAAATGATTGAGAGTATGAATGGTATTGGATTCTCATTGGTTGTGGCAGACAGGAGTGGAACTATACATTTACATACACTGTGTAGAAAGATCTAAACTGACCTATTTGTTTGCTCCATGCCACAATATGGAGAGAGGCATTTTGTATTTCTTTCTACAATGTCAGAAGTAAGGTGACATTCATCTCGTAGTATGTTTTTTGTAGAATTTTGTAGTAGTGTTTGGCTGAATTGACTTTAAAACGGTTTGACTTTACCCTTTACTTGACTGGAATTAAAGTCTCATTTCTCCAGAGAGTCTGGTTTGTAGAGACCACTTCACTCTCTTTGGGGATCTGCAAACACACTTTCTATGAGAATGAGATCTCCGAAAAACATCGGCACCCACTTTTTAGTTCTCTGCTGATCTCTGAAGATGTCTCTGCAAACTGTTCCTTGACAATATTTTTATCATTTGCATTAGTTTCTTCTGCGACAAGCTTGCAGAAATGACAAGTGTCAATCTTTTCCACTAAATGTAATTCGTCTTTGTGACAAAAACTACCCAAAGTAAGGTTTGTTTTAGTTGAAAAGCTTTCTAGTAATTGATTTTGCTGGAGTGATAGTATAAAGTATGGACATCTATCAACATTCATGGACATTGGTCTCTCCCTATGGACCAATACATATGTGTATTTTGTGTCTTAACTGTTGATTCTCTGATCTGTGTTGGTGATTTCAATGGTTTTGTTAAGTCCTCTGAGAATACTGCTGTTGTGATTTAGGGCTGTACAAGAATAAATTGTGTTGTATTGTATTTTATTGTATTGTAAAGTAAGTATACACTGAAAAACCATTGTCACTCACACACACTGAATATATGATTATTAACTTTATTAATCTCAGACCGGAGAAATGTACTTGTCACATTTGGCACAGATAGAATCACTCAGATTGTGCAAAAGACAGACGTGTGCAGAACATGTTATGGTTAAAAATATAGTCTGTGCAGGATACATTATATAGACAATACACACCCACACACACACACACTCTGGTGTCACTAACACACTGATATCCATAGCTCCTTGTCTGGTCGCCGTGTGCCTTTGGGCAATAGCTAAACACCCTTCAACACTTGATGACAACTCCTCAGCAGTGAGTAATTTAGCTCCTTAATTGATTTAGTGGTCGGCCTAAAGATGCTCTCACTTACCAGAGATTGAATTAATTCTCCGACATCATATTTCACTGTCACATTGAGCAACTGTTCACTTCATTTCTCTTCATGTTAGCATTTGAATGGGGAAAAACAGGCACACATTGTTTAGAAAGAACCGGTTTATATAACAGTTAAATGTGTGTCATGTGTCTCAGGATTGTGGCCTTTAGCTTTGTCCCACAGTCCCACAGTCGCACTCACAAACACACACTCATTCACCGTCACAGTGGTTAGCATTCATGTAAATCATTGAACTATGTTGTTACACACAAACCGTCTGTGGATGATGTTAACCTTGCAAGAATGCAGTTGGCTGCTTTGAATAAACTGCTCATTTGTAAAGAATCAGACATCATACATATCATATTATTATACTGTTGTTTATTCTGCTCATGTTCTCCGCTGCTAAAGTCCAATATATACATATGTAAATACTTCTGAACCACGTGCAATTATAGCTCCAGAGTTTAATTTATTTTATTTTATCCTACTTTGCCATCTTACTTTCTTATTTTAATTATACTGTCTATAATCTTATGAATCTGAGTCTTATTTCCTTCTTTCTCTGCTGTGATGTGCGCAACGATGACATTGAAATTTCCCCACTGTGGGACGAATCTTATAGCCGGGTGTAACCGTACGTGTCTTTGGTCTTTCCACAGCATCCTTTTCGCTGACATAGTGGGATTCACCAGCTTGGCCTCGCAGTGCACAGCTCAGGAACTGGTCAAACTGCTCAACGAACTCTTCGGGAAGTTTGATGAGCTGGCAACAGTAAGTCTCAGCTGCACTCCCACTCCCAATGTGTTCAAGTTCTGCTTCTCCATGCATGTTTAATAGAAAGTCATAACCCAAGATCCTCCTACCTCTTTTTGTAGGCCGCTGCATACTATATCTGCTCCGCAATTGTCTTGTTGGATATTCTCGCACAATGTGGGCTTAAACATGTACTGTATATATTGTTTTTATTTGAATTGAAAATGAGACCTGACTGTACTGCACTGTATAAAGTCCACCGCGAAAAATACATGTATTGAAAATATGACTAATGATCAAATTGAATGAATGTTTATTAAAAGTGCAGTCAGGGTGTGGATTGATCCTGTCAAGATCTTGGGTTATGACCATGTTCCTCAGAAATTAGTTGGTGTAATTTGACAAAAGCAGTTCAGCTTAGTTCAGCTCCCGGGGACCCATCTCCAGATGTTCATACTCGGCTTGGTCAGGACTAGCCTGGTCTTACCATGTGTAAACTCTGGTCCATGATCATTTCCTACATGTACGTCTGGGTCTGATCCTAGTGGCTGCAGTTTTCTCGGTTGAATCCCCTCCGACCAATCAGAGAGCAGGGGAAGCGGGTGTTGTAGGTCGGTGTCGTTGACAACAAGAGTTTGCGCCAAATTTTCTGGTTGTAGTTTTGCAACAGTGGCAAATGTGATAGTAAAGTAATCTGTTCTGGTTCAGCTCAAGATATTAAAACCGGCGCAAGAAGCATGTTTAGCAAATGTCATTGCTGCAAAGATGTTGTGGCAAAGGAGATGGCTAAAGCTAGGCTAAATGCTGAAGCTAGACTAAATGCTAAATGCCTCACTCACTAGGGCTCATGACATACGTCACGGTAAACTCAGATCCAATCGTTTCAATCTCCAATAAAGCAAATCCAGACCTTAGTACAAAATAAAGTCCGTATGGTGTGGTAAGACCAGGCTATGTCAGGACCAGAGCTGGAGGATTATTGTACATGTTTTTAGTGGTAGAACCGGAGCACTCGGTGGAAACCTACGCAGAGACATGGGTAGAACATACAAACTTCACTCAGAAAGACCTGGTCCGACCGGGATTGGAACCCCATGCTGCCAATAGCCCATACAGTCTCTGGAAAGGTCAGGTCAGGTCTCACAACCAGCCGCTCATCTCTCATCTCGTTCTCATCAAATGGCTGCAGTAGTTCACGGACACAGCTGTTGCAGTGCTCTTCTCTTTATCAAACTGAGTCCCAAAAGTCTCACTGCACCAGATCCAACCCACTCTTATCTTTGCTCTGTCAAAAAAAAAAAAAAAAAAAAGAAGCCCTCTCCTCACGGCTTCCCCCAATCTCCCGCTCCCACTTCCGCCTCCGTCTTGACCTTCGCCCGCCGGCTCCGTTCTCTGTTGCGCTCCAGCCTCCAGCGATAGTCACCGGCACTGATCGATGCGCGAGCCTCGGCCTAATAAATCAGCGGCCGGTGAATTATGCATATTCAGAGGCGTTGTGCGGCGGAGAGATCCCACTAGCTGGAGCATGAACCGCACACATGCTTTCATAACTATCTACGGATGCAGGAGTTTGGTGATTATCGAGGGGGATCCAACTTTGAGAATTTCAGAAGAGACTTTCAGCATCATGTATGGACCGACGTGGACCTACCCGAGGTTTCTCACTTTTCTTCCACTGGGTTTTAGGGCTGTTTCTTGCAGATGCAGGAGGGTTTGTTACACTGTTAGTGTTGGGTTTAACAAGAAGGACTGTGGTGATGATCCAGGACATTTATCAACATTCAAGGACATTGGTCACCTCCCTATGTTCCAGTATTTACAGTATTTACAGCTAGCTAAGAAACATAGCTACTACTCACTTATTTTGTATATTCTGTGTGCTCCCTGTGTGTCTTACTACTGTCCTGTATGTGCGCTGCAACATTGAAATTTTGACGCACACATTGCACACCTAAACAGAGTTCTTTTGAGCCTGATTTTGAACAGTGCTTGTTCTTGTTTCACATTTTCAGAAAAACTATTACAGATTTTTGCTGCATGAAGCTGTAATCGAAGTCAAGGTATTAAT
Organism: Knipowitschia caucasica; assembly: GCA_964034765.1. NCBI lineage: Eukaryota > Metazoa > Chordata > Actinopteri > Gobiiformes > Gobiidae > Knipowitschia > Knipowitschia caucasica. The sequence goes on from OZ035824.1 coordinate 23,114,978, forward strand.
GATTAGCGTGGCCATACAGTTGAAATGAAAGAATTATAAAAAAATAAGAATAATTAAGAGGTCTTCAGCCTAAAAAAAGGTTTACGATATAATTCCATTCAATTAATTTTTGTATAGACCTAAATCACAACTGCAGATTCAGATTCATTTTATTTGCAGTAAAACCACATTGGAATACATTTGCAAAAGTCCCCAGTGTGCACCAGACAAGCACATATATACCTGTAACAACATGGATAAAAGTAGTCAACATTCATGGACATAGGTCAACTCCCATATGGACCAGCATTTACAGCGATCTAAGAAACATAGCTACTACTTATTTGGTATATTTTGTGTGCTCCCTGTGTGCTCTTACTACTGTCCTGTCTGTTGCCCCCACTGTGGGACGAATAAAGGATCTCTGGGGCAACAGTGGCTCGGTTGGTAGAGTACTGGCCTTTGATCCTGAAGGTCGTGGGTTCGGGCTCACCACAAGACTTTCGCCACCGACTCCCACTGATGTCTGTTGTCGTTGTGTCCTTGGGCAAGACACTTCACTCACATTGCCTAGAATGAGTCTGGTGTGTGTGGATGGAGGTGTGCACTGTCAGTGTGCCCCAGGGCAGCTGTGACTACAGTAGTTTATCACCACTGTGTTTGGAGTGAAAGAATAATGACATGTGAAGTGTCTCTAAGTGTCCAAAAAAGTTCTGTATAAAACTGATGCATTATTATTATTATCTCATACCCATGTGTTCTATATTCTCTGTGAACAGCTTGATTCTCTGATCTGTTGTTGGCGATTTTACCAGTTTTGTCAAGTCCTCTGAGAAAACTGCTGATGTGATTTAGGGCGATACAAGAATACTGTACAGTACATTGAATTGAATTAAATTGAATGTATGGAGTGTTTTTACCCTGGCGCTTTGCTGTAGCTCGTTCTCAGCTGTACTGTGTGTACTGAGCCAATAATGACTTTGTAAGTGATAACACACGTTTTCTATTACCTGCACTTTAATTATATCTCTTGTTGCTGAATGCTGCTGAAGACTCAGGGTCATGAAACTGATATTATTGAATTGATTGATTGATTTTTATTCATTTGAGCAGACATTTAAGTATTTACAGTATTTACATTTATTATTTAACATGACCTTTTGTACATGTCCCCAACAGTAAATACTTACACGTGCAATTATATATACATACATATTCAATCTAGCAGCAGTATTTGCTCTAGTTTCACCCTGAGTTGTATATTTACAATTTCAATATATATCTACAAATGCATTTCTATTTACATTCTATTAGAACTGTACATGTTCGATTCAATTTCAATTCAATTTATGTTTGTAAAGCCCTAACTAAATAACAACGAGGTTCAAAGTAGAGAAATAAAACAGAGCACTTTATATCCTTCGGCTGTCTTTAAATGTTGTATGTAAATAGATTTTATTTGATATCTAAATATAGCACTATGCTAATTCCCTGACATTTAAGAGACTGTAACATTCATATGTACAGTATTTGCAATGTTAGTGTTTTTCAGGTACAAAGTAATTGGATTCTCATTCCAAGTGTGAAATTGCTTCTGTTTTCTTATTTTATGGCATATAAGTCTAAAATCATCTCCCGTGTCCATCCACAAACTACAGTAGGAACAGCTTCATGTTCACAGTGACGCCACCCCCATCCGTCCCAACCGACGAAAGGGGGTGCACTGGAGCTCCAATCTACGCCGGCAGGCGATAAACAATGATCCACCCTATCCTGATGCGCCTGATGTCCACGCCGCCCATCCGCGTGTATCCGCCCCTATGATCCCTGGGACCAAGATGAGAGAGATCATACGTCCTCTCCTCTTACCCAACCTGATAACCCTCCCCAACCCCTTATTTCCCACTTCATATCCACCCATCGATTCCCCCCAATTGTCCCACTATATCTACCCACCTATAATACCCCATCAGCCTTACTAAAATGCATACTTCACGTCTACTCTCTTTAACTATCATTTTTCTACCTAAACCTCCAACCCAACCAAAAATTCTCATATAACACCTCCAATATTCCTTTACACATCCCCCTCCTACCCTCATTCAAACAATCTCCTCCAAACCCCCCTCCTCCTACTCCAACCCATTAACTCACACCCCTCTTCTTCTACCCAACTCCCCCCAACTTTCCTATTCCCTCCCAACATTACATCCTCCCCTCTACATCCACCCTCTCCCTATTACATTATCTTCTTAACCCATTTACTCTTAATTTTAATTCCCTCTCAATCCACCCACCCCCACCCCCCCCCCTACACCCTTCACCCCCCTATCACATCCCCCGACCCCTCCCCATAACCACACCCCCCACACACCTCCCACCCCACTCCCAACCCCCACCCCCCCCCCCCACCACACCCCCCTTCCATCAACGTCTCCCCCCAACAACATCCCCCCCAACCCACAACCCCCCGTCCCCACCACCACCCCCCCCCACACATCCCCACGCCCCCGCCCCCCCCTCCCCCACTCACCTACCACCCCCCCCCCCCCACCCACCCCCCTACAATCATATACATTTGCTCCACCGCCCCCCCCCTGATCTACACCTCACACCACCTACCACTCCCCCCAAACCCCTTCTTCTCTCTTCCCATCCCACTCTGCCATTCACTACCCTCTCATCCACCACACATCACACCCCTTCACCCCCACTCCCCCCAACACATTCCCAAATATCATCTCAAACCTAACCTACATATCTCCCTTCCCTTCCTTACTATTTCTATAATATATATACTATAACTTTACATATACATATATATATATTTTTCCTCCCCACCTCCCATCCAACCCCCACCTATCCTAAAACACACATACTATAAATCCTTTACCACATACCCCAAACCCCCCCCTTTCACAAACACACAACTAAACCACCCCACCCCCTACTAATAATACTCTTCTACATCACTCTTCCATCAATCCCTATCCAAAACCCCATTCACCCCCCTACCCTCAACACACACCCAAATCTTGTAATTTAAAAGCCTAATATTGTGAATAAGCCGATTAAATAAATATGTACGTGTATGCTTCGTAATGCATTCACAATTGGAATCATAATGTCAAGTTGCAGTCGATGTATGCAAATCCAATTGATTGAAGACTCTTCTTCTGTCAAGCACACTTCACTGTGTGTGATGTGGATATTACCATAAAAATTGCATGGGTTCAGATGTGTTTTATATTGGATTTTATATGACAGCTGGCCACAAAGAAAAAACTGTGGTGCATTCTGGTTTGTGCTTATTGGCTTGCAGACAGATCAACACATCTCAGAGCAGAGGGGAATCCAGTATCAAAGTGCTGACTGGGCAGAACCTTTGCGCAAGGGAAAAGCTTGGAGCCACCATGTTAAAGCTTTACATATTTATCTCAATACAATAGTCCCCTTGGCCGACACAGTAGTGCTGAGTGAGGTGATGGAAATCACAACATGTCATGAATGTAGAACACACACACCAACAGTATAATTGGAAGTCAATGCCCACTATTCCACAGACTGCATTCAAGATGGTTGCCATTCGAGACAAAATTCCATCCAAACTGAGATTATTAACAACACAAGAGTTTTAACATTGGAAACAGAAGACGAAGGGTTGTTACCCTCCCCAATATGTCTCACCAGTTTTAGTGTTTGGCATTTTATGGGTACAATGAATAATATGTAATCAATCAATTCTACTAAACATCAACATACTGCTTGTGCCAGAAAAGCAATGCAAGTCCTGTTTCACAAAGCTTGCCGTTTCCACTGAAGGTATTTTCATAATGCATTCTTATTAGCAATCTAAAAATAGCGGCTAGTTGAGGGCTATGATGCGGGTTCTAAATCTGACAAGCACAGAGGGAGCGTCATGACCAGACCAGCTGCCAGAGCCTCATGAAAAAACACAAGAACTCCCACTATGCAATAAATCTCCAGTGGAAAAAACTCACATAGAAAAAAAAACCTGCTCCATTCAAAGAATGTCACAAGCAACAGTTAGTTTCTTCAACTGGAGACTACGTTCAAAACAGCTACCCGATGTTTTTTATTCCCTCGAGACAATGAAACATGGGTGTAATTCTTAAACATAGACTGGAAGTATGCTGCAACGTTTCACTTGTCTTCATGTGTACAAAGAAGCTCATTTTAATGTAAAAAAGAAAAAGAAACATTTTATTGTACAGCAATGCATGGGAACAGTCCATGGTACTGTCCATGGCCTGAAACTACACATATAATCATAATGGTGTTGTTATCAAAAAGTAGGCTGTGCATCCAAAATAATAATATGCAATCTAGCATTAATTACACCATTTAAATTAATGTTACATTTTTAAATTGACTTTTATGGTACTAGTTTGGAGCCTATTTAAATGCCCTCATCATCTATGGTGTAGGAAAAGTTTTTGAACCCTGCATTCGCATATTGGGGCAAAAGGGTCATTGCCGGACAGCGCCATGCTGCTTAGAGGCTTACAACTTGAAACAGGAAAAATAACCCAATCCACCCACATGAAATATTTGGTGGATTGGTAATTTTCGGCCTGTTTTCTCAGTTGTAAGCCTAAAAGGCAGCATTGCGCTGTCCGGCAAATGACCCTTTGCCCCAATATGCGAACTGCAGGGTTCCAAAACTATATTCCAAACCATAGATAAGAGGGCATTTAAACTAGGCTTCCAAAATAGTACCATAAAAACTTTCATTTAAAAAGTAACATATAATTTAAATGGTGTAATTAATGCTTAGATTGCATTTATTATTTTGATGCACAGCTACTTTTAGAAAACAACACCATATGAATATATGTCGTTCAGGACCAAGGACAGTACCCTGGACAGTACCATGCACTGCTGTACAATAAAAATGTTTCTTTTTTCTTTTTACATTAAAATGAGCTACTTGTACACATGAAGACAAGTAAACGAGGCAGTAAAAAAAACAATACTTCCATTCCTATGTTTAAAGAATTACACCCATGTATATCAATTGTCTCGAGGAATAAAAAACATCTGGGAACTTTGAACGTAATCTCCAGTTGATGAACTAACTGTGGCTTGCTTTACATTCTTTGATGGAGCAGGTTTTATATGTGAGTTTTATTCCACTGGAGATTTAATGCATAGTGGTGAGTTCTTGTGTTTTTCATGAGGCTCTGGCCTGCTGGCTGTCATGCCCTCCCTCTGTGGCTTGTCAGATTAGAACCCGCCATAGACCCTCAATACTAGCCGCCTATTTTTAGATTTGCTAATAAGTGATGCATTTATGAACCTACCTTCAGTGGACACGGAAAGCTTTGTGCCCCGGACTTGCATTCTTTTCTGGCACAAGCCAAGTTATGATGAAGTTAGAGAATTCGATTGATTAAATATTATCATTGTACCCAAAAATGGCCAAACACTAAACAGTGAGACAATTGGGCGTAACAACCTTCCGTCTTCAGTTCAAGTTAAAACCTTGTGTATGTTTAATAATCTCAGTTGGATGGAATTTTGTCTCGAATGGCATCCTTGCTAATGCAGTCTGTGAATAGTGGGCATGAAACTTCCAATTATTAACTGTGTGTAAGTTCCACATATCATGACATTGTTGTGATTATCCATCACCACACAACAGCACTACTGTACGGCAAGACGATTGTATTGGATAAATTTTTAAAGCTTTAAACATGGTGAGCTCCCAAGCTTCTTACCCTGCGCTAAGCGTCTTCCAGTCAGCACTTTGATACTTGATTCCCCTCTGCTCTGAGATGTGTTGATCTGTCTGCAAGCCAAAAGCACAAATCAGATGCACCACAGTTTTTCTTGTGCCAGCTGTCATATAAATCCAATAAAACACCATCTGAACCATGCAATATTTATGTAATATCCACATCCCACACATGTCGAAGTGTGCTTGACAGAGAAGAGGCTTCAAACAATTGGGATTTGGACCCCCCCCAATAACCCCCCCCCCCCTTCCCCCCCCGCCTTTTTGCCAAACTTGACATTATGATTCAATTCGTGCTGCATTACGAAGTCATACCACGTACATATTTATTAAATCGCGTTATCACAAATTAGGGCTTTAAATTACAGCTGTCACTAACAGTTACTTTAAGTAGTTGACCATTTTGTGATAAATCTGTGATAAAAAACCCACAACTGTACTGTATGTATAAATGGTAAGTACGCCTGAAGTGCAGTGCAAGTATATACAAGTACATCTAGGCCAGAAAGTCTGTGGATATTTACACCTACAACTGGGGTGCTCAAACTTTATCAATCAAGAGCTACTTCTCCATTAACCCTGGATCAACCTTAGTTTTAAATGTGTAAAAGATTCAGAAATCCTCACAATTTATGCTAGTATATCCATGACTGAAATTAACAATCCATGCTTTTTTAACTGATGAACAATAACAAATCAATTGACGAATAGAAACCAAGTCGAAAGATGATACGGTTTACTAGTTTTTGCAGTCCTGGTTTGTACGAATGTAGTCATTGCTACTCGTCCTTGTTCAGTGGCAAGAGCTCTGGTGTGTGCCGTCCTTCTCTGTCTGGTGCACACTGGGGGTAGTTCTTGCAACAGTTTTTCGCAAAGTGGTTTTTACTCAAATGGCAACTAAATGAATTCTAAGAATCTGAGTTGTATTTACAGTCTGACTAAATGGTGTTTTAAAATGTATTTTATTATCATGAAAAAGCTTCATGAAAAATGTTTGCATTCCCATGTGCAGACCCCACAGTATCATTATAAAAAAGCAGTTATGGTGGATTTTTTATGTTTTTATTTGTGCACGGAGCCTGGAGGCCAAGTGGTGTTTAGCCGTCAGCCTTAAACTTCAGAGGGCAGACCAGTTACTTTAACCGGCCTTCTGAAGTTATTAGTTTCAAATCCTTGGGACTATTGGTCTATGTACTGTTTTGCTTTAATAGTCTAGCCTCTGTCAAATATTTCTCCTGCCTTCTGGACCTGGACACACGCTGTGGCATAAATTAGATCCCTGGTCTCCTGCTGTATCTGCCTTTTCTCAGCTAATGTGTGGTTGTTTCAAAAAGTCTTGCAGAATTGCAATTCTAACATAGTTAAATGGCCAAATCAAACATAGAGCCCGAAGACAAGTGAGTGGGAGTCTGTCCACATAGAGCATGCTAACACCAAGTAACAAGTAGTTTCTGCCGAACTCCGCTTATGGACGCATTGTGGCTTTAGATCCACTGAACATTGCACCCTAATGTTTTTTCTTGGCTGCACGTTCGATGCCCTACAGCATCGAAGGCTGAGTCAAAGCAGAGAACAAATTTTCCATCACAAGAAAGAACACGTTAACTGAAGGCCTATGTCCCTCAATCCAGAATCCGACCCTGTTATTTAGTGAACATGATATACAGCGAGTTTGTTGCTTGTGCTTACGAATCAAGCTCCAGGCCCCACAATCTTTTATTTTGGGATATAAAACAGATTTCTCAGATCAGCTTTTGTGTAGGTTCCCGTTTAAGGGTGAACCGTAGCTCGGAACAGAACTCATAAAAAACGACTTGGTGTATGTGCCTTTCAAGATGAAAGTGAAAGATGTCTCCTATAACTACAGCTTGAAGTAATTAAGGAAATCAAAAACTGCTCTGGGCATGTGTAAAGAAGGCCAAAATATCACGTAATCCTGGTTTAAACCAGAGAGAAAGTATTTTAATATAATGGAACTACCAAAGTGGCAGCCTACCTAGGTTCCCAGAAAAAAAAAACATCTCAGTTCAAAACCCCCAATTTTGAAAAATCTACAATCACGCGACCTGGATAACCGTCCTTTACCTGCCCTGTGACTTGAGGGCTGCACTCATCTCCCCGCCTGGGAGCCTCTTCCTGCACCGCATCAGCCGCAGTCCTGGGGGCCCCTGGTTCTACAGCCTGTCAGACCATGGGATGATCTCTCTCCTGAGTTTCTCACATCTTTTTCCCCACACCTTTTTTTGAGTGGATCCTTGCTGATTCAAGTACAAGTGATTATCTGGAGCATTTAGAGACCCATGGACATTATTAACATCTATGTGCATTTGTAGTCCTGCTCCCTATTGCCCGATGTGTTTTATATAATTGCATTTCCTGTGTTTGTAAGTCTTTGCGACAACTGCTGCGGTGATTTAAGGCTATATACAATTATATGTAATTGAACTGAATTCAATTTGGAGAGACGAGAAAACAAGAAGCTTTTTGATATATTATTGGAGGAGGTTTTTGGCGCCCTAGCCCCGTGCGGCCGCAGATCGGAGAGCTCCTGCGATGGAGCGCGCCAATCCCCCGGGACCTAGGCAACTGGTGGCCGCATTGGCAGCGGGAAGCATATTGAAGGCAATTGGAGGCAGGTGAAGAGGAGGAGGAGGGGAGGCGGTGGCTGCAAGCTTTCGAGAAGGCCGAGAGGGGAGTTTCTCCGCGTTTAAGCGGCTGCCGGGCCGGTGCGGTGATTGGACGGGGGCGTTGCAGTTGGCGATAGGCTGGGGATTTAACCGGCCTGGAGGGGTACTTTGCTGACGTCTCCCAAATGTAATTTTCCGCGGGCTGCATTTCAATTTGAGAGACGCGAAAACAAGAAGCTTTGTGAGTATTTTATTGGGAGGTTGGGCGCCCTTAGCCCGTGCGGCCTTCCAGATCGGAGAGGTCTCCTGTGATGGAAGCTCACCCCCCCGCGCCACTCCCCAAAAAGGCTGTGAGTTGATTGGAGTATTGCAGCCTGGTTTTGGAAGGGGACAGAACGTCGAGACTCGCTCTATGCTGTGACCGCTATCGCTATATACTGTGACCGGCAATCGCTATATACCTGTGACCGCTATCGCTATAGTACTGTGACACGCTATCACAATATACTGTGACCGCTATATACTGTGAACCAAAACTTGCGGAACTCACTGCGCCGCCACAGGAAGTTTGCAAGTGTTTTATGAGAGGCAAAGAGTCGCTGGGCTGCCAGAATGGACGAAGTGTCAGGCCTGATGTCGAGGAGAGGGCCGATGATGACCAGCGGCCCACTAGCTGGGGGCGTAATGGGGAGCCCCAGGGACGCGCGCGCGGGCGGCGCCTTCCGAGAGGAGTGGGCTGTGTAGAGAATGGAGACAGTTACAAGCAGCAGACGGACTTGAGTTGGGCTCTGAACCAGATTGGAGGACATCGGAGGTTATATCGGGGTAAGAAATAACGGTCGTTGAGATCTCCTTTCCGAGAGGGAGGCGAGTGTAATGCTCATGGATCTTAGGGACAGGGCGAAGTGTCAGACCGAGCTATAAACTATATTACGAGCGCCTTTGCGTTTGGAAATGCTTGAGGTGGAGGTTGAAGTAGCGGATAGTAAGACAGTCGAGAAGGCAATGACTTGGGCTGCATTGAGGGTGGTGTGGGGGTATAGTGAATTCCCTTTATCGTAAGAAGCCCATTTTCATTTAGGATGCACGGAGGAGATAAAGGTGAAGAGACTAGGGACTAGGCCGGGGCGAGGGATTCCGTGCAGGGAATCTGCATGGCGATGGATTGAGCAGAAGGGCAGAGGCGTCAGAACTCCTGGAATATTAAAGCGAGAGAGAGAGTCAGCAAGACAGTTAGGTGACGAGGGACGTGACGAGCGTGGATGATAAATTGTTCGGGACGAGAGCCGAGTGAAGCGTCTAAGGAGGGAAGAATTTGGGGAGAGGATGAAACGACCTTTGATAATTATTTCAATGACTCGAGGTTGTCGCACATCACGGAATCCTTTTCCTATGCCACGTAGGTTTCAGCAGCACGCAGGCTACGGTTACGGGAGATATCTCGTGGAGCCGAGGAGATGCTTCGAGGAAAGCGTCGGGCCGGGGCCCGGCGAACCAACTGGTCCTGGAAAAACCCCCAAAACCCACGGACGGGGCCTGCGTCCAGTGAAGAACCGCGGGGCATCTGAGACAGGATGACGTCACTGTAAAAAAAAAAGAGATACACCCATCCCCGCCGGCTCTGCAGACGGGACCGAACGCCAGGTCGGAGCGCGCCCCGCTGTGGGCAGACAGCGACATTGAGGGAGGAGACGGAGCCGGCGAAGGGAGAGGAGTCGGAATTAAAAGAACGACCCTTGGGGAATGATACGGACGGCATAATTAAAGATGCCCGAGGAGGGAGAGCAGGACGCCTCCGAAGTGACGGGAAGCCAAGCCGACCGGAGAAACGCGGATGCGATCGAGCTTGTCCAGCGGGAGGGAGGCCTCCATGGCGCGCGTGACGGGCGGATGCGAGAAACCTCCAGAGCGTTGGCAGGGCCTGGGTCTTTCCGAGTGAGGAATCCGAGGGCAAGAGAAGTGGCCTGAGCTTGCGAGAGAGCCCCCGGCGCAAGTCTTAGGGTGGGTTGACTACGAGTGAATCATCGGGGAGATGCAGGACAGAAGGGCAGCCGGGGACAGGAGAGGACGAGTATCAGACGCTTCTTCCTGGAGTTGCTTGCGGGTGGCGATGCCCATCGGGATAGAGCGGAACGGAGAGAAGGGCCAATAACGTAGCCCACGACCACCTCCCGCGCCCGAGCCCGCGTGCCGCCATGGGGCTCATCGGAGAGCCGGGAAAGGTGCGGGACACGAGACGCCGAGGGACCTTAAACAAAGTTGCAGTCCTAATGTGAGGGAATTAAATAGAGCTTGCAGTCCAAAGTGAGGTAACAACTGAGCCCTGCAGTCCAAGTGAGGCTTTAACTGAGAGCCTGCAGTCCGGTGAGAGGATTAAACGACCTGTAGTCCGAGGTGAGGGATTAACTGAGAGCTTGAGTCCAGAGTGAGGGATTCAATATTGCCCGCAGTCCTAAAAGAGGGATTATAACTGAAGCTTGTAGTCCAAGTGAGGGATTAAACCGAGAGCTGCAGTCCAGTGGGTGAGGGATTTAAACAGGTTTACGTCCAAGTGAGGGATTTAACTGAGGCCCGCTGTCCAAGTGAGGATTTAAACTGAAAGCTTACAGTCCAGTGTGAGGGATCCAACAGAGCCTTCCGTTTTTTATTATTATTATTATTATTATTATTTTTTTATTATTATTTATATTTAATATCTATAATTATATTTATTTATATTTATTTATATTTATTTATTTTTATAACATAACGGGGGATAAGCGTTCCAGATATAAGCATACCATATATGCAGTTCCAATATGACAGTTCCATATATAAAGCATTCCGTATATAAGCCGTTCCATATATCATGTCACGGTGTGATTTTGTTATTTTGTACTTTGGTTTTTATTTGGAACATTTTTTTCTCTGTGTTTGTTTTTGAGTTTGACTCTGTGCTGTTTTCCCCTGTCTTGATTGTCTGCCCTGCCCTTATGTGTTGCACCTGTGTCCCTGTCTATATTACCCAGTGCCCCTCTCCACATGTTGCTGGTCCTTGTAATGTCAATGTCCTGATTTCGTCATGTCAAGTGCTTGTCTTTGTTCCTGGTTCTAGTATTCTTGGATTTTGAGTTTAGTTTTCAACCTGGACTTTTTATTTTAATTAAATCATTATTTTTTGCATCCCTGCATTTTGAGTCCTCCATCATCCCACCCCATGAACAAATGGACCAGCGACAAAAGGACCTCAGCGGAATGCCCTTTTTCCACACCGCTCCCCAGTTCGTCATCCCATCATCAGGTTTTTATTTTTTTCGCCTCATCAACCGCTGACCTCTCAACCTTTTCTGGAACCACCGCCAGACATCAACCTTACGTCTGGGTGGTCTTTGTCCCTATTGTACCAACGCCGGCGTATTCCGACTCCGTCCGGGTGGTCTTCTGTCCGGGGTGGTCTCAGTCCCCCCCCCTGACATTAGAGAGGTCTACAGTGACCACAGGCCTGGATGGTGCTGTCTGTCTGGATATTTCTACCCATTTGGCTGCTACCCTACTGATGACCTCTCTTTCCTTCACCCGTTGCCACGCCAGACATGGATCTCCGTCTGGTTGGTTCTGATCCTGTTGCTGCGTCACCGCCGTGACTTTCGACTTCGTTCGGGGTGAGCCAGACCTTTTGTGAAGGTCTTCACTGGGTTCTAGTTCCCGCCCTCGATTCTGTCCATCGAACATTGCCCTCTGGTCTGTGGTTGTTCCTACCTCTGACTGCCCCCTCCACCCTCCCTGTCTCGTGTTTATTTCTGGACATCTGGGCTGTCCCCTTGGAGGGGGGGTACTGTCACGGTGTGGATTTGGTTATTTTGTACTTTGGTTTTAATTTTGACATTTTTTTCTCTGTGTTTGGTTGAGTTTTGAACGTCTGTGCTGTTTCCCCTGGTCTTGATTGGCTCCCCGCCCTGATGTGTTTCACCTGTGTCCCTGTCTATAATTCCCTGTGCCCCTCTCCACATTTGCTGGTCTACATTGTTATGTCAATGCTGCCAGTTTCTCCATGTCAAGTTCTGTCTTTGTTCCTGGTTCTGTATCTTGGATTTTGAGTTTAGTTTTTCACCTGGACTTTTATTTAATTAAATCATTTTTTTTGCATTCCTGCATTTGAGTCCTCCAACATCCCACCCCATGACAATATTAGCAGTTCCATATATTGCAAGTTCCATATATACAGCAGTTCCGCATGAAGCAGGTCCAGGTACGGTATAAACACTCCAGATATAAGCAGTTCCAGATATAAGCAGCTGCCGTGCGGGATTAACCTGGGACTCGCAGTCCAATGGTGAGGGATTCAATTTGGAAGCCGCAGTCCAAGAGGATTTAAACGGCTTGCCGTCCCAAAGAGAGGGATTTAAACAGAGCTTACCGTATCCAGAGAGGATTTAAAGAGAGCCTGCAGGCCAAAGTGAGGGATTAAAACTGAGTGCAACGCAGTCCAATGAGGGATTAAACAGAGATCTTGCAGTCCAATGTGGAATAAACGGAGCTTGCCGTCCAGAGTGATGGATTAAACGAGCTTGGTTAAAGAGAGCCTGCAGACCAATGCAGAGTGCTTTAAAAACGAAGCTTGCCCACCAATGCAGGGGCCAACTGAGCCGGCAGTAACAAAGCGCGGGCGAACTGGTGCCTGCAGTACAAAGCGAGGGGAATAATCAGTCCGCATACTTACCCACAACGCCAGAAAGACAAGACCAACACAACGGACCAACGCCGTAACCGGCACGAGGAAGGCAGGATGCGCACGGGTGGATGATGAGGACTCAATGCAGGAATCAAAAAATAATGATTATAAAATAAAAAGTCCAGGTGGAAAACTAAACTCAAAATCCCAAGATTACAGAACCATGAACAAAGACATAACTTGACATGACGAAACAGGACATTGACATAACAAGGGACCACAACATGTGGGAGAGGGGGCACAGGGTAATTATATGACATGGACACAGGGGAACAACATCAGGGCGGGGGGCCAGACAATCAAGACAGGAAACAGCACAGAATCAAACCTCAAAACCCAAACCACAGAGAAAAAATTTCAAAATAAAACCACAGTCAAATAACAAAATCAACCGTGACAGTACCCCCCCTCCAAGGACAGCTACCCAATGTCCCCAGAAAATAAACACTGAGCCAGGGAGGGTGGAGGGGCAGTCCAGAGGTAGGAACACCACAACCAGAGGCATGTTTTCGATGGACAAATCGAGTTGGCGGAACTAGAACCCAGTGATGACCTCCACAAAAGGTCTGGCTCACCCCGAACGAAAGACGAATGTCCGCGGTGACGCAGCATACAGGATCAGAACCACCCCAGACGGAGAATCCATTCGGCGGTGGCAAACGGTTGAAGGGAAGAGAGGTCATCATAGGTAGCAGCCAAAACCGGGTAGAAAATCCGAACAGACAGCACCATCAGCCAAGCGTCACTGTAGACCTCTCAACATGTCAGGGGGGGGAGACAGAAGACCGCCTGACAGAAGACCACCCCGATGGGGGCGAGACGATACACCGGCGGTGGTACAAGGGACAAGACCACCCCAGACGAAGGTTTGATGTCTGGCGGTGTTCCCAGACACAGGTTGAGAGGTCCAGCGTGATGAGGCGAAAATAAAATAAAAACCGATGAATGGGATGACGAACTGGAGCAGGTGTGGAAAAAGGGCATTCCGCTGAGTCCTTTTGTCGCTGGTCCATTCTGTCATGGGGTGGATGATTGAGGAGACTCAAAGGCAGGAATGCAAAAAATAATGATTTAATAAAATAAAAGTCCAAGGGAAAATCTAAACTCAAAATCCAAGAATACAGAACCAGGAACAAAGCCAGAACTTGACATGACGAAACAGGACATTGACATAACTACTGGACCAGCAAACAAGGTGGAAGAGGGCACAGGGTAATTAAAGACACAGGGACACAGGTGAAACACATCAAGGCGGGGCAGACTAATCAAGACAGGGGAAACAGCACAGAATCAAACTCAAAACCAAACCACAGAGAAAAAATGTCAAAATAAAACCAAAGTACAAAATAAACAAAATCCACACCGTGACATTATATGGACGGCTTATATACGGAACTGCTTATATATGGAAATGCTCATATTGGAACTGCATATAGGTACTCTGCGCATATCGCTGGAACGCTTATGTATAAAAATATTAAATAAAAAAAATATAAATAAATATAAATATAGATAAATATAAATAAATAAAAAAAATATTACTAATAATAATAATAAAAAAAAAAAAACTGCAGGCTCTGTTGGATCCCTCACACTGGACGTAAGCTTCAGTTTAAAACTCCTCACATGGGACTGCGGGCTCAGTTAATCCCTCACTTGGACCGAAAACCTGTTTTCATCCCTCACACTGGACTGCCAGCTCTCGTTTTAATCCCTCACTATGGACAACAAGCTCTCATTATAAATCCCTCTTTTTATGACTGCGGCAATATTGAAATCCCTCACTCTGCGACTACAAGCTCTCAGTTAATCCCTCACCTCGACTACAGGTCGAATTAACTCCCTCACACCGGACTGCAGGCCTCTCAGTTAAACGACTCACTTGGACTGCGGGCTAAGTTTTTAATACCTCACATTGGACTGCAAGCTCTATTTAATCCCTCACATTAGACTGCAAGCACTGTTTTAGGTCCCTCGGCGTCTCAGTGTCCCGCAACCTCTCCCGGCTCTCCGTGAGCCCCAAGTCGGCACGACGCGGCTCCGGGCGGCCGGAGGTGTCCGTGGGCTAACGTTATGGCCCCTTCTCTCCGTCCCGCCTAACCCAATGGCCATCGCCACCACGCCCCCGCTAGCACTCCAGGAAGAAAGCTCTGATACCTCGTCCTCTTCCTCTGTCCGGCTGCCCCTCTGTCCTGCATCTCTCCCCGATGATTCCCTACCTCGTATCACCCACCCTCAGACTGCTCCGGGGGCTCTCTCCGCAAGCTCCAGGCCCACCTCTCTGCCCGCACGATTCCTCCACTATCCGGAAAGGACCACAGGCCCCGCCAACGCTCTGGAGTTCTCGCATCCGCCCCGTCAACGCGCGCCATGGAGGCCTCCCTCCCGCTGGACAAGCTCGAACCATCCCCGCTTTCTCCCGGTCCGCTTGGCCTTCCCGTCACTCCTTCGAGCGTCCCTGCTCTCCCTCCTCGGGCATCTTAATTATGCCGTCCGTAACATTCCCCAAGTCGTTCTTTTAATTTCCAACTCCTCGCCCTCGCCGGCTCGTCTCTCCTCCCTCAATGGACGCTGTCTGCCCACGAACGCGGGCCGCCGCTCCACCGACCCTGGCGTTCCGGTCCCGTCTGCAGAGGCCGCTGGGATGGTGTATCTCTTTCTTTTTTTTAACAGTGACGTCATCCTGTCTCAGATGCCCCCGCGGTCATTCACGGACACGCAGCCCCGTCCCAGTGGTTTTGGGGGTTTTTCCAGGACCATGTTCGCCGGGCAGGGCCCGGCCCGACGCTTACCCTCGAAGCAATCTCCCTCCTCCGCGCTCCACGAGATATCTCCCGTAACCGTAGCCTGCGTGCTGCGGAACCCATACGGGGCATAGGAAAAGGCTTACCGTGATGTGCGACAAACCTCGACGTCATTGAAATAATTAACAACAGGTCGTTTCATTCCTCCTCCCCAAATCACATCCTCCTTAGACCATCACAAACGGCTCTCAGTCCCGAACAATTTATCATCACTGCTCGTCACGCCCTCGTCACCTAACTGTCCTGCTGACATCCTCTCTCCTCGCTTTAAATTCCAGATTCGACGCCCTCTATCCCTTCTGCCAATCCTATCGCCATGCTCCAATCCCCTGCACGGAAATCCCTCGCCCCGGCTAGTCCCTCCGTCTTCTCACCCCTCTCCATCCCTGACATCCTACATGAAAATGGGCTTCTACGCAAAACGATTTTCACTAACACCCCACACCACCTTCAATGCAGCCCAAGACATTGCCGTCTTCCGACCTGTCTTTACTTTCCCGACTAAACTTCAACCTCCACCTCAAGCATTCCAAACGCAAAGGGCGCTCGAAATAAAGTTATAAGCTTCGGTCTGACACTTCTCATCTCACCTGTCCCTACGATCCATGCCATTACACCTCGCCTCACTCGCCTCCGCTCTCGTGGAAAGGAGAAATCTCAACGACCGTTATTTCTTACCCCAAAACCTCCCGATGTCCTCCAACTGGTCAGAGCCAACTCAAGTCCATAATATAAAAGTACTGCTGCTTTGAACCTGTCTCCCCTAACTCACACAGCCCACTCCTCTCGGATAGGCGCCGCCACGCCGCGCCGCGTCCCTGGTCTCCCCCCTTCCGCCCTCCAGCACTGGGCCCTGGTCATCATCGGCCCTCACCTCTTACATCAGGCCTGACACTATCGACCATAGTCCAGGCAGCCCAGCGCCTCTTTGCATCTCCATAAAACACTTGCAAAATCTGTGGCGGCAGCAGCTGATAATCCGCAAGTTTTGGTCACAGTAATAGCGTCACAGTATATAGTGATAGCGGATCACAGTATTCATAGCGATAGCGGTCAACAGTATATCCGATAGCGGTCACTGTATATAGCATAGCGTCACAGCATAGAGCCAGTCTCGACGTTCTGTCCCCCTCCCAAACCAGGCTGCAAAAACTCCATTCAACACACAGAACACAGCCTTTTTTGGGGAATGGCGCGCTCCATCAAAGGCGGCCTACTCCGATCTGAAAGGCCGCCCGGGCCTTAGGCGCCAAAACCTCCCAATAAAATACTCAAAAGCTCTTGTTTTCATCGTCTCTCCAATTGAAATGCAGCCCGCGGAAATTCAATTTGGTAGACGCAGCCCCAAGTTACCCCCATCCAGGGCCGTTCACATCCCCAGCCTATTCGCACTGCTAACGCCCCATCCAATCACCGCACCTCCTGGCCAGGCAGCCGCATAAAAGCGAGAAAACTCCCACTCTCCTCCGGCCTGTCTCGAAGCCTTGCAGCCACGCAGCCTCCCCTCCTCCTCCTTCTTCCACAACCTGCCCTCCAATCTGCCTTCAATCTGCTTCCGCAGCCAAATGCCGCCACCAGTTGCCTAGGTCCCGGGGGATTGGCGCCTCCACCATCGCAGGAGCCTCTCCGATCTACGGCCCCACCGGGGCCTGGGCGCCAAACCTCCTTCCCAATAAAATACTCAAAAGCTTCTTGTTTTCTCTCTCTCCAAATTTGGAATTCAGTTCAATATACATATAATTGTAATATAGCCCTTAAAAGCCACAGCAGCATGTCGCAAAAGACTTTACAAACACAGGAAATCAATTATATAATAACACATCGGCAATAGGATCAGGACTACAAATGCAACCATAGATTGTTTAATAAAATGTGTCCATAGAGTCTCTAAATGCTCCAATAATCACTCGTACTTGATCACAAGGATCCACCCAAAAAAGGTGTGGGAAAAAGATGTGAGAAACCTCAGGGAGAGAGATCCACTCCCATGGTCTGACAGGCTGTAGAACCAGGAGTCAGGTTGTGGAACCAGGTCTGTCGCGGCGTGCGGTGCAGGAAGAGGCACCCGCAGGGCGGGGAGATGAGTGCAGCCCTCAATTTTCACAGGTGCAGTTCAAAGGACGGTTAGCCAGTAGCGTGATTGTAGATTTTTCCAAAATTGGGGGTTTTGAAACTGAGATGTATTTTTCTGGAACCTAGTAGTCTGCCACATTGTAGTTTCCATTATATTAAAAATACTTTTCTCTGGTTTAAAACAAGATTACATGTTATATTTGGACCTTCATACACAGGCCCAGAGCAGTCTTTTGTTTCCCTTAATTACTTCAAGCGTAGTTTATAGAGGACATCTTTCACTGTCATTCTTGAAAGGCACATCACAAGTCGTTTTTTCTGGAGTTCAGATGAGCCAGAGCTAAAAACGGTCAACCCTTAAAACGGGACCTACACAAAAAAAAGCTGATTCTGGAAATCTTGTTTAAAATCCAACATAAAAAGATGTTGAAACTGGAGCCTTGATTCGTAAGCACAAAGAACAAACTCGCTGTATAATCACTGTTCACTAATAACAGGGTCTGATTCTGGATAGGAGGACATAGACTACAGTTAAGGTGTTCTTTCTTGTGAATGGAACTTTGTTCCTCTGCAATTTGACTCATCCTTCGATGCCATAGGCAACCGAACAGTGCAGCAAGAAAACATTAGGGCTGCAATGAGTTCAGCCAGGAGCAAAGTCCACAATGCGTCCTAGCGAGATTCGGGTAGAAAACTACTTGTTACATGGTGTTAGCATGCCTCTATGGTGGACCAGACTCACACTCACTTGTCCTTCCAGCTCATATGTTTACTTTAGGCCATTTAAACTATGTAGAAATATGCAATTCTGCAAGACTTTTTGAAACAACCACACATTAGCAGAGATGCAGATACAGCAGGAGACCAGTCATCAAAATATTACCACAGCGTGTGTCCAGGTCCAGAAGCAAGGAGAAATATTGACAAGCTAGACTAAAAAGCAAAACAGACATACCGAATAGACCCTAGACTTGTGGAAACTAATAACTTCAGAATGCGGTTACAGTAACTGGTCTGCCCTCTGAATTTAAGGCTGACGCATAACACACATGGCCCAGGCTCCCTGCACAAATAAAAACATAAAAATCCACCATAACTCGCTTTTTTTATAATGATACAGTGGGGTCTGCACATGGAATGCAACATTTTCATGTAAGCTTTCATGGATAATAAAATACATTAAAACACCATTTAGTCACTGTAAACAACTCATATTTCAGATTCATTAGTAGCCATTTGCCAGTAAAACACTTTGGAAAAACTGTGCAAGACTAACCCCAGTGTGCACCAGAACAGAGAAGATCGCACACACCCAGCGCTTCTGCACTAAGCAACAGACGAGAGCAATGACTACATACCGTACAAACCAGGACTGCAAAAACTCGAAAACGTAATCAACTTTCGTACTGTTTCTATTCGTCAATTGATTTTGTTATTGTTCATTCAGTTAAAAAAGCATTGGATTGATACATATCAGTCATGATAACTAGCACTAAATTGTGAGATTTCTTAATTCTTTTACACAATAAAACTAAGGTTGATCCAGGGTTAATGGAGAAGTAGCTCTTGATTGGATAAAGTGTGAGCAACCCAGTTGTAGGTGTAAATAATATCCAAACAACTTTAATGGGCCTGAAAGTACTGTATATACTTTGGCACAGCACTAGGTGCTTACTTACCAATTATGACATACAGACAGTTGTTGGGTTTTTAACACAGATTATCACAAATGGTCAACTACTTAAGTAACGTTAGTGACACTGAATTTAAAGCCTAATTTGTGAATAAGCATTAATAAATATGTACTGTATGCTCCCGTAATGCTCACGAATTGAATCATAATGTTCAATTGCAGTCTAGTATGTCCAAATCCAATTGTTTGAAGACTCCTTCTCTTCAGAGCACACTTCACTGATGTGATGTGGATATACCATAAATATTGCATGGTTCGATGTGTTTTATTGGATTTTATATGACAGCTGGCCACAAAGAAAAACTGTGGTGCATCTGTTTTTGCCTTATTTTGGCTTGCAGACAGATCAACACATCTCAGAGCAAGGAATCCAGTATCAAAGTGCTGACTGGAAGACCTTGCGCAGTGGAAAAAGCTTGGGAGCTCACCATGTTAAGCTTTAAATATTTATCCAAATACAATAGTCTTGCCGACACAGTAGTGCTGTTGTGTGGTGATGGAAATCACAACAAGTCATGAATTTTGAACACACACACAGTATAATTGGAAGTCCCATGCCCACTATACACAGACTGCATGCAAGATGCCATTTTCGAGACACATTCCATCCAACTGAGATTATTAACAACACAAAGAGTTTTAACATTGAAACTGAAGACGGAAGGTTGTTACCCGAACCCGCCCAATAATGATCTCACAGTTTATGTTTGGGCATTTTTGGTACAATGATAATATGTACTCAATCAATTCCTCTACTTCCATCAACTTGCTTGTGCCAGAAAAGCAATGCAAACCGTTCACAAAGCATGCCGTTCCACGAAGGTATTTCATAAATGCATTACTTATTAGCAATCTAAAATAGGCGGCTAGTTTGAGGGTTCTATGCGGTTCTAATCCTGACAAGCACAGAGGGAGCGTCATGACCAGCCAGCTGCCAGAGCTCAATGAAATACACAAGAACTCACACTATGCAATAAATCTCAGTGGAATAAACTCACATATAAAAAACCTGTCTCCATCAAAGATGTAAGCAAAGCACAGTTAGTTCTTCAACTGGAGATTACGTTCAAAGCTACCCAGAAGTTTTGTTATTTCCCTCGAGACAATGAATATACCAGGGTGTATTCCTTAAACATAGGAATGGAAGTATGCTGCAGCGGATTCACTTCTTCATGTGTAACAAATAGCTCATTTTTCATGTAAAAAGAAAAAGAAACATTTTTATTTGTACAGGCAGTGCATGGGTACTGTCCATAGGTACTGTCCATGGTCCAGAACTACACATATAATCATATGGTGTTTTGTTATCAAAAGTAGGCTTGTGCATCCAAAATAATATATTCCATCATAAGCATTAAGTACACCATTTAAATTAATGATACTTATTAAATTGAATTTTATGGTACTAAATTTTGGAGCCTAGTTTAAAATGCCCTCTTCATCAATGTTTGGAATAGTTTTAGAACCCTGCAGTTCGCATATTGGGCAAAGGTCATTTGCCGGACAGGCGCAATGCTGCCTATAAGGCTTACAACTTGAGACCAGGAAAATAACCCAATCCACCCAAATGAGTATTTGGTTGGATTGGGATTGTTTTCCTGTTCTCAAGTTAGTAAGCCTAAGCCGCATTGGCGCTGTCCGGCAAAATGACCCTTTGCCCAATATGCGAACTGCAGGGTTCTAAAACTATTCCAAACCATAAATGAAGAGGCATTTTAAACTAGGCTCCAAAATAGTACCATAAAATTCCAATTAAAAGTAACATTAATTTAAATGGTGTAATTAATGCTTAGATTGCATATATTATTTTGGATGCACAGCCTACTTTTTGATAACAAACACCATATATTATATGTTGTAGTTCAGACCATGGACAGTACCATGGACAGTACCATGCACTGCTGTACACTAAAAATGTTTCTTTTTTTCTTTTTACATTAAAAAGCTACTTTTTACACATTGAAGACAAGTGAAACGTGCAGCATACTTCCATTCCTATATTAAAGAATTACACCCATGTATTTTCATTGGTCTCGAGGGAATAAAAAACATCGTGGGTAGCTTTGAACGTAATCTCCAGTGAAGAACTAACAGTGCTTGCTTACTTCTTTGATGGAGCAGGTTTTTTATATGTGAGTTTTATTCCACCTGGAGCTTTGTTGCATAGTGTGAGGTCTTGTGATTTTCATTGAGGCTCTGGCAGCTGGCTGTCATGACCGCCTCCTCTGTGCTTGTCAATTAGAACCCGCATAGACCCTCATACTAGCCGCCTATTTTAGATTGCTAATAAGAATGCATTTATGAAACACCTTCAGTGGAAACGTACTAGCTTTGTGAACAGGACTTGCATTGCATTTTCTGGCACAAGCAAGTATGATGAAGTTAGTATTTGATGATTACATATTATCATTGTACGCCAAACATGCCAAACAACTAAACTGTGAGACATATTAGGGCGGTAACAACCTCTGTCCTTCAGTTTCAATGTTAAAACTCTTGTGTTGTAATAATCTCAGAGTTGGATGGAATTTTGTCTCCGAATGGTCACTTGCATGCAGTCTGTGAATATGGCATGACTTCCAATTATACTGTGTGTGTTACAACATTCCATGACATGTTGTGATTACCATCACCACACAACAGCACACTACTGTGACGGCAAGACTATGGTATGGATAAATATTTAAAGCTATAAACATGGTGAGCTGCCCAACTTTCCCCTGCGCAAAGCGTCTCAATCAGCACTTGATACTGGATTCCCTCTGCTCTGAGATGTGTTGACTGTCAGCAAGCCAAAAGCACAAACCAGATGCACCAAGTTTTCTTTGAGGCCAGCTGTCATATAAAATCCAATAAAACACTCTGAACCATGCAATAGTATGGTAATATAATCCACATCACCACAGTGAAGTGTGCTCTGACAGAGAAGAGTCTTCAAACAAATGATTTGGACATACTCGACTGCAACATGACTTATGATCAATTCGTGATGCATTACGAAGCATACCACTACATAATTATTAATCGCTTATTCCACAAATTAGGGCTTTAAATAACAGCTGTCACAACATTACTAAGTAGTTGACCATTTGTGAAAATCCTGTGTAAAAAACCCAACAACTGTACTGGTATAGTATAAATGGTAAGTACGCCTAGTGCAGTGCCAAAGTATATACAGTACATCTAGGCCATAAAGTCTGTTTGATTGTTACCCTCTCAACTGGGGTGCTCAAACTTTATCCAATCAAGAGTTTATTTAACTACTTCTCCATTTACCCTGATCAACCTTAGTTTTTTATTGTGTAAAAGAATTCAAAATCTCACAATTTAGTGCTAGTATATCCATGACTGATATGTATCAATCAATGCTTTTTTAACTGATAACAATAACAAAAATCAATTGACGAATAGAAACAGTCGAAAGTTGATTACGTTTACTAGTTTTTGCAGTCCTGGTTTGACGGATTGTAGTCATATGCTCTCGTCTTGATCAGTGGCAAGAGCTCTTGTGTGTGCCGACTTCTCTGTCTGGTGCACACTGGGGTCGTCTTGCACAGTTTTTTCCAAATGGGTTTTACTGCAAATGGCAACCAATAATCTGATCTGAGTGTTTACAGTCTGACTAAATGGTGTTTTAATGTATTTTAATTATCATGAAAAAAAAGCTACATGAAAATGTTTGCAATTCCCATGTGCAGACCCCTGTATCATTATAAATAAGCATTATGGTGGGATTTTTAGTTTTTTATTTGTGCAGGAGCCTGATGCCACTGTGTGTTACCGTCAGCCTTAAACTTCAGAGAGCAAGACCCAGTTACTGTAACCGGCCTTCTGAAGTTATTAGTTTCAAATCTTGGGTCAATTTGGCTTTATGTCTGTTTTGCTTTATAGTCCTAGCTCTGTCAATATTTCTCCTAGCCGTTCTGGACCTGGACACACGCTGTGGACATAATTTTGATGACCTGGTCCTCCTGCTGTACTGCCTTCTCAGCTAATGTGTGGTTGTTTCAAAAGTCTTGCAGACTTGCATATTCTACATAGTTAAATGGCCAAAGTCAAACTAAGAGACCTGCAGAACAATAGAGTGTGAGTCTGTCCACATAGAGCATGCAAACACAAGTAACAAGTAGTTTCTGCCGAACTCCGCTTATGGACGCATTGTGGCTTTGTCCACCTGTACATTGCAGCCCAAATGTTTTTCTTGCTTGCACTGTTCGATGCCCTACTGCATCCGAAGGATGAGTCAAATGCAGAGAACAAATTTCAATCACAAGAAAGAACACCTTACTTAGTACCTATGTCCTCAATCCAAATCAGACCCTGTTGATTTAGTGAAGCAGTGATATACCAGCGAGTTTGTTGCGTTGTGCTTAAGAATCAAGGCTCCAGGTTCAACATCTTTTATGTTGGGATTAAAACAGATTTCCAGATCAGCTTTTGTGTAGGTCCCGTTTAAAGGTGACCGTAGCTCTGGAACAGCAAAAAAC
The DNA here is from genome assembly GCA_964034765.1 of Knipowitschia caucasica. Taxonomy (NCBI): domain Eukaryota; kingdom Metazoa; phylum Chordata; class Actinopteri; order Gobiiformes; family Gobiidae; genus Knipowitschia; species Knipowitschia caucasica. The sequence goes on from OZ035824.1 coordinate 23,139,110, forward strand.
TCAGAAAAAAACGACTTGTGATGTGCCATTTCAAGAAGGAAAGTGAAAGATGTCTCTAAACTACAGCTTGAAGGTAATTAATGAAAACAACTACGCTCTGGCATGTGTATGAAGGCCAAATAAACTGTAATCATGTTAAACCAAGAAAAGTCTTTTAATAAAATGGAACTACAAAGTGGCAGCCTACCTAGGTGTCCAGCAAAAAAACATCTCAGTATCAAAACCGCCAATTTTGGAAAAATCTATAAAATCACGCTACCTGGTAACCGTCCTTTGACCTGCACCTTGAACTTGAGGCAGCACTCCTCTCCCCCGCCTGGAGCCTCTTCCTGCACCGCACAGCCGCAGTCCTGGTTCCACACCTGACTCCTGGTTCTAACAGCCTGTCAGACCATGGGAGTGGATCTCTCTTCCCTGCGTTTCTCACATCTTTTCCCCACACCTTTTTTGAGTGGTCTTGCTGAACAAGTATCAGTGATTATCTGGAGCATTTAGAGACCTCTTATGGACATTTATTAACATCATGTGCATTTGTAGTCCGTTCTCCTATGCCCGAGTGTTTTTATATAATTGCATTTCCTGTGTTTTGTAAAGTCTATTTGCGACAACTGCTGCTGTGATTTAAGGCTATATACAATTATATGTAAATTGACTGAATTCAATGTGAGAGACGAGAAAACAAGAAGCCCTTTTGAGTATTTTATTGGGAGGAGGTTTGGCGGCCCTGGCCCCGTGCGGCCCGTCAGATCGGAGAAGGCTCCTGCGATGGAGCGCGACCAATCCCCGGGACCTAGGCCCAAACTGGTGGCGGCATTTGCAGCGGGAAGCAGATGAAGGCAGATTTGAGCAGGGTGAAAGGAGGAGGAGTGGAGGCGGTGGCTGCAAGGCTTCGAGAATGCCGCGGAGTGGGAGATTCTCCCTTTAAGCGGCTGCCTGGCGGTGCGGATGATTGAAGGGGCGTTGCAGTGCGATAGCTGGGGATGTGAACCGCCTGGGAGGGGGTAACTTTGCGACGTCTACCAAATGAATTTTCCGCGGGCTGCATTTCAATTTGGAGAGACGAGAAAACAAGAAGCTTTTGAGTATTTTATTTGGAGGTTTGGCCCCTAGGCCCCGGTGCGGCCTTCAGATCGAGAGGCTCCTGTGATGGTGCGCGCCAACCCCAAAAAGGCTGTGAGTTATGGAGTTTTGCAGCCTGGTTTGGGAGGGGACAGAACCGAGACTCTCTATGCTGTGACCGCTATCGCTATATACTGTGACCGCTAACGCTATATACGGTGACGCTATCGCTATATACGTAGACCGCTATCAACTATATACTGAGACCGCTATAGTACTGTGACCAAAACTTGCGGATACTCCAGCTGCTGCCGCCACCAGGAAGTTTTGCAAGTGTTTATGGAGATGCAAAGAGTGCGCCGTGGCTGCAGAATGGTCGAAAGAGTCAGGCCTATGTATGAGGAAGAGGGCCGATGATCGACCACGGCCCAGCTGCCGGAGGGCGGAATGTGGGAGCCCCAGGGACGGCGGCGCGCGTGGCGGCGCCTAACCGAGAGAGTGCTGTGGAAGAGATCTGGGGGACAGGTTACAAAGCAGCAGTACGGACTTGAGTTGGGCTCTGAAACCAGTTGTAGGACATCGGGAGGTTATCGGGTACGAAATAACGTCCGTTGAGATCTCCCTTTCCGAAGCGGAGGCAGTGTAAATGCGTCATGGATCAGTAGGACAGGGAGAAGTGTCAACCGAGCTATAACTAATATTTATCGAGAGCGCCTTTTGCGTTTGGAATGCTTGAGGTGGAGGTTGAAAGTAGTCGGGATAGTAAGACAGGTCGGAGAGGCAATGTCCTAGGCTGCACTTGAAGGTGGTGTGGGGGTTAGTGATTTCGCTTATGCTTAAGAAGCCATTTTCATGTAGGATGCAGCGGAGGAGAAGAAGGTGAAGAGACGAGGACAAGAGCCGGGCGAGGGATCCGTGCAGGGGATCTGGCCATGGCGATGATGGCAGAAAGGCCCAGAGGCGTCAAACTCCTGGAAATTTTAAAGCGAGAGGAGAGTCAGCAAAGACAGTTAGGTGCAGGGACTGACGCGCCGTGATGGATTATTTTTATTTTTTATAACATAGTTCGGGACTGAGAGCCGTGTGATGGCGTCTAAGGAGGAATGAATTGGGAGAGGATGAACGACCTTTGTTAAATATTTCAATGACGTCGCGGTTGTCGCAACTCATCACGGAAAATCCTTTCCCTATGCCACGTATGGTCTCGCAGCACGCAGGCTACGGTTACGGGATATATCTCAGACGCGGAGGAGATGCTTGAGGGAAAGCGTCGGCCGGGGCCCGGCGAACCACTGGTCCTGGAAAAACCCCCAAAACCCACGGACGGGGCTGCGTCCGTGAAGAACCGCGGGCATCCTGAACAGGATGACGTCACTGTAAACAAAAAGAGATACCCCATCCCCAGCGGCTCTGCAGACGGGACCGCACGCCAGTCGGAGCGCCCCGCATGTGGCAGACAGCGTCATTAGAGGGAGGAGACGGAGCCGGCGAGGAAAGGAGTCCTGGAATTAAAAGAACGACCTGGGGAAAGCATACGGAAGTGGCATAATTAAGATGCACGAGATGGAGCGCAGGGACCCCTCGAAGTGACGGGAGAGGCCAAGCAGACCGGGAGAAAGCGCGGATGCGTTCGAGCTTGTCCAGCGGGAGGGAGGCCTCCATGGCGCGCGTGACGGGGCGGATGCCAGAAACTCCAGATCGTTGGCGGGGCCTGTGGTCTTCCGGAGTGGAGGAAAACCGAGGGCAGAGAAGGTGGGCCTGATCTATGCGGAAGAGCCCCCGGAAGCAGATCAGCATGTGGGTTGACTAGGGAGGGAATCATCGGGGAGATGCAGGACAGAGGGGAGCCGGACAGGAGAGACGATATCAGACGCTTCTTCCTGGATAGTCTTTGCGGGTGGGCCCGACCCCATCGGTTTAAGAGCGGGACGGAGAGAAAGGGGCCAATAACTAGCCCCACGGACACCTCCCGCGCCCGAGCCGCGTGCCGACCGATGGGGCTCACGGAGAGCAGGAAAGAGGTTGCGGACACGAGACAGCCGAGGGACCTAAACAGAGCTTGCAGTCCTAATGTGAGGGAATTAAATAGAGCTTGCAGGCCAAAGTGAGGTATTAAAACTGAAGCCCGCATTCCAAGTGAGCGTTAAACTGAGAGCCTGCAGTCCGGTGTGAGGGAGTTAAACGACCTGTAGTCCGAGGTGAGGGATTACTGAAGCTTGTATGTCCGGGGCGAGAAGTGAGGGATTCTATATTGCCGGCGCGAGTCCTAAAAGAGGGATTTATAACTGAAGCTTGTAGACCAAGTGAGGGATTAACCTAAAAAAAAAAAGAGCTGCATTCCATGTGAGGGATTTAAATAACAGGTTTTACGGTCAAGTGAAGGGATTAACTGAGCCCGCAGGTCCCAAGTAGGAGTTTTAAACTGAAAGTCTTACAGTCCAGTGTGAGGGATCCAACAGAGCTGCAGTTTTTTAATTATTATTATTATTATTATTAATTTTTTATTTATTTATCTTATCTATCGATTTATATTTATTTATATTTAATTAATTTATTTAATTTTTATACATAAGCGTTCCAGATATAAGCCTTACCAATCATATGCAGTTCCAATATGAGCAGTTCCATATATAATCAGTTCGTAAATAAGCCGTTCCAGTATATATGTCACATGGTTGAGTTTTGTTATTTTGTACATAGGTTTTATTTTGACATTTTTCACATGTGGTTTGTTTTTGTTTGACTTCTGTCTGTTTTTCCCCTGTCTTGATTGTCTGCCCCGCCCTGATGTGTTTCACCTTGTCCTGTCTATAATTTCCCTGTGACCCCTCTCCACATGTTGCTGTCCAGTGTTATGTCAATGTCCTGTTTTCGTTCATTCAAAAAGTTCTGTCTTCGTTCCAGGTTCTGTATTCTTGGATTTGAGTTAAGTTTTCACCTGGACTTTTATTTTATTAAATCATTATTTTTTGATTCCTGCATTTGAGTCCTCCATACATCCCACCCCAGACAAATGGACCAGCGACAAAAGGACTCAGAGGAATGCCCTTTTTCCACACCATGCTCCCAGTTCGTCCCCATCCCATTCATCAGTTTTTTATTTATATATCGCCTCATCACCGCAGGACCTCTCAACCTGTTTCTGGAACCACCGCCAGACATCAACCTTCGCTAGGGGTGGTCCTTGCCCTTTGTACACCCGCCGTGTAGTCGTCTCCGTCCGGGGTGGTCTTCTGTTCTGACCGGGGTGGTCTTCTACGTCCCCCCCCCTGACATGTTGAGAGAGTCTACAGTACGCTCTGGCCCTGGATGGTCTGTTCTGTCTGGATTTTCTACCCCCAGTTTTTGGCTGCTACCTAAGAATGAGACCTCTCTTTCCCTTCACCCGTTGCCACCCGCAACATCGGATCTCCGTCTGGGTGTGTAACTGATCCTGTTGCTGCGTCACCGCCGTACAATCGTCTTCGTTCGGGTGAGCCAGACCTTTTGTGGAAGGTCATCACTGGGTTCAAGTTCCCTGCCCTCGAATCAGTCCATCGAACATTGCCTCCTGGACTGTGGTTGTTTCCTACCTCTGGACTGCCCCCTCCACCCTCCCCTGGCTCGTGTTTATTTTCTGGGGACATCTGGGAGCTGTCCCTTGGAGGGGGGGGTACTGACAAACGTGTGGATTTTGTTATTTTGTACTTTGAGGTTTTATTTGACATTTTTTCACTGTGGTTTGGTTTTTGAGTTTGACTTCATGTGCTTTTCCCCTGTCTTGATTGTCTGCCCCCGCCCTGATGTGTTTTCACCTGTGGTCCCTGTCATATAATTCCCCGTTCCCCTCTCCCCCATGTTGCTGGTCCATTGTTATTTCAATGTACAGTTTCGTCATGTCAAGTTCTGTCTTTGTTTCCGGTTCTGTATCTTGGATTTTGAGTTTAGTTTTCACCTGGACTTTTATTTTATTAAATCAATTTATTTTTTGCATTCCTGCATTTGAGTCCTCCATCAATCCCACCCAAGACACTATATGCAGTTCCATATATAGCAGTTCCATAAATAAGCCAGTTCCGCATGAAAGCATTCCAGGTACGGTATAACAGCTCCAGAAATAAGCGTTTCCAGATATAAGCAGTACCCGTCGGAACTAACCTGGGAGCTCGCCGTCCAATGTGAGGAATCAATTTGGGAGCCCCGCATCCAAGAGGGATTTAAACGGTCATGCAGTCCAAAGAGAGATATTTTAAACTATAGCTCGTAGTCCAGAGAGGGATTTAAAGAGAGCCTGCGCCAAAAGTGAGGGATTAAAACTGAAGAACGCAGTCCAATGATAGGATTAAACTGAGAATCATGTGCAGTCCAATGTGAGGATACACGGAGCTTTGCAGTCAGTGTGAAGGATTTAAACGGAGCTTGGTTAAAGAGAGCCTGCTGACAATGCGAGGGCTTTAAACTGAAGCTTGCCCACCAATGCACGGGGCCCAAACTAGCCTGCAGTACAAAGCGCGGGCGAACTGAGCCTGCCAGTACAATGCGAGGGAATAAATCGTCCGCTATACTTACCCACAACCCAAAGACAAGGGACAACACAACGGGACCACGCCGTAACCGGCACAGGAGGCAGGGATGCGCACGGGTTGGATGATGGATGGACTCAAATGCAGGAATGCAAAAAAATAATGATTTAATAAAATAAAAGTCCAGGGTGAAAACTAAACTCCAATCCAAGAATACAGAACCAGAACAAAGACAGAACTTGACATGACAAACAGGACATTGACATACAATGGACCAGCAACATGTGGAGAGGGGCACCGGGTAATTATAGACCAGGGACACAGGTGAAACACATCAGGGCGGGGAAAAAAAAACAGACAAATCAAGACCAGGGGAAACAGCAACAGAAGTCAAACTCAAAACCAAACCACAGAGAAAAAATGTCAAAATAAAACCAAAGTACAAAAATACCAAAATCCACACCGTGACAGTACCCCACCCCTCAACCCCCCTCCAGGGACAGCTCCCAGATGTGCCCCCCAGAAAATAACACGAGCCAGTGATGGTGGAGGGGGCCACGTCCAGAGTAGGAACAACCACAGACCAGAGGCAATGTTCGTTGGACATAATCGAGGGCGGGAACTAGAACCCAGTGATACCTACCACAAAAGGTCTGCTCACCCCGAACGAAAGACGAATGCCGGCGGTGACGCAGCAACAGACAGAACCACCCCAGACGAGATCCCATGTCTGCGGTGGCACAGGGTGAATGGAAAGAGAGGTCAACATAGGGTACAGCCCAAACTGGTAGAAAATCCAGACAGACAGCACATCCAGGCCAGAGCGTCACTAGTAGACCTCTCAACATGTCAGGGGGGGGGACAGAAGACCACCCCGGACAGAAGACCACCCCGACGAGACGAATACCCGCGTGGTACAAAGGGACAAAGACCACCCCAGACCGACAGTTGATGTCTGGCGGTGGTTCCAGAAACAGGTTGAGAGTTCAGTGCGGTGATGAGGCGAAAATATAAAATAAAAACTGATGACTGGGATGACGAACTGGGAGCAGGTGTGGAAAAAGGGCTTCCGCCTGAATCCTTTTGTCGCTGGCCATTCTGTTCATGGTGAGGGATGAAGGAGGACTCAAATGCAGGAATGCAAAAAATAATGATATTAATAAAATAAAAGTCCAGTGACAAACTAAACGATCAAAAATCCAAGAACTACAGAACCAAGAACAAAGACCATAACTTGACATGACGAAACAGGACATTAGACAATCACAATGGACCACAACATGTGAAGGGGCACAGGAAAATATGACAGGGACACAGGTGAAACACATCAGGCGGGGCAGACAATCAAGACAGGGAAACAGCACAGAATCAAACTCAAAACCAAACCACAGAGAAAAAATGTCAAAATAAAACCAAAGTACAAAAATAACAAATCCACTACCGTGACATTATATGGAACGCTTATATACGAACTGCTTATATATGGAACTGCTCATATTGGAACAGCATATAAGGTACTAGCTTATATCTAGGAACGCTTAGTATAAAAATCAATAAATATAAAATAAATATAAATAAATATAAATAAAATAAAGGGAAATAAATAAAAAATAAATAAAAAAATAATAATATAATAATAATATAAAAAACTGCCGCTCTGTGGATCCCTCACACTGGACTGTAAGCTTTCAGTTTAAACTCCTCACTTGACTGCGGGCTCAGTTTAAACCCTCACTTTGGACCGTAAACTGTTTAAAATCCCTCACAACGCGGACTGCAGCTCTCGGTTTAATCCCTCACTGGGGGGACTACAAGCTCTCAGTTATAAATCCTCTTTTAGGACTGGCGGCATATTGAATCCCTCACTCTGGACTACAAGCCTCTCAGTTAATCCCTCACCTCGGAATAACCGGTCGTTTTAACTCCCTCACCCGACTGCAGCTCTTCAGTTAAACGCCTCACTTGACTGCGGCTCAGTTTTAATAACCTCACTTTGGACTGCAACTCTATTTAAAAAATCCCTCACATTAGACTGAAGCTCTGTTTAGGTCCCGTCGGCGTCTCGTGTCCCGCAACATCTTCCCACCTCTCCCGTGAGCCCCAAGCGGCACGCGGCTCGGGCGCGGAGGTGTCCGTGGGCTACGTTATTGGCCCCTTCTCTCCGTCCCGCTCTAACCCGAATGGGCATCGCCACCCGCAAGCACTCCAGGAAGAAGCGTCTGATACTCGTCCCTCTCCTGTCCCGGCTCCCCTCTGCCTGCATCTCCCGAATGATTCCCACGTAGTCAACCCACCCTCAACTGCTCCGGGGGCGCTCTCCGCCAGCTCAGGCCCCACCTTCTCTCCCTCGGATTCCTCCCTATCCGAAGACCACAGGTCCCCGCCAACGCTCTGATTTTTCCTCGGCATCCGCCCCGTCAACGCGCGCCATGGAGGCCTCCCTCCCCGCTGGACAAGCACAGAACGCATCCGCGCTTTCTGCCCGGTCTGCTTGCCTTCCCGTCACTTAATTCGAGGCGTCCCTGCTCTCCCTCCTCGAGCATCTTAATTATGCCGGTCCGTATCATTCCCCAAGGTCGTCTCTTTCAATTCCACAGAGCTCCTTCTCCCCCTCGCCGGCTCCGTCCTCCTCCCTCATGACGCTGTCTGCCCACACGCGGGCGCCGCCCTCCGACCTGGCGATCCGTCCCGTCTTCAGAGCCGGCTGGAGGTGTATCTCTTTTTTTTTAACAGTTACGTCATCCTGTCTCAGATGCCCCGCCGTTCTTCACGGACGCAGCCCCAGTCCGTGGGTTTGGGGGTTTTTCCAGACCAGTGGTTCGCCGGGCCCCGGCCCGACGCGTTTCCCGCGAAGCATCTCCTCCCGCTCCACGAGATTATATCCCGTAACCTAGCCTGCGTGCTGCGGAACCATCACGTGGCATAGGAAAAGGATTTCCGTGATGTGCGACATACCTCGACGTCATTTGAAATAATTACAAAGACGTTCATCCTCTCCCCAATCACATCCCCTAATCTGCATCACACGGCTCTCAGTCCCGAACAATTTAACATCACTGCTCGTCACGTCCCTCGTCACCTAACTGTCTTAGCTGACTCTCTCTCTCGCTTTAAATTCCAGGAGTTTCTGCGCCTCTCTGCCTTTCTGCCAATCCATCCCATGCCAGATCCCCTGCACGGAATCCCTCGCCCCGGCCTAGTCCCTCCGTCTCTTCCACCTTCTCTCCTCCGCTTGCATCCTACATGAAAATGGGGCTTCTTACGCATAACGAATTCACTAACCCTCCACACCACCTTCAATGCAGCCAAGACTTGCCTTCTCCGACCTGTCTTACTATCTCCCGACTACTTCAACCTCCACCTCAAGCATTCCAAACGCAAAGCGCTCGTAAAATATAGTTTATACTCGTCTACACTTCTCCCCTGTCCCTACAACCAGGACGCATTACACTCGCCCCGCTCTCCTCGGAAGGAGATCTCAACGGACCCGTTTTTCTTACCCCCCCCAGATAACCACCCGATGTCCACCAACTGGTTCAGGCAGGATCCCAACTCAAGTCCGTACTGCTAGCTTAGTAACCTGTCTCCACCATCTCTACAAACAGCCCACTCCTCTCGGATAGGCGCCGCCACGCGCGCCGCGTCCCTGGGCTCCCCATTCCCGCCCTCCAGCAGCTGGGCCCTGGCATCATCGGTCCCTCTCCTCATACCTCGGCCTGACACTTCGACCATATCTGGCAGCCCACCGCCTCTTTGCATCTCCATAAAACACTTGCATACTTCCTGGATGGCGCAGCCGCTGAGTATCCGCAAGTTTTGTGTCACATATATAGGCGGGTCACAGTATATAGTGATGCGGTCACAGTATATAGCGATAGCGTCACATAATAGTCGATAGCGGTCACAGTATATAGGCGATAGCGGTCACACAGCATAGAGCATTCTCGAACGTCTGTCCCCATCCAAACCAGGCTGCAAAACTCCATCAACTCACAGCCTTTTAGGGGATTGGGCGCGCTCCATCACGAGGACCTCTCACGATTGAAGGCCGCAACCGGGGCCTCGGGCGCCAAACCATCACAATAAAATACTCCAAAAGCTTCTTGTTTTCTCGTCTCTCCAATTGAAATGCAGCCCGCGGAAATTCAATTTGTAGACGTCAGAGCCAAAGTTACCCCTCCATGACCGGTTCACATCCCCACCTATCGCACTGCAAACGCCCCCCTTCCAATCAACCGCACCAGCCAGCAGCCGCTTATAAGCGAGAAACTCCACTCGTCGCCGTTCTCGAAAGCCTTGCAGCCACCGCCTTCCCCCCTCCTCCTCTTACACCCTGCCTCCAATCGGCCCTTCAATCTGCTTTCCCGCTGCCATGCCGCCACCAGAGCCTAGTCCCGGGGGATTGGCGCGCATCCATCGCAGGAGCCTCCTCCGATTCTGACGGCCGCACCCGGGGCCTAGGGCGCCAAAACCTCCTCCCAATAAAAATACTCCAAAAAAAGCTTCTTGTTTTCTCGTCTCTCCAAATGAATTCAGTTCAATTACATATATTTGTATAAAGACGTAAATCACAGCAGCAGTGTCGCAAAAGACTTTTACAAAACCAAGGAAATGCAATTATATAAAACACATCGGAGCAATAGGGAGCAGGACTGACACAAATGCACATAATTGTGAATAAAATTGTCCCATAGAGGTCTCTAATGCTTCCCAGATAAATCACTGTACTTGATCAGCAAGGAACCACTCAAAAAAGGTGTTGGGGAAAAAGATGTGAGAAACCCTCAGGGAGAGAGATCCACTCCATGTGTCTGACAAGGCAGTAGAACCAAGTCAGGTTGGAAAACCAGACTACTGCGGCTTTGCGGTGCAGAAGAGGCTCCCAGCGGGGAGAAGAGTGCAGCCCTCAAGTTCACGAGGTGCCGACAAAGGACGTTACCAGGTAGCGTGATTGTAGATTTTTTCCAAATTGGGGGTTTTGAACTGAATGTTTTTTTTCTGGGAACCTAGGTAGGCCTGCCACTTTGGATTCCATTATAATTAAAATACCTTTCTCTGGTTTAAAACAAGATTACAGTTATATTTGGCCTTCATACACATGCCCAGAGCAGTTTTTGTTTTTCTTAATTACTTCAAGCTGAAGTTATAGAGACATCTTTCACTTTCATTCATGAAAGGCACATACACAAGGTCGTTTTTTTCCGAGTTCTGTTCCAAGCAACGGTCACTCCCTTAAACGGAAACCTAACAACAAAAGCTGATCTGGAAATCTGTTTTAAATCCAACATAAAAGATTGGTTGACCTGGAGCCTTGATTTCGTATGCACAAAGCAACAAACATCGCAGTATATCACTGTTCACTAAAATAACAGGTCTGATTCTGGATTAGGACATAGGACTACAGTTAAGGTGTTTCTTTCTTTTGATTGGGAAATTTGTTTCTCTGCATTTGACTACACCTTCGATGCCAGTAGGCATCGAACAGGCCGCAAAGAAAAACAATAGGGCTGCACTGTTCAAGTGGACAAAGCCACAATGCGTCCGTATTAACAAAAGCGGATTGGCAGAAACAACTTGTTACTTGGTGTTTAGCATGCTTCTATGTGGATCAGACATCACACCTACAGCATCTCTTGTCTTCAGAGGCTCTTATGTTTGACTTTGCCAATTAACGATGTAGAATATGCAATTTCTGCAAGACATTTGAAACAACCACACATTAGCTGAGAGGCAATACAGCAGGATGACCAGGTCATCAATATTATGACTCACAAGCGTGTGTCCAGGTCAAGAAGGCAGGAAAATTATTGACAGAGCTAGACCTATAAAGCAAAACAGGACATAGCCAATAGACCCAGACTTTGAAACTAATAAACTCAGAAGGCCGGTTACATGTAACTGGTCTGCCCTCATGAAAGTTTAAGGCTGACTGCTAACAGCACATATGGGACTCAGGCTCCTGCACAAATAAAAACATAAAAAATCCACCATAACTGCTTTTTTAATATGATACAGTGGGTCCTGCACATGGAATGGCCCCCAAACATTTTTCATGTAGCTTTTTCATGAAATAAAATACTTTAAAAACACCATTTAGTCAGACTGTAAACAACTCAGATTCAGATTCCATTTTAGAGTTTGCCATTTTGCAGTAAAACCACTTTGGAAAAACTGTGGCAAGACTACCCCAGTGTGCACCAACAGAGAAGAGACGGCACAACGACCAGAGCTCTTGTACTTGCCACGGAACAAGAACGAAGCAATGACTACATTCCGTACAAACCAGGACCTGCTAAAAACTATTAAACGTAATCAAACTTCGCCTTTTCTATTCGTCAATTGATTTGTTATTGTCATACAGTTAAAAAAGCATTGGATTGAATACATATCAGTCATGGATATACTAGCACGTAAATTGTGAGATTTCTGAATTCTTTTACACAATAAAACAAAGGTTGAACCAGGGTTTAATGGAGAAGTTACGCTCTTGATTGGATAAAGTGTGAGCACCCCAGTTGTAAGGTGTAAAATATCCAAACAGACTTTATGGCCTAGAAGTACTGTATTACTTTGCACTTCACTAGGCGAACTTACCATTTATACATACAGTACAGTTGTTGGTTTTTACACAGATTTATCACAAACATGGTCTACTACTTAAGTAAACTGTTGAGACAGCTGTAATTTGAAAGCCCTATTTGTGAATAAGCGATTAATAAATTATGTACGTGTATGCCTTCGTAATGCATCACGAATTGAATCATAATGTCCATTGCAGTCGATAATGTCCAAATCCATTGTTTGAAGACCTCTTCTCTGTCCAAGAGCACACTATCACTGTGTGGATGTGGATATTACCATAAATATTGCATGGTATCAGATGTTTTATTGATTTTATATGACACTGGCAACCAAAGAAAAACTGTGGTGCATCTGGTTTGTGCTTTTGCTTGCAGACAGATCAACACATCTCAGAGCAGGGGGAATCCAGTATAAAAGTGCTGAACTGGAAGACGCTATGCGCAGGGGAAAAGCTTGGGAGCTCACCAGTTAAAGCTTTAAATATTTATCCAATACCATAGTCTTGCCGTCACAGTAGTGCTGGTGTGGTGAGAAGATCACAACATTCCTGAATGTTGAACCACACACACTATAATGTGGAAGTCAAGCCCACTATTCACAGACTGCATTGCAAGATCCCATTCGAGACAAAATTCCACCCCAACTGAGATTATTCAACCAACACAAGAGTTTAAACATTGAAACTGGAAGATCGGAAGGTTGTTAACCTACCAACCCGGCCCAATATGACTCCACAGTTTTAGTGTTTGGCATTTTTTGTGTACAATGATAACATGTAATCAATCAATTCTCTAACTTTCATTGCATAACTTCTTGTGGCCAGAAAAGCCCATGCAAGTCCTGTTTCACAAAAGCTTGCCGTTTCCCACTGAAGGTAAATTTCATATAATGCATTCTTATTAGCAATCTACAAATAGCGGCCTAGTTTGAGGGTCCTATCGGGTTCTAATCTGACAAGCACAGAGGGAGCGTCATGACCAGCCAGCTGCCAGAGCCCTCAATGAAAAACACAAGAACTCACACTATGCAATAAATCTCCAATGGAATAACACTCCACATAAAAAAACCTGCACCATCAAAGAAAGTAAGCCAAGCACAGTTAGTTCTTCTACTGGAGATTAACGTTTCAAGAGCTACCCAGATGTTTTTTATCCCGAGACAATGATATACATGGGTGTAATTCTATAAACATAGGAAAGGAGTATGCTTGCACGTTTTCACTTTGTCTTCATGGTACAAAGTAGCTCATTTAAATGTAAAAAGAATAAAAGAAAAACATTTTTATTGTACAAGCAGTGCATGGTATCTGTCCATGGTACTGTCATGGTCCTGACTACACATAAACAATGGTGTTGTTTATCAAAAAGTAGGCCTGTGCATCCAAAATAATATATGCAATCTAAGCATTATTACACCATTTTTAAATTAATGTTTACTTTTAAATTGAATTTATGGTACTATTTTGGAGCCTAGTTTAATGCCCTCTTCATCTAGGTTTGGAATAGTTTTGAACCCTGCAGTCGCATATTGGGCAAAAGGGTCATTTGCCGACAGACGCCAATGCTGCATTAGGCTTCACAACTTGAGAAAAGGAAAAATAACCAAACCACCCAAATGATTATTTGGGTGGATTGGGTTATTTTCCTGTTCTCAAGTTGTAAGCCTAAGCAGCATTGCGCTGTCCGGCAAATGACCCTTTGCCCAATATGCGAACTGCAGGGTTCAAAAACTAATCCAAACCATAGATGAAAGGGCATTTAAACTAGGCTCCAATTAGTACCAATAAAATTTCAATTTAAAAAGTAACAATAATTTAAATGGTGTAATTAATGCTTAGATGCATATATTATTTTGATGCACAGCCTACTTTTTGATAACAACTACCATATGATTATATGTGTATTCAGGACCATGTACAGTACCATGGACAGTACCATGCACTGCGTATAAAACAATAAAAAATGTTTCTTTTTTCCTTTTTACAAATAAAATGAGCTACTTTGTACACATGAAGACAAGTGAAACGTCAGCATACTATCCATTCCTATGGTTTAAGAATTACACCCATGTATAATCATTGTCTCAGAGGGACTAAAAACATCTGGGTAGCTTTGAACGTAATCTCCATGGAAGAACGAACTGTGCTTGCTTACATCTATGATGGAGCAGGTTTTTTATATGTGAGTTTTATTCCACTGGAGATTATATTGCATAGTGTGAGTTCTTGTGTTTTTCATTGAGGCTCTGGCAGCTGGCTGGTCATGACGCTCCGCCTCCTGGTGCTTGTCAGATTTAGAAACCCGCATAGGACCCACTCACACTAGCCGCCTATTTTAGATTGCTAAATAAGAATGCATTTATAAACTACCTTCATGGAAACTGCAACTTTTGTGAACAGGACTTCATTGCTTTTCTGGCACAAGCAAGTATGATGAAAGTAAGAATTGATTGATTACATATTATCGTTCATTGTAACCCCAAAAAGCAAACACTAAACGTGAGACATATTGGGCGGTAATAACCTTCCGTCTTCAGTTTCAATGTTAAAACTCTTGTGTTGTTAATAATCTCAAGTTTGGATGAATTTTGTCTCGATTGGCATCTTGCATCATCCTGTGAATAGTGGCATTGACATCCAATTATACTGGTGTGTGTTTCAAACATTCATAGACATGTTGTTGATTTCCATCACCCACACAACAGCAACTACTGTGACGGCAAGACTATTGTATTGGGATAAATATTTTAAAGCTTTAACATGAGAGCGCCCAAGCTTTTCCCCCTGCGCAAAGCGTCTTTCCATCAGCACTTTGAACTGGATCCCCTCTGTTTTTTCTCTGAGATGTGTTGATCTGTCTGCAAGCCAAAAAGCACAAACCAATGCACCACAGGTTTTTTCTTTGTGGCCACTGTCATATAAAATCCAATAAAACACATCTGGACCATGCAATATTTAATGGTATATCCACATCCACACAGTGAAGTGTGCTCTGACAGAGAAGAGTCCATCAAACAAATTGGATTTGGACATACTCGACTGCAACTTGACATTATGATTCAAATTCTGATGCATTACGAAGCATACCACTTACCATTTATTAATCGCATTATTCACAAATAGGGCTTAAATTACAGCTGTCCACTAACAGTTACTTAAGTAGTTGACAATTGTGAATAAATCTGTGTAAAAAAACCCACAACTGTACTGTATGTATAAATGGTAAGTACTCCTAGTGCAGTGACCAAAGTATTACAGTACATCAAGTCCATAAAGTTCCTGTTTGGATATTACACCTACAACTGGGGTGCTCACACTTTATCCAATCAAGAGCTACATCTCCATAACCCTGGATCAACCTTAGTTTTATTGTGTAAAAGAATTCAGAAATCTCACAAATTAGTCTAGTTATACCATGACTGATATGTATCACTCCAATGCTTTTTTAACTGATGAACAATAACAAATCAATTGACGAATAGCAACAGTCCCGAAGAAGTTGATTACGTTTACTAGTTTATGCAGTCCTGGTTTGTACGAATGAAAGGTCATTGCTCTCGTCCTTGTTCATGCAAGAGCTCTGGTGTGTGCCAGTCTCTCTGTCAGGTGCACACTGGGGTAGTCTTGCACATTTTTCCAAAGTGGTTTACTGCAAATGGCAACTAAATGAATCTGAATCCTGAGTTGTTTTACAGTCTGACTAAATGTGTTTTAATTGTATTTTATTATCATGAAAAATTCTACATGAAAATGTTGCATTCCCATGTGCAGACCCCACTGTATCATTATAAAAAAGCAGTTTATGGTTGGATTTTATATGTTTTTATTTGGCAGGAGCCTGAGGGCCATGTGTGTTTAGCCGTCAGCCTTTAAAACATCAGAGGGCAGACCAGTTTACTGTAACCGGCCTTCTGAAGTTTATAAGTTTCAAAGTCTTGGGTCTATTGCTATGTCTTGTTTTGCTTTATAGTCTACTCTGTCAATATTCTCCTGCCTTCTGGACCTGACACACGCTGTGGTCATAATTTTGATGACCTGGTCCTCCTCTGTATCTGCCTTCTTCACTAATGTGTGGTGTTTCAAAAGTCTTGAGAATTGCATATTCTACATAGTTAAATGGCCAAAGTCAAACATGATAGCCCTGAAGACAATTGAGAGTGAGTCTGTCCACATAGAGCATGCTAACACCAAGTAACAAGAGTTTCTGCGCGAACTCCGCTTATTGACGCATTGTGCTTGATCCACTGAACATTGCAGCCCTAATGTTTTCTTGCTGCACTTTCGATGCCCTACTGGCATCGAAGGATTGAGTCAAATGCAAGAACAAATTTCCAATCACAAGAACGAAACCTTCACTTAGTCCTATGTCCCCTCAATCCAGAATCAGACCTGTTATTAGTGAACAGTGGATATAACAGCGAGTTTGTTGCTTTGTCTTACGAAATCAAGGCTCCAGGTCAACATCTTTTATGTTGGGATAAAACAGATTTCCAGATCAGCTTTTTGTGTAGGATCCCGTTTAAGGTGACCGTAGCACTGGAACAGAACTCAGAAAAAAACGACTTGTGTATGGGCTTTCAGAATGAAAGTAAAGATGTCTCAATAACTACAGCTGAAGTAATTAAGGAAAACAAAAACTGCTCGGGCATGTGTATGAAGGCCCAAATATAACTGTAATCTTGTTTAAACCAGAGAAAAGTATTTTTAATATAATGGAACTACTAAAGTGGCAGCCTACCTAGGTTCCAGAAAAAAAAAACATCTCATTCAAACCCCAAAATTTGGAAAAAATCTACCAATCACGCTAACCTGTAACCGTCCATTGACGTGCACCTGTGAACTTGAGGGCTGCACTCATCTCCCGCCTGGACCTCTTCCCTGCACCGCACAGCCCAGTCTGGTTCCACAACATGACTCCTGGGTTCTACAGCCTGTCAGACGCCATGGGAGTGGATCTCTCTCCTGAGGTTTCTCACATCTTTGTCCCCACATCCTTTTTGAGTGGATCCTTGCTGATCAAGTACAGTTATTATCTGGGAGCATTAGAGACCATCTTATGGACATTTATTAACATCTATGTCATTTGAGTCTGCTCCCTATTCCCGATGTGTTTTATATAAGTTGCATTTCCTGTGTTATGTAAAGTCTTGTTGCTACAACTCTGCTGTAGATTTAAGGCTATATACAATATATGTAATTGAACTTAATTCAATTTGGAAGACTAGAAAACAAGAAGCTTTTGAGTATTTTATTGGGAGGAGGGTTTGGCGACCTAGGCCCCCGGTGCGGCTCAGATCGAGAGGCTCCAGCGATGGATCGCGCCAATCCCCGGACATAGGCACGGGTGCGGCATTTGGCATCGGGAAGCAGATTGAAGGCAGATTGGAGGCAGGTGAAGAGGAGGAGAGGGAGCGGAGGCTGCAAGGCTTCGAGAAGGCCAGAGTGGAGTTTCTCCGCTTGAAGCGCTGCCTGCCGGTGCGTGATTGGAAGGGGGCGTTTGCAGTGCGATAGCTGGGATGTGACCGCCTGGAGGGGGAACCCTTTGGCTGAGTCTACCAAAATGAATTTCCCTCGGCTGCATTTCATTTGAGAGACGCGAAAAACAAGAAGCATTTGAGTATTTTTATTGGGGAGGTTTGGCGCCCTAGGCCCCGTGCGGCCTTCAGAGCGGAGGGCCTCCTGTGATGGAGCGCGCCAATCCCCCAAAGGCTGTGAGTTGATGGAGTGTTTTGCAGCCTGGGTTGGAGGGGACAGAACGTCGAGACGCGTCTATGCTGTGACCGCTATCGCTAATACTGTGACCGCTATCGCTATATACTGTGAACCGCTATCGCTATATACTGTGACCCGCTATCACTATAAACTGTGAACCGGCATATAACTGTGACCAAAACTTGCGGATACTCAGCTGCAGCCGCCACCAGGAAGTTTCAAGTTTTTATGGAGATGCAAAGAGCGCTGGGCAGCCAGATGGTCGAAGTGTCAGGCCTGATGTATGAGAGAGGGCCGATGATGACCCGCCCAGCTGCTGGAGGCGGAATGGGGGAGCCCAGGACGCGGCGCGCGTGGCGGCGCCTATCCGAGGGAGAGTGGCTGTGTAGAATGGGGAGACAGGTTTACAAAGCAGCAGACGGACTGAGTTGGGCTCTGAACCATTGGAGACATCGGGAGTTATCCGGGGGTAAGAAATAAACGGTCCTTTGAGATCTCTTTCCGAGAGCGGAGGCGAGTGTAAATCGTCATGGATCTGTAGGGACAGGGGACGTGTCAACCGACTATAACTATATTACGAGCGCCTTTGCGTTTGGAATCTTGAGTGGAGGTTGAAGTAGACGGATAGTAAGACAGGTCGGAGAAGGCAATGTCTTGGGCTGCATGAAAGGTGGTGTGGGGGTTTAGTGAAATCGCTTATGCGTAAGAAAGCCCCATTTTCAAGTAGGATGCAGCGAGGAGAGAAGGTGAAGAGGACGGAAGGGCCTAAGCCGGGGCGAGGGATATCCAGTGCAGGATCTGGCATGGCGATGGATTGGCAGAAGGGCAGAGGCTCAAACTCCTGGAATTTAAAGCGGAGAGAGAGTCAGCAAGACAGTTAAGGGGACGAGGGACGATGACGACAGTGATGATAAATTGTTCGGGAACTGAGAGCCGTGTGATGCTCTAGGAGGATGTGGATTTGGGAGAGGATGAACGACCTTGTTAATTATTTCAATGACGTCGAGGTTTGTCGCCATCACTGAAATCCTATTCCTATTGCCACGATGTCCGCAGCACGCATGCTCACGGTTACGGGATATATCACGTGGAGCGCGCAGGAGAAGCTTCGAGTGGATCGTTCGTCGGCCGGGGCCCGGCGAACCACTGTCCTGGAAAAACCCCAAACCCACGGACCGGGGCTGCGTCCGTGAAGAACCGCGGGCATCTGAGACAGGATGACGTCACAGTAAAAAAAAAAGAGATACACCATCCAGCGGCTCTGCAGACGGGACCGTACCGCAGGGTCGGAAGCGCGCCCCGCGTGTGGGCAGACAGCTCATTGATGGAGAGACGGAGCCCGCGAGGGAGAGGAGTCTGGAATTAAAAGAACGACCTTGGGGAATGATACGGACGGCATAATTAAGACCCCGAGGAGGGAGAGCAAGGGACGCCTCGAAGTGACGGAAGGCCAAGCAGACCCGGAGAAAGCGCGGGATGCGTTCGAGCTTGTCCTAGCGGGAGGGAGGCCCCATGGCGCGCGTGACTGGGGCGGATGCCGAGAAACTCCAAAGCGTTGGCGGGGCCTGTGTCTTTCCGGAGTGGGATGGAATCCGAGGCAGAGAAGGTGGGCCTGAGCTTGCGAGAGAGCCCCCGAGCAGTCTGAGGTGGGTTGACTTACGAGGGAATCATCGGGGAGATGCAGGACAGAGGGGAGCCGGGACGGAGCGACGAGTATCAGACGCTTTCTTCCTAGGAGTCTTGCGGGTGGGCATGCCCATCGGGTTAGAGGCGGGACGGAAGAAGGGGCCAATAACGTAGCCCACGACAACCTCCCCGCGCCCGACGCCGCGTGCCGACTTGGGGCTCAAACGGAGAGCCGGGAAAGAGGTTGCGGGCCACGAGACCGCCGAGGGACCTAAAACAGAGCTTGCATCTAATGTGAGGGATTTAAATAGAGCTGCAGTCCAAAGTGAGGTATTAAACTGTAGACCCGCAGTCCAAGTAGGCGTTTAACTGAGAGCCTGCAGTCCGCTGTGAGGAGTTAAACGACCTAGTAGTCCGGGTGAGGGATTAACAGAGATCTTGTAGTCCACGAGTAGAGGGATTCAATATTGCCCGCGTGTTGCAGGGGCGGCGGCGGCGTTTTTTATATTATTATTAATTTATTATTATTTTTATATTAATTATATTTATCTATATTTATATTTATTTATATTTATATATATTTATTTATTTTATACATAAGCCGTTCACAGATAAAAAGCAGTTGCAGGGCGGCAGTGTTGCAGGGCGGCGTGTTGCAGGGCGGCGTGTTGCAGGGCGGCGTGTTGCAGGGCGGCGTGTTGCAGGGCGGCGTGTTGCAGGGCGGCGTGTTGCAGGGTGGCTTGATGTGGGGTGGCTTGGTGTGGGGTGGTGCGCGCGGTGCAGCGAGGGCCGTTTGACAGCGCTTGCGGCTTTAATTTGTTTCGTATTTGTTGCTATTATTTTTATTTTCTGTTTAATCTTTTCTTTTGTATAATAATTGTTTCCTTGTTATGTTTTTGAATAATGATATTTTTTTACCAATCAAACTAAATCTAATGTGTTTAAGATTCTGGGCTAACGTCACGCAGTAAACAGACATACAGCATTACATTCAAACCTATTGTATTGTGCCTGATGCAGTGGTTTGACTATCGGCCTTGCAATTCTGTCAGTTCCTCGCGGCTGGCAGGGCAGTCGCTGGTGCCGGGGCATAAATATAATGACTAAATAATTAATAAGTATAATGAATAAGAGAGTGAGTCATGACAAAGGGCACTGGGGCTAATGGGGGCTTAGTTATGACAGCGCCGTAAACAATAACAACATGGGAGGGAAGCGAGTCGCCAGAAGAGTCAAAATACTGTGAGAGAAGTTAAAAGTACAGGAGTAAAGTATAGGCTACAGTTACTAGTTAAACTGGCTGCGGGTAACATAGCAGATTTATGTAGGGGGGTAATATTGTCTTGTTGTATTGTACCTATTTCTGCATTTATCAGATTGAACCTCACTATAAATGTTAAGACTTCACATGTTTTAAATTAACATCGTTTAAATGTGTCATAATGTTTTCTGGCAATTTGCTAGCTTTGAAACTACAAATAACACTTCCATGTAACTAGTCCCTGGATCTCAAAACGGTTTGGTTCCATACCATTGTACTCATTTCATTTCATACTAAGGTCTGGATTTTCTCCATTGACTCCGTTAACAGGTGGGAGGATAATTAAGTCCTTTTGCAGATTGAAACGATTGGATCTGAGTTTACCGTGACGTATATAATGTGCCCGAGTGAGTGAGGCATTTAGCATTTAGCCTAGCTTTAGCATTTATCCTAGCTTTAGCATCTTCTTTGCTGTTAATGGAGCCCGTGGGGAGTACAATACAATACAATACAATTTATTCTTGTATAGCCCTGATTCACAACAGAAGTAATCTCAGAGGACTTAACAAAACCATTGAAATCACCAACACAGATCAGAGAATCAACAGATAAAACACAAAAAGAATATAGAACACATGTAAAAAAAAAAAAAAAAAAAGTCCATACATGCTGTAGAATGTTAAAGTGTCTTGGATCATCACCACATCCTTTTTGTTGGACACTAACTGTCCTACAGACCAGTGAGAAAAAAGTGAGAAACCTCAGGGAGACCCACAGTTTGAGAAAGGAATCCGCTCCCACGGACGGACAGGCTATAGATCCAGGACCTAAGCTACAGAACGTGAACAGGTCCGGTGCAGGACTGAAGCACTCCCAGGCGGGTCGGGCAGGGCAGTCCGCAGGTGTAGATGGAGGAGGCCAGGCTCAGAGATCCCGTCATCGTACCATGAAACAGACAATGGGACAACGGGTGAATAGCAATGAACAGACTACAGTCAAAATCCTAATACTGATAAACAGATAAAATAGGAGTAGAGCCTCAACATCTTTGCAGCAATGACATTTACTAAACATTCTTCTTGCTCCTTCAATTTCTTGATATTACAGACCTACCTACCACACCCTCCTCCCCTTCCTGTGGCCACTAGGATCAGACCCAGAAGTACATGTAGAAAATGATGATGGAGCAGAGTTTACACATGGATGAGACCAGGCTATCATGTTCACATGCATGTATGTTGCCCTCTCACAGCTCTCAGTATATGTAAACATAAAGACAGCATTTTTGAGAAAATGTTACTTGAACAAGACTTTTCTGTTATAAAATGATGATGATGGTTATGAAACCAAAAAGTTAGACATTCTATCTATCTATTTCCATCCTATCTCTCCCCTTTCCTTATACTGTATGTTTAAAAAATGAAAGTATAAACCCCAGTAAACCGCTGTGGTCCAGGTGCATCTTTTTGTTTCTGCACAATGTACACTGTGACAAATAGCGGATCTGTCAGAGAACACGTGGGTGGGATTCTACTTCAACGGCATGTCGGAGTAATTAGTTGGCCCCAAGAACAAACCCACAAAGAAATGTGCCGATCCGAGCGGACGCACAACTCCGGTAACAAGGGAAACTTACACAAACTAACACAACAAAGAAGCAGCAACTGTGTAAAGTGTGACACAATTCATCACAGATCATGTTGTACTGGGTGATTTGTTGTGTGGCTTGGAATGCGGTTAATAATAGTAGACATGGCTTTTTTGACAGGAAAGGAACAGTTAGATTTTAATAGCCACATCAAATCAGATTCAGAATCAATTTATTGCCATTTGCAGAATACACTACATCGGAATTCAAACAGGAGACACCGGGGGCAGCAACACCACAAAGCACACACACAACAACAAAATGAATTAAAAATGGCGAGGCAAGACACAGTGAGGCACATAAGATAAGATAAGATAAGATAAGCTTTATTTATCTCACAGAGGAGAAATTTACATGTCATATTTGGCATGGATAGAAACACTCCGCAAAAGGAGGAAATGTGCAAACATGTAACATGCAGGATATATATGTACAATAAAAGTGACAATAATTATGTACAACAAAAGTGACAAGTGTCAATTGGAAACAGTGTCAATAGTAGTGCAGGTTTTCACACAGTGATCATTTAAAGTGACTTATTGTACAGTCTGACAGCGGTGGGGATAAAGGCCCGGCGGTAGCGCTCCTTCCTACACTGAGGGTGTCTCAGTCTTCCACTGAAGGAGCTCCTCAGCTCCTCTACAGTCCTGTGCAGTGGGTGGGAGGTATTGTTCATGATGGAGGTGGCTTTGGCTAGTACCCTCCTGTCCCTCACCTCCTCCACAAAGTCCAGGGAGCAGCCCAGAGTGGAGCTGGCCCTCCTGACCAGCTTGTTCAGTCTGTTTCTGTCCCGCTCTGTGCTGCCCGGGGCCCAGCACACGGCAGCGTAGTAAATGGCAGAAGCCACCACAGAGTCATAAAAAGTCCGAAGGACCTCAGCCTCCTCAGAAGGAAGAGGCGACTTTGGCTCTTCTTGTACAGGGCGTTTGTATTATGGGACCAGTCCAGTTTATTGTGGATGTGAACACCCAGGTACTTGAAGCTGTCCACCAGCTCAATGTCCTCCCCCTGGATGTTCAGCAGCGCGTGGGAAAGTGGTTTTCTCCTGAAGTCGATGATCATCTCCTTGGTCTTACTGGTGTTCAAGCACAAGTGGTTGCACTCACACCAGTCGACTAAGTCCTTGATAACCGACCGATATTCCAGTTCGTTATCAGTAACATCAACAGCTTTTTACCACCTAAAAAAAACACTGCTAAAATTAAAAACATAGTGTCTGAAGCACTCTTGGTGATTCTTATCCATGCATTTGTCTCCAGATACACAGTCAGATTCATCTATTTGCCATTTACAGTAAATCCACATTGGAATACATTTGCAAAATTCCCCAGTGTGCACAAGACAAGTACATACATAAAACAGGTTAGACTATAGTAATGGCTGCAGTAAACAAGCAGTAAAACAACTGCAGTATATTCAAAACTCTGTGGCTCGGGTACTGACTAGAAACAGGAAGTAAGGGTATATTCAGACCTGCACATTTGCTCCACTTTAAACGAACCAGGATTCGTTTGGAACTCTGATCCGAATCTTTTATGCAGGTCTGAATACACACAAACGAATCCTGGTCCGGACCAAAGAACCGAACCGAGACCCACTTTTTGAGGTGGTCTCGGTCCGCTTTCAAACGAATTCTGGTCCAAGTCGAATCAGGTCTGAATACATCCGGTGTCGATCCGACACAACTCCAAGATACGTGCGCATTTTTTGGGCTTAACAAGCCGCAGACAGAAACTGAGGAATTAGCCATGCAGCGGCTAACTATGATGCTAACTATGCTGCTAACTATGATGCTAACTATGATGCTAACGCTACACAACAACACTGAGCCGTGTGCGGACCTGGAGCAGTGAGGAGACGCTGTGCAACAGGCTTATGGAGTTAAAACTGTTCACAGTATACATTGATGAATGGCAGCATCTTCAAACCATTCGCATTATTAAAAGCCTGACGTGTTTGACTCACGTCTCAAAGAGCAATATTCTGCATCATGTAGTGAATTGTGTTCTTTGGTTCCTACCTGATCCTCAGCGTCTGTTTGTCCCGTGGTTATTATAGATCCATGGTTTATCCACGATGCTGCTGTCAGTAAGTTGTGGAACAGGGTTATAATAGATCCATGTGTGGGACAGGACACGGAGCGCAGAGTCTCCTTCGGCTTTCTCCTCACGCATTCTCCGACGCTGTTCCAATATTTAAAACAACGTGTTTGGCCTGTGTCATATGAGCTGCTGTTGATGTTGAAGGTGGTTTTGCTCTAAAAAGAGCAAACAGAGGCAGAGCAGACATGCTGCACGTATGCGAGCCCTCAATGTTTTCTGCCGGTTCCGCGTCTATCCTCCGTGAGCTCTCACTGTCCAATAGGAGCCGATCGTCACACGTGTCAATATGTTTATATAAAAAAGTTCACTTGCAAAAAAGGACAGTCTGAATACGAACCGGAGCAAAAGAAAAAAGTTTGGTCCGCTTTTGATTCGGATCAAGCAAGCGGAGCAAAGGACTTTTCAGGTCTGAATACACCCTAAGACCACATTAGTCCAGTTCTCAGGTCTCTGCTTCCTGTGACTCAGAGAATAGACTTTAAAACAGCTCTGTTTGATACAAGTCTCTCCATGGATCGCACCAAAGTACATCAGTGACATGTTTGTCCCATATGAATCAACTCGGACTCTGAGGAGCACAGGGACTGGACACAACTGGGATTATTTATGGTTATAATGCCCTGTGTGATTGTCTCTCTATCTTGTTTTGTTCATTACTTTTAGTTGCCTTGTGTATAGATTGTGCTATCCCAATAAACTTGCCTTGCCTTAAAGCCCTACAGTGTACCTGGGCAGGCTAAACATACTGTATATGCTATGAAATTGCTGTTGTTTGATTCCGGATGGTTTTGTAGCACTGAAATAAGCCTAAAATAAATCTAATCTTTCTGTGAGTGAGCCTGTATCTCCATAAAGACGTATTCTGCTTGTTTCCATGTGAATGTTGTTCTATTATCAGCTCTACTGCAAAAAACTTACACAGAGAAAGATCCTCTGGAAACTAATGATTGTTTTGATAGTTGATGAATCTCGCAATCATTGTTTTGAGAGGGCGATTAGTTGTTTTGAACGCCGCTATGATGCTATGATATAATGTTTGTATAAAGTTTGGCTTAGACAAAGCTCAAGTAAAACCATGGCATATAGAAAGATAACACTAACTCTACTTACATTTCATTGGTTTACTACATGAAAGTAATACATTTGTTTCTACTAAAATGAATCTATGAATCAAATGTGGATCTGAAATTATGTTACAAACTTATTTGTTACATATTATGTTACAAGCTTATTCCATCAAAGGATCAGGTCCGAGTCACAAATAAACAATTACTATTTAACATGTGACTAATGTATACAACTAGTTCAACTAATGGACTGAAGAGGGGTTTGGATACATGAAAAACATAAAATATATTCTGATTTTTAAAATCTAATTATTGGCCTTTTGTCACACTTTTTTAGCCTTATAAAAATTGCAATAATTGATAAATCGTTTCAGCTTTAGTGTTAAGAGTCTGATTGGAATTTGTGCCACACTCATTTACTAAAGCAATGTTACTTTATTCAGGGGATTTTCTTTTGAACGTTTTAGACATTTTATGTTCTATTTTGAAACTTCAAGACTTCAAGACTATTGGTCCTCCCAATTGTCAATCATTCTGATGATACATGCACGTCAAATAAGCCCATAGAGTTTAGTTTAAAAAGTGGAGAGGGCGGTTCTTTCCTATAATTTGAGAAAATCCTCCATAAAACCTTTAAGATACTGCACATGAACCACAATTAAAACTGAACACATTTCCAAACATATTATACTGGAAGGTTGCGAATTTGCAAAACTAAAAATAGAATTCTCTGGCTGCGCTTCTTTGTGCTTTGACATATTTTAAATGAATCAAATGAGAGTTTTATTAAAGAGGCTGAGTTGAAATACAAGAGGACATTGTTTACCGTCCCCTGAACATGCATACAGTAGTCCAGTCTGGTCCAGTTTCACCCAGTCCAGTCTAACACAGTCGTTATGCTTCCAGCGCAGGCAGTACTTAAGCCAATGACAACAGGAGTGAGCTACAGTCTTTACCCATCAATCATTTAGTACAATCAAATTCTTTAAATCCATTCCATTTGTTTGTAAAATAAATTACATTAAAACGGCTTTTCTGACTTTCTTGTTTTGTTTTTTCCCCAGGAGAACCACTGCAGGAGAATAAAGATCTTGGGAGACTGTTATTACTGTGTGTCCGGTCTGACCCAGCCCAAAGCTGACCACGCTCACTGCTGTGTGGAGATGGGCCTCGACATGATTGACACAATTGCGTAAGTCACAAAACAGAGCGTGCTCTGGTCGGGGTTTTGGGGCTTCCTCTTAAAGAAGCTATACCCGATTTTTTTTCTAAGTATTTCATAAAAATGCTTTTTACTACATACAAGTTGTATCATACTACATAATTTAATTGAAAACTTGAGGTCATTGATTCAGCTGTGTATGAAATTCAGGCAGTGAAAAGTGCTGAGTAGAGTCTGAGCGGGACGTTCTCCTCCACTCACAGAACGAGCAGCGAGCAGCCTGCGTCCTCTAGCCTCTACAGCGCTGCGGAACACCAGGGCTTCAACTTCAAAATTCGAATATAATTCTAAAATTAAAAATATATATATATTCGAACAAGTATTAGACAACCCTTATAATTAGAAATGTATTTAATGACTGCAAATAAAATAGTTAGCTCCCAAAGGTTTCACCGGGACGTGCTAGGCAGGTAACAGCTAAGCTAGCTAGCTGTTTCATGGTAACTTCTGGGTTTTTCGCGATCGCTTTTTGTCACTTTAAAACAGTATTTTTGTCATGAAAACGTTGAACGCAAATTCTGAAATTGTCCGTGCATGTCTGTTAAGGATGTATATGTATACTGTATTGTCCGATTAACGTTTAATGGTGTTGATTGATAGATATGTATTTGTTTATTGAGCGTGGCTAGCTCCGCTAGCTTCTCTACACAGACAAGTGTGCAGAAAAACTGCACGATGTAGTGACAGGCGCTGATAGCTTGTTGTACTTGCAAAGTAATGGGAGTATTTTACACACCTGAATTACAAACAGAGATTGCATTGGGGCTGCGGTCATTATTGGTTTGAGAGTTCTGTTATCAAGAAAAAATGATCGGAAGAATTGCATTCAAGTCAATGGAGTGCTGCTGCTGCTGTGAGGAGCTGTATAATACATTATAATTAAATATTAGAATATATTCTAATGTTTGAATTAATACATCCGGACGTAACACTAATGGTATTCTTTTACTTATATATTGTGTTAGCAGTGCATTGCTTTAGTGCCATTTAATCAGTGATTGTTGTACAGCTTACAAGTTGCGCTAATGCTAATGTTAGCATACGTATCAGATCGCAAATAAAACTAGATGGCTCCGTGTTATGAGAGCGTAGGGGAAATGAGAAGCCTGTGAGCGAGTTGGGGGGCGGTGCTAAACATTCAAACATTGCAGAAACGGGTATAGCGCCTTTAATAAAACAATCTGAGGCAGTGTTTTGTCAATAATTTTCACATGAATTACCACCAAAGAAAATCCTTCCGGAGTACTATCAAAACACTTTTTCTGAGTCTAACTTGAAGATGAGTTTGTTCCTATTTTATACATATTAAATGTTGATCGTCCCAAGAGAAAGTGTGTTGTAAAAGTAAGATGCCTTGAACAAAGCAGACCACAACATGCTGTCGCCAGGGTGCTTGTTCTTTTTCCAAATTAAAATTCCAGACTTTTTCCAGACTTTTTAAAAACTGATATTTTTTTTCCCAAGACCGTAACTTTATGTACTTGTATCCTTGTGTGCCTACTGCCTACTTCATTGGTTGAGATTGTACCAACTTATTAAGACTTTCAAGACTTGTGCAAGCACCCTGTATCCTGTTATCTTTTGCCTATGTGTACTTTTTTTTTCACTTTTGTGTCTGCAAAAGCTAAGAGATGTGACAGAGGGCCACCACATACGGAAGTGGAAACTAGAGTGAGATAAATGAACAATACAATCAAAAATAATACAATCTCTTGCTTTAGCATAATAAAGAAGCAAGTATGAGATTATTTATATTCTAGTGCAAGAAATATATAGTTGTGTGTATACATGCTAGCACCATGAAGGTCTGGACAAAGTGACCGAGTAAAGCGAGAGTGGACACATGTAGTTCTATATTGCACATTCTGACAAAATTAAAATGATTATTGCACACATGAGTAAACTAAAGTCACAGTGACACATGTGGTTTCATGCACATTCTGACATTAGGCGACAGTAGCTCAGTTGGTAGAGCATTGGCCTTTGAGCCAGAGGGTCGTGGGTTTGAGCCCGTCTCCCACTGTTACTGTCGTTGTGTCCTTGGGCAAGACCCTTAACCTCTGGGAACACCAGCCACAGTTGGGCGGCTACGGCTGTAAAGTGCCAAACTGCCGTTGTGTCCTTAGGCAAGACACTTTATCCCCATTGCCTAGAATGAGTCTGGTGTGTGTATGAATGGTTGGTGGTGGTTGGAGGGGCCGATGGCACATACTGGTTGCCTCGCTTCTGTCAGTGTGCCCCAGGGCAGCTGTGGCTACAGTAGTAGTTTATCACCACCATGTATGGAGTGAAAGAATAATTACAAAAAGCGTCTTTGAGTGTCCAAAAAAGCGCTATATAAAACCGATCCATTATTATTAGTTCAAACCATTCCACATACAGTATGTCAGGTCGGCAGTGTTGTTATTCCTCATTGCAGCAGCAAGGAAAGACCTGCGGAACCTCTCCTTCACACATCAAGGGTAGATTAGTCTGTCAGTGAAACTTCTCTCTGCCAGGGTGAGAGTCATGGTCCATAATACAAATAAAACAAAACAAGTCAATTTCTTCATACAGAATACACATTATGACAGTATGTTATGACAACGGTCCAATAGGTGAACCCAAAAGGAGCTTGACAAATGAAGGCTTAACAGGGTTTATTTCCCACTAGAATATGTGTGAAGGTAGAGCAGGATGGAGCTGGAGCTGTGAGTAACAGAGAGGATGATATTTGGCAACTGGCATGAGAATCAGATTGAAGAATTCCACAAATAGCACACAAATAGTGGGAGACTCAATCTGGCAGAACACTGGTGAGATGCGCAGGCTCAAGTACTACACTGATGAGTGATGGAAGGAGAGCAGGCTAAGCAGGAACCAGCAGCAGGAGCAGTCACGCCCA
The DNA here is from genome assembly GCA_964034765.1 of Knipowitschia caucasica. Lineage (NCBI taxonomy): Eukaryota > Metazoa > Chordata > Actinopteri > Gobiiformes > Gobiidae > Knipowitschia > Knipowitschia caucasica. Next base: position 23,168,773 of record OZ035824.1, read on the forward strand.
CAGCAGCTGCAGCAGGAGGTACTCGGGGGTAAGGAGCTCAAAGGGAGATCAGTTCCATCATTTAATGAATAAGTCTTGAATCACAATATTAGTAGTAATTGTTGTAAATGGGGGGTAATTGAATACAAAAAACGCACTAAATCATAATAATAAAAAGGTAAAATAATGGTCAAATTTCATCTGCCCTACCCACCTCCTATACTGGGAGGAAGCAGATTACAGATTTTCAGATTATCAAAGTCAAGATAATCTGTTTAGACAAGCCTACTCACAAACATCATAACTACACAATACTCTGTTCATGCAGCTTTTAACTGTTTTTAACTTGTGTTTTAACTTTTTTACTTGCGTATCTAGTAATCCGCTTAAGAAATAAAATGTGTTCTACAGACACCAACACACGTGCAGTTCACACCCAAAGACACAAAATAGTGTTGTCAAAACAACTTTATCGGCCCACCTTCAGCTGGGCTGGGAACATAGACTGTAAATACAGTATTAACAGATGTAGTCAGGCCTATCTCCACCATTGAAACTATTGTGCCTTCACTTTTGGCTTCTGTGGGCAGTTTCAGAATGGCCATGGGGCAGCAAAAATTTTGAAAAAAACGCATTTGCGCATGCGTTAGCCAAGTGCAGTCAAAAGTCCACAGCGGCTAAACTAGACTGGTCCCAACAAAAATACTCCCCTCAGCATTGACAGCATCTGGAACCTAGCTTTGGACCAAGAGCCACTTTTGTACCATCTTGTAAAGACGTTTTCGAGAGGAAAGAAGACGTCATACAAAAGCATTGGATAATTCTCTTTCCAGGTACACCCCCACCGGCAAGAAGTGAGATTGCAGTATGTCAGTGCACTTGCTCATGGACCTTTTTGAGCCGGGACCCGCCCCCACTGGCTCGGAACCAACAGTGTTCTAGAGGAAGTGTATTTTAAGTGAATTTTCCTCGGCCCAAAGTGGAACAGTTTGTTGGCGCAGCTACAGCTTGTCTTGCTGCAGTGTGTGGATGGATATACTGATACAGATGCCGCTCACTGAGACACATCTTGTCTTCAGGCTGACAGCAGCGCTCATATCTCCTCACATGTCACATGTGTGTCACATGACACACACACACACACATTTATCAAAGCCTCATCTCATGCCACAGCCTCGGCACTTCTACTGACCATGACTTCTTCATGATGTGGTTGACCTCCGACAGAGACTGAAAAGATTACAATTAACTGTAGATCCGAAATACTGCAAGTGTTGTGTTTGAGATCTGTGACTTGTGAGGTATTGCTGAGTTTCATGAAAAAGTTTGAGGCACTCGGACTAAGATTAACAGTCATTTAATCCAGCAGGACCCTTGACACTTTTTGACCCACGTGGTCTTCATCGGGGAACGTCTGTAATATGTTACATTTCCTTCTTTGATGAGCACCTGTCTCTATACTCCAGAGAACCCATCAGCACAATCCCACCTCGCTGGCATCGTATGATAATTTCTTTTCAATAGTCTATTACTGTTGCTATGGCCCTCTGAGACCCACGTGTCAAGGCCATGACATAAAACTGGATCAGGGATTCTCAATCATTTCCCACAGAGAGGAAACCATTTGCTTCCACCTCCAGACTCAAACATTTACCACAATAATGAAACCAGCTCTTGAACAGGACGTTTCTGAATGTATAGAGACAAATCAGGTCTTCATTTTATTCTTAAGTAATAATTGAACTAAATCTAAAGTCAGGCCTTATTTGTATTGTAGATTAATGTGTTTATGATTTATCTGTTTGTAAATTGTTGTGTAAATGATTTAAACAGTGTATATAGGTACGTTTTTAAGATAATATTGAAAATGTTAATGTAGTGTAGAAAGGCCCAGGGACTGGAGTTGAAAATTAGCAACAGCTATAAACTCTTTTTTACATTCATTACAAGCTTGTTTTGTTCTATGTTGACTTCGAATGTCCCTGTCAAATTATTGAAGAAAAAATAAATCAAATCAGGAGGTTTTTGTTGAGGCTCAAGCTGGTATTTCATATTAATTTAATTGAAACTTTGAAAAACTATGTATTTTTTATGACAATGAATCAAATTTAAACTGCAGTAAACATTTATAGGCAAGGCAAGGCAAGGCAAGGCAAGTTTATTTGTATAGCACAATTAGTAGTAAGTAATCTTTATTTATATACCGCCTTTTCACTGCAGATCAGAGTCTCAAAGCGGTTTACAATTGTTAATTATGGGCATTTATCTCTCACTCCACACAGAGATGGGAGCGGGGTCGCCGGTACAGGAGGCGCATCCTAGAACTATTGGACATATTTTTAGTGGTAGGGGAAACCGGAGTACCCGGAGGAAACCTACGCAGACACGGGGAGAACATGCAAACTCCACTCAGAAAGGCCCTGGTCCGACCGGGATTCGAACCCAGTTCCAATTCATACACAAGGCCACTCAAAGTGCTGAACAAAACAAGAAAGCATTAAAATCATAAGTAATCACAGTACATAAAAAAAAATAAAAATAATAATAATATATAAAAATATAAAATCCCTCAGTTGTATGCACAGCTAAACAGAACCGTCTTTAACCTGGTTTAAAACATTGTCAGAGAGGAGGCCTGTCTATAGATGTGCACTTGAGGAATAACTTCTGAAATAGAGCTGCACAGATGTTCACATGTAATCTCTTTATATTTACAGATGGTAGAATTGCAAATGCATTGTCTGTTCCAGGGTGACCCGCCTCTTGCGCACCACTGCCTTTTTTAAGCTTTAGTGCAGATGACACTTGCGTTGCCTGTGTGTGAGTGTGTTGTGTGTTCCCTGCAGGTCGGTGGTAGAGGCCACAGAGGTGGATCTGAACATGCGGGTGGGGCTGCACACAGGACGGGTGCTGTGTGGCGTGCTGGGCCTGAGGAAGTGGCAGTATGACGTCTGGTCAAACGATGTCACACTTGCAAATGTGATGGAGGCCGGAGGGCTGCCCGGGTCAGTTCTGACTACACACACACTTACACGCGGACACAAACACACACACACTCTCGCAACTTGTGGGACTTGTGAGGCTGAATGACTGAAGTACAAGTGCAGTGTAAACACGGAGACTGTGTTGTAAATGGGAATAAACTTAGAACCAACCGGAACCAAAGACAGTTTAGTGAAGTATCCTCCCAGTATGAGCACAGACATACAAGTCAAACATATAGCAACTAAATTTTTATTAAATATACTATTCTATTTTCAAAGAGCAAGTGATGGAGGAGTGGTGTAGGGTTAGAGAGTGTTTGGGCCTAGTGTATGTGTGTGTGTTTTATTTTTGTTTAACCTTTATTTAACCAGGGATGTCCCATTGAGATTAAGAACCACTTTTTCAAGGGAGTCCTGGACAAAAGTTACATACAGTTACATACTGTACCATTACAGATTATATAAACAGTTACATTTCAATGAGAATGTCTCAAGTGATCTCAATCTGGAACTAAAAGCATGTGTATGTGTGTGTATGTGTGTGTGTGTCTGTGTGTGTGTGTGCACGTGTTTATATATATGTGTGTGTGTGTGTGTGTGTGTGTGTTATATGTGTAAGAAGGGTAAACATAATCTTCTGCTTCTTCCAACCCCTTTCTAAACTGCGTATCGTAGTTTTTATTCCGGTCATATTTGTTATTTGTCTTTGGGTGTACATACAAAATGATGAATAATTTTACTATACAATTACTATGTATGTAATTATAAAGTTTACGAGTGACTTTTGTTCATTTTGTTCTCAGAGGAGTCTTAGTAAACCCCGTAGCAGGTCCATGTACAGTATGTGTTAACATTTAAGCCAGTCCCTCTATTATAGTAAGAAAGGTGTATTTAAATGCATGTACAGTATTAGACTAATTTACACTTTAAGACCATGAAATGAGGCCAGCCCACGAGCCCAATTCCATCTTGTTGGAGTGAAGCGGCGAGATTATAAAACGTGCTCCTAGATTATACTAAGCGCTAGCATTTCTTTCTTTTTTTTCCCAAGGATTTTTCAGGAAGGACTGTTAGGCTGATAAAAATAATGAGTTGGATAATCACCAAAGACTTAAGTGCACACATTTTAGGGGATTGTGGGATGTCCATGAATCTCTCACTCAAGGCGACTTGAAACACATTGATTTTTATCGTCAAAATGTTCTAACTGCGAGTGTGTCCCTAAAGGATGTTTGTCTACCATGTAATTAAATCCAAGCTAGAGATGGAAATCATTCTTTCACGGTTAAATATTTTGCCGTATCAAAAGTCTCACATACGTTTTGATGACTGTCACAATGTAAGTAAGTAAGTAAGAAAGTAATCATTATTTATATAGTGTGTTTTTACAGACAAATTTCACCCAAAGTGCTTTAAAATATTCTGAATTAAAAGCTAATTTGTCCTTTTATTTTGTTTTCTATGTCCGTTTTTCAAATTCACTGTGTTTATTCAGGGTCTAATACAATAGCCAACAATTCTCTTCTTTACTTTCAGGAAGGTGCACATCACGAGGACCACATTGGAGTGTCTAAACGGTGATTACGAGGTGGAACCGGGTTTTGGCCACGAGAGACACGCCTTCCTGCAGAAACATAACATCGAGACCTTTTTCATTGTGCCATCACATCGACGAAAGGTGAGTTCTGTGATGGACCGCGGCTGTCAAAGTGTCAGTTTGGTAATAGTTAATCCTCTGGCCTTGTGTTAAAGCTGACACAGACACACACATATAGACACACACACACACACATACACACAGACACACACACACATTGACACACACCTACGCGCATACACATAGACATACACACACACACACACACACACACACACACACACACACACACACACACACACACACACACACACACACACACACACAGACACACACAGACAGACACATAGACAGTATTTCAAAGTAATAACTTGACGTGTGTAGGCCAAATTCACAGCTTCCATACAATAGACTGAACTCACAGAGACCGGGGTCAGTGTCACAGATCTATAATCAAAGGGAATTATTTAAATACTTTGTACCCAGTGCTCGAGTATTTTGAAAATGTATTCTGTTCCAGAGTACTGAAAGCATGACCTAAAGTGTATTTTGTATAGTATTCTGTTACTTTGGAAAAGGTTGTACCTGTAATCTGAAATATATGAAGGTCATTTGCAAAATATATAAAACCACAACCTCAATGTTCTGTAATTATCCAATATTTTGTTGTTTATTTTGTAAAACAAGTCAAAGCTTTTACCTTAATCTTCACTTTTTTTTAACCTTAAAACATAATGTGTGAATGAATGTATTCTGGGATTTTAGGAAAGTAACTGTATTCTAAATACTAATTGTTAAAGTAGTAACTATATTGGAATACAGTTGTATTCAGTTACTCCCCAACACTGATTCTACCAAATCATCGATGATCTGGATTAAAACTCGTTGGTAGAAACTGGTTGAGTTAGCAGCAACGCAGCACATTTTTAGAGGACCTTTAGTGTTGAAGAACACTGCTCTAATCAATAACAACTGCACCAATGCCCTTCAGTTTTAAACAGAAATATAGGATAAATATAGGAGAAAACAAAAATCTGTATCGTGAGATCAGTACGAGAAAAAAAAAGTGATCCAACTCGAGGCATTTTCACCCAGCTCTATCTTCAAGTCTATTTTTTATCCCACAAATGAGGTGATTCAGCAAAGCTATTTAAAATTCAGTCTTTCATCTTAAAAGTGACTCGTCATCCTTTTCCCAATACCTCATTTACAGATTTGTGGGAATTTGGTCTCTGGAGAATTAACTGGTAGACTGTAGATAAATGAAGGTCACAGCGATGAGTTTAAAGTTTAATGGACGAAGTTTTGGAGAAAAAGTGCGGCAGATTCTTTTGATGTAAAGTTGAAGAGTCCAGTGTAACTCTCTTGCTGAGCCGCCAAAAGCTAGCAGTACACGTCTGATGCTGTGGAACATGGAGAAAATCAGCGCTTACAGATTTTACTCTAACTGCAGAACGGTGCGATTCCAAAAGTTACAAATGTGCAGCAACATAAAAATCATCTGTCAAATGCATAGATTTTTTCTTGTATTAACTGGCTGCCCTTCTGGGACTTCTGACTCCATTAGGTTTTAGAATCTAGATATAGACATGATTTTGAGGACTCTGGACCATTTAAAACACATCACATTTGGCCTTGGTGCGATAGGTCTCTGCACTGCTTCATGTGGCTCAGAGAATACACTTATGGCCTCGCACCACAGTATTTAAGTGACATGTTAGTGCCATATGAACACACTCGGACTCAGACAGGGAAGAGCACAGGGACTGGCCTCCTGCTGGGACTCTGAGGAGCTCAGGGACTGGTCTCCTGCTGGTCCCAGAGTCAAGACTAAACATGAGGAGGCTGCATTTCAGATTCATGCAGCCAAAATCTGGAACAATCTTCCTGAAAATGTGAGACAGGCGTCTTATTTGACAATGTTCAAATCCAGGTTGAAAAGAGTCCTGTTCAGCTGCAACCACTGAGGCATTTTCTATGTCTTTTTACTTTTTAATGTAATGTGATTATTTATGATTTGTGGGTCTGTCTATCTTGTTTTTTCAGCACCTTACATAGTATATAAACAAATAACCTTGCCTTGCCTTACAAACAAACTTTTGCTTTTAATGTTTTAATGTATTTTGTAAGGCAACCTTGGGTACCCATGAAGGCGTCCTATAAACAAGATGTATTATTATTGTTATGATTATGATAAAAGCGTTTTCATCTGTCTGAATGCTACATCTTTATTATAGAAAGCAGTGTGTGCTGGTGGTCGTAGCAACAGTCCTATTATTCTCTTCTCATACAGCTTTTCTCTCTCATGTTTCTTTTAGATTTTCCCCGGTATCATTCTGTCAGACATCAAACCAGCCAAGAGGATGAAGTTCAAGACCGTGTGCTATCTCCTGGTGCAGCTGATGCACTGTAGGAAGATGTTCAAGGCCGAGATCCCCTTCTCCAACGTCATGACCTGCGAGGACGATGACAAGGTGAGTTCTCCAAACACAAACGGATGCTTGACTCATGCTTTACATCACTTTCCCACGTGTAGAACAGCTGGAAGTACATCGTGAGGTTAGATTATGTCCTCGATTGCATTTGGAGGTCAAGAGCTGATGTAACTCTGTGTGAGAGCCGCTGGTGCTGTTCGCTTTTGCTGTAACTGAGAGGATATTGACATTAACCCACTCCGCAATTGTTTAAAGCTGGGGTATTCAACTTCCAAATCACATGAACTGGAACTATGTTATGAAATCCATTCTAACCAGTTCCTAGCGCTGGTTGTGTCGCTAGTTTTACCATGTATGTATTTTTTTGCCTTGGTCACTTCTTTAGAGCGTTTTTTAGATAGATAGATAGATAGACAGATAGTTAGATAGGTGCTTCATTGATCCCACGTAGGAGAAATCCAGATGTCCAGCAGCAGAAAACGCATTCATTCAAACACATAAGTACATCAATTATGAACATTTACAGTATAAACATTTCTAACTAACTAACTAAATACTAAAAGTTTTACACACTAAATTGAAAAAAGAGGACTATTAACCCAATCGGCTAGTTTCAGTTTCCATTTTTTCTGCTGCTGGTAAATACAGAAAATGTTGGTTTTATTACACAAGTTGACAGCCAAAAAATGGTCAGGGGTTTCTAAACTGATTTAGACTAATTTTGGTGTTCTAAGTCCGAATATCACATGCATTTTGCTCTATCAGGTAAATTTTTGAGATACAGCCATAGTGTTACGGATTATGTACGTCTACGTTATTATGAATTCTGCTTATCAAATTTGATGGAGTAAATAAAAACTGAATGACTTTGGATACGTTGACTTTTATTTCTTGAGGAAAACGAAAAAAACGTCAAGGGTTTCTCAGCTGATAATCCGCAGAAATTTGTTTTTTACGCAAAATCGATTAAAAAAAATATTTCTATAGCAAAAAATTCCTTACCTGATTGAGCAAAACCAAGGTCATTTTCGGACTCGGAGCATCAAAATTAGTCTAATTCAGCTGGAAAACCCTGGACTATTTTCAAAATATATTTTTTTGTTACCCAGTGTTATCGTCTTTGGCCTGAGGAGGATGTTGTTGAGGAAGTGATTATACTGCTGGGGGTCGCGTGTGTCGTGTTGTGAAGTTCCACTGCCCTCTACTGGCCGGGCGCTAGAACTACATTGTTTTCCGTCGTTGTGTAAATGCTGTGCACTTTGATTACGGAGCCTGGTGGTTTTTGCTAATTGCTTTGCAGCGTCTCTGTCTAAACGCAGTCTAACAGGGCTCTTTCTTCAACTATCCATCAATCAACCAAACAAAGTAACACAACATTTGTACTTATATGTTTTGAAAAGGGGTTGGATGAAGCAAAAGACAAGTCTTGACATAGACAAGATGACAATACAAGAACAATTCCAAATCCATGAACACTATAAATACTGCTCCTGACAGAAACATTAGTGGCATCAGGATGGCTCAAATGCAGAGGACAGAATTTCACATTTCACATTACAAAAACAAAAGTAGAAAATTAGCACAATACCATGGTACAAGACACACACACACTCAGGCCCAAACATCCTCTGACCAAACACCCTCCCCCACTACTCACTCTGTGCTCAAGGCATTCATCTCTTTCCTCCACATGCACCTTCAGTACTTATGTCCAAATTTCACAAAGTAACATATTTTCTAATACAATAAAGACAGCCGGCTGTGGTCTGCTTTGTTCACAACATTTCACTTTCCCAAGACTTTAAAACCACGTAAAAAACCTGCACATTCCAAACCCTGGGCAAACGTGAACGCAGCCTCGGTCAATGTTGTGATACAAATAGAGTGCAGCCCGATGACTTTATCTCTATTCATTTGAAAAACCCTGCCGATAATCCACTCGACACACACTCGCAGTCACAGGGTCGCACAGCGCGTTAATCTGCCGGTCTAGATTTCCCCCCAGTATCCATGCATCACTAGTTTGTAAAGTGAGCCAGTGGGATAGACATACTGAGCCAGGCGTATGTCTATCATATGTTTCTGCTTGTGCTACGTTCTGCATTTTCCCCGACTATAGTGATGCGGTGCTGAGTCAGACCCCCGCTGGTCTTGTTCTGAAACCACCCCCCCCCCCCCCCCCTCTTTCTTTTTGTGCCGTGCTGCGATTGGTCGGGCCACTACAGGCTGTAGCTGTCAGAAATAGGTTAGTCGTTGTAATCCAGGCCTGGCCAAGCCTTCCCGTTGGCTTTTGATGGTTGAGTGTTTGACTGGTAATCATAACAGCCGGGTATCATCTGGTCTTAATAGCATTACATGTTTGCATGATTATCTAAAGCGACTAACTTCAAACATTGTGTCACAGGCTGTAATAGACTTTCATAACAGCATAATAAGATTAAAAGGTCGTATTCCAGCGTTTTACAAACAGAGATTACATTATTTGTACTTTAGTAATGTTCCTAAATACAACACAATTCATCTGTTACTTTTATGTTTGTGGGAAAATAGGGTCTGAAGTAGTATTTGAACGCCCATGTACTGTTTTTCATTGGTTGGCTTTTGGTTTGGCCAAATAAGAGCAGGTGTAAGTACTACAATCTGTCATGCTAAGATATAGTTTAGAAAATGTGCTATACAATTACAGTGGATTGGATCAGATCTCATGTTGAAATGTATTCAGTATTCCCGTTATTTGGGCCAACACATTTTCGAGTATTTTTCCACTTAATATATTTACAATATTTGGTTTATACTCCAATACTTAGCCAGGAATAATCCATAATACTTGACATTACTAATTGAATATATTTATGATAAAACCGACTACAATGTTCTTGACACTATCGTCAGTCTCTAGTTTGGGCAGTTCAACGTTCTATAAAGTTTACTTATAGGAAAGTTTACTAAGTGCAATAACAAGGAGCTCCAGTGGTGGTATGTAGCTGATTAGGGCTAATGCTAGGTTTTGCGTTGTATTGTAAGTACATTTTGACAGTATAAGAGCCTGGATCAACTTCCTCTTTTGTTGGTGGTAACTGCACAAATGTTGAATGAATGAAATGCATCCTGGTTGTGTTTTTTCAACAGTAACGATTCTGGAAAAAAGTGTTTTCAATCAATCAATATTTATTCACAAAACGTTTTTCATACAAAAATGCAACACAAAGAGCTTTACAGTTAATTAAAAACAAAAAACATTGATCTCTCTAACCACCCACCCCAAAAAGCTGTAGGGACTGCTGCCACCGCCTCCACTACTTCCCAGTAATCACTTCTGAATAAAATGTATCACCATCAAAAGAGTTCAAACTAAAACTGGCTTCTTCAGAAATTGAGGCATTAATTCATCATATGTTTCCCAATCGCTCCCATTACACACCCATTAAGACTGAGTGGGTGGGCCGCGAAGTCCACGTGGAACAGGTCTTTGCCTCAGAATAACTAACCCAAATCACACAAAGCAGACCACTCGAACCTACTAACTTTAATTCAATTAGATTATTAGATTAATAGATTCTGCTTTTTTCATCCAGAGACAGCCGTCATCCACCACTCAGCTCCCAACACCAGGAATGTTTTGATCAAAGTTTGATCCGAATTACCGCTGACTGCTTTTGAGTTAATTGCTTAAACAACAAACAAGAAACCGCATCATAGGAAGATGGATTGATCTCCCCACGGTGCAATTTTTATACAGAAAGTGTGGAAGAGCCGGAGGAGATGAAGTTAGCCGTACGGTGCGTGGGAACAGCTTCATATCACCTCCGGGGAGAGAGTCTGATGTGAGAAGCACCACTGTGTTTTAATTGACTTTAGCAGAAACAGATGCTAATTTAGACACTATTTCATCTCCTATTTTTAACCTCTGCCTTTCAAGCCCTTGACGAGCCCACACTTTGAAACACATCCATTTGTTAGTCAAAGGTGGCGTCTATGAATAAATACAGGAATGGTTACGCGGAGGATAACAACGGTTTCTTGTGGAAGCAGTTTAGTCGACTCTAAACGTTCCACAATGTTCTGTGAAGATCCAGGTTTATTTTTAAACCAGGGTTAATTCTCCTCTTTGAGCTTGGATGAATGCACAAGAAGCTGCAATGCTGTTTGAAGTCAGAGTTGGGTAGAATGTAAAAAGTAAAAAGTAGTACCTGTATCTGTAGAATACTGTTAATTATACTTTTAATTATTATTTTTGTATTATCTATATTTACTGTAAATTAATGTTTATTTACAAAACGTATAAAAGTACATTTCGAAATATTTAAAACCACAGCCTCAATAAATGTAATTATTCAATCATTTTTCAATAATTTGTTGGTTATTTGGTCATTAAGTGCTTCAACAGATCTGCGTTTAACAACCCGAAAATAGAATCTTCACTTAAAGAATACACAATGTTTTCTTTTCTTTTTTGAGCGTTAAACCGTAATGCGAGGAAGTATGTATAACTTTGATTTTCAGAATGTAATTGTTTTCTAAATACTAGAAAACAAATGGTTAGTAAAATAGTATCCTGAAGGCCTAATGGTGTTACACGTATCCCGTCACTCCCCAGCACTGTCGTATAATAAACAGGAGCACAGACCAGTATGGATTATATAAATATATCAGATACTTCTTGCAGTAGAAAACACTGTGTTATTAAATATTAGTCACTCTCATGATTCAGTCATGGTTGGAGTCATGCACAATGGGAGCGAATGGGGAACTGAAATATTCTCCATTTTGAGCATGTGTCCACTGAAGCGAGTGCTATCTTAAATGAATGGTGGTAATTTGTGGTGTTTTTAATGTGGGATTGGAGGGAAACTGCAGAGGAGGAGCTGAGGAAATCTTCAGGACATTGACATCAGTGGAAGAAAAGGAACAGGCTTTTCTCCCTCACCAGAGAGAAGCTAAACATTGTCGATTTACTTTTGCATTCTCTGCCCTGAAAACAGCCTTTCTTCTGTTGTCCCATATTCAATACATTCCATGACATCCTTTTTGTACTTATTTCTGCTGTGAGTTAATGTTTATTAGAATTTAGGGTCGATAAGTGGCTTCAATGATTACAGCCATATTAGGATTCAATACATTAATATTAAAGTCTCCACATATAATATATATATATATATGTATTTTTATCACTATATACATTTTCCATCCGTTCTCTGAATATTTTCAAGTCAGATCCTGTTTCCCTGTAAACACAGCTTATCCAATTGTCCGTCCACTGCTCAAGACATCTACAATCTACAGTTCATGTTTTTGATCGTTCTATAAATACTGCAGCGTCTCTGCTCAAGTAAAGAATGGTAGAGACAGTTTTCTACTTGTCACTTTATTCCAAGATCTCAAGATGGTTAGTGTCGGCCGTAATAACACCAAAACAGCAAAGCCAACCAAAACAGACAGCCTCCCAAACAAGAGAGGGTTCAAAATAGAACGGTCTCCTCTCTCCCCCTAACCACCCCCTCCCCTTTATTCTGAGCCAATCCTCTAAAGTGCTCTAAACTTTTAGAATGACAATGCATTTAACAGCATGAACAATTAACAATTAAAGTAGTAATATGTAAGATTTTCATTTAAAGTCATCATTAAAGGGCCCTAATCTGTCAAAAGAAATTAAAAAAACATGCTCTTTTGAAATACTTCTTAACTGATAACAGTAGTTCAGACATATGAGAATTTAAAAATTGGATCTACAGCCCTTAAATCTTGTTATTGTTTTCATTTTGATGTGCCGCCCTCCAACGTTTCACCAATCAGGAAGTCTGTGATCCAGGTTGCCAGAACTCACAGAGTCGAGCTAATCTCACTGGTAAAGTACCATGTGGCGCAGAACTAAAAAAGGTCTCGTTATGATTCTCAAATCATTAACGACAAAACAAAAAATAAAACCAGGATTTCTATCTTTGTGAAAAAGGTGTTGGTTATAGATTTGTGGTCAAAAAAAACTCTTGTCTATTCAGCTGTTTTGGTCCCAACTGGATTTGTTTGCATATCTGGCAACCTGAGTCAGGGAAAGTGAGAGAGGACTACAGATTATTGACCGTGATTGCAGAACCACCTTTAGCCAGATTTTTACATATTGTTTATTCAAATAGTAACATAAATTCTGGGTGGCTACAGTACTTTATGTACCGTTCTGTTCAGTCCACATTTGAGTCCATCCGCGGTTTCACGTTCTGCAGAAATGTGTGTGTTCCAGAAGTCTGCTCACACACACTCACGCTGGGCCTCTCTTGGCTGCTCAATGGCGTCTGCTGGGACAGATTGTGTTGTGTTTGTGGCTGACAGAGAAGGGCCCTGCGCACGGCGTCGGAGAAGATGAGGAGCAGGACGTCTTTCTCCGCCACCGCAGTGCAGCACTCCCCCGGAACACGTGTCAACCGCTACATCGGCCGACTCATCGAGGCCCGCCAAACCGAGTCAGAAACTACGGACCTCAACTTCATCACGCTGTGCTACAGGAGCAGAGACAGGGAGCGCAGGGTAAAGACACACACACACTCACATTTTCTCTTTCTTTCCTTCTGGTCTCCGGCACCATTTCTCACAGGGAAAATGTGAAATCAAATAACTATATTTCAACAATAAAATGTATGTTGGGAAGGGTGGACCCGTGGGAGGGAGGGGACAAAAAATGTATAACGTTTGTACATTTATTTTCTGCTTCATAATCATTGTCATTTCTGATTAATTGCGAGAAAAAAATCCTTGTGTTGAAATAGCACCAGCTTTTTGTTAACACATGGAAATTTAAATCTTTTTGCTGTTGCTTAAAGGAAGTATTGATAATAGGGAAGGCACCTATACGCTTTTTGCTTCTGCCTTCTCATTGTGAGCTTTCTTTCTCGAATGATGTGTAAAAAAGAAAACTACATTGCACTGCTCAAATAAAAATACCGCTACTACTGTGGCACATTGATTGATTTAGGCAAGGCAAGTTTATTTTGTATAGCACAAGTCAGACACAAGGCAACTGGTGACAAATTACTATAGTAGCCACAGCTGCCCTGGGGCACACTGACAGCAGCGAGGCAACCAGTCTGTGCCATCGGCCCCTCCAACCACCACCAACGATTCACACACACACACCAGACTCATTCTAAGCAGTGTGGTTGAAGTGTCTTGCCTAAGGACACAACAGCAGTTTGGCACTTTACAGTAAGGACACGACCACAGTTTGGCACTTTACATTAAGGACACAACCACAGTTTGGCACTTTCGCAGCCTACCCACTGTGGCACCTGGTGTTCTCAGAGTACCCCCATCACAGTCCTAACCATGCCCTGCCCTGCTTAGCTTCAGAGATCGGACGGGATCTTGTTTTTCGCGTGCAAGTTTGACACACACATACATAGGGTGTTGTTGGCAATGGAAGGAATATAAATGAACACTATACTCCTTTTATACAAACTACAACTATAGAAATGAGCAAGAAAAGCGATGAAACTCCCACTAAACCAACAGCTAGATGACAAACTTTTCCTGTGGTCACGGAGGTCATCTGCAGTTGCTTACAAAAGAAGTGATTGTAGCCCACACTAAGGTCTTCCTCATTAAACAAACGGCATACATGCTTCGTGACTCGGTCTTCTCCTTCTACTACGCCCTACGAGCGCGACCCATTCTCTCCTTTCTCCCACGCTCCCACGCCTTGTCTGTAATGTGCATGTCTATGAGCCAGAGGAGTCCGCCCACCGGCTCAGGGGGGGGGTGCAGATAATGATTTGGGAATTATCTGTCTGAACGCACACGTGATATCTTCCTCCTATGTCGGCGTGGGCGGGTGCATGAAGGAGGAGGTGCACTGCTGCCAAGAACTTGTGCAAGAGTGTCCAAGAAAGAATTCAGATATCGTCCATCTACTGTCCAGCAGATTCCTGTGGATGTGTTTGTGTTAATTCAAGTGCCTGAAAATGTTTTGATTGAGATGTGTGTACTTGAAGAATGCCTTAGATTTTACTCACAAATATAAGTCTTTTAAATTATTGATGTGACAAGTTGTGATCGTATGGCTCATTAAATGCTATATGTTTTCATGTTTTAGTTCAAGTCCATTACAGAGGAAATCTTGGGGTGAATTGTTTCATAAATATAATTATCCTGGTCTTTCCTGGTGAATTTTGGTCCATGATCATTTCCTACATGTACGTCTGGGTCTGATCCTAGTTTCCTTGGTCGAATCCCCTCTGATTCAGTTAAAGGGGAGACAGGTGTTGTAGGGAGGTGTCGGTGACGTCAAGAGTTTGCGCCAAAATTGGTGGTTGTAGTTTGTCAATGGCGGCGAATGCGATAGTAAAGTAATTCGCTCTGATTCGGCTCCAAATATCAAGAAATAGAAGCCAAAGCAAGAGGAATTATTAGAAAATATCATTGCTGCAAAGATGTTGTGACTCTACTCCCCACTGGCTCCGTTAGTGGCAAAGGAGATGGCTAAAGCTAGGCTAAATGCTAAATGCCTCACTCTCTTTGGTACATGCAAAGCGTTGCGTAAGTCATCTACTTTATTATTATAATGAGATGCGAGGAACACAGATATGATTTTTTTTTATATATATAATTAAGTGTAATAATTAACAATCTAAATCTAAATCTACCCACTCCCAGTATAACCAGGTTTACGATGACCATTACATCAGTGCCGTGGTCCTGTCCCTGATCCTCGCCGCTCTCTTTGGCCTTATCTATCTCCTAATGATCCCACAGTAAGTGCACACAGTCTGGTGCGTCTGCTTTATACTGTTATTGATTGTGTCAACAAGGTGCAGATGTGAAAGTCCTCTCTGCTCTCTGTGGCACAGGGGCCTGCTGGTGCTTCTGCTGCTCGTACTCTGCGTCTGTTTCCATGTGGCCTGCGTCATGTATCTACACCTCACCAAGGTCCAGGTACGCCATCCTCCTGCCTTCTTTTGATATTCTACTATATGTCTCTTCATCACGTTATAGTAATGTAGTCGTTTTTATGTAATAGATTAGATTATAATAAAATAATAACAGTTGAAACGACTCAAGGTGCCCCATCTGCTTGTCTCTGTGGAGTTATTGCTTTGCCGGGAATGTTCCACCCTTTAGCATTAAGTCACATTTTAGCGCTTGTATTTTAAACATCCATTCCTACTGTGAATAGGGTCCACTCTTCAAAGATGTGACCTGCAATAACATCTCCATGGTGACAAACA
This sequence comes from Knipowitschia caucasica, assembly GCA_964034765.1. Lineage (NCBI taxonomy): Eukaryota > Metazoa > Chordata > Actinopteri > Gobiiformes > Gobiidae > Knipowitschia > Knipowitschia caucasica. The sequence continues at coordinate 23,184,980 of OZ035824.1, forward strand.
GGTGAGGTATCCTCTGCCAGAAAAGTGAAACAGTGCACCTTTAAACACCTAAAATCTACAATGTCAAAAAATATAAAACCAGATGGACTGACCAATGGATTTACCCGTGACATAAATGGTAATGATTGTTAGTTTTCCAACATTAGGCCGTAAAAGTCCTCCTTTAGTCCTTAGTGATGACATAGGATGTGAGCTGTGAAAAAGCTAAAACAAAAGTATAACATATATATATAATCTCCACTGCCTCTTTCTATCTACCTATATAAGCCAATTAGATAACTATAAAGCAAGGAGTGTCTGTCTGTGTGTGTGTGTGTGTGTCTGTATGTGTCACAAACATAACCTCGTGGCAATTTTTGACACCCCCTCACGCATGGCAGGCTGGAGTGCATCCTTTTATTTCATTATTCTTCATTCATTTTCAAAACTTTAATTTTGAAGTGTACAGTGCAAAGTCACAGAGCCCCGGGAGCCGGCACCAGAATCCGCTGACAGTACGTGCTCAGATAACATGGATTCTATCACTAATAAGACCCTGTTTCTTGGATAAAGTATATTTTGGTCCGTGCACAGACAGCGAACTCAGGACTCTTAATATAGAACACATTTGACAAAAGGACGAAGAGACCTGTCATGGAGCAGTTTTATGCAAGGAGGCCAATTGGTCCATGGATCATAAGGTTTGTTTTTGCTCCTGCATTTCAAGATGTGAGCCATAGACAGACACTCAGCACTTTAGATACAAGTAAATCAGGGGTGTCCAAACTTTTTAGTAAGAGGGCCACCTTAATTCACCAGACTAGTCCAGGGGCCGACATCACGGACTGAAAAACTGGCATTGGGCTGTTCTGAGCTTTATGATGATCTATGACAGAGCTGAAGTTGGCTGAATGACAAATGTGTTCCATCTCACCAGCTACATTAGCACCATTACTACTACTAACTACTTTGGGTTAGCAAGGCAAAGGTCCACATAAAATGACACTGAGGGCCGCAATTGGCCCCCGGGCCTGGATTTTGGACATGCCTGAAGTGAATCCATGTCTTGTCAACCAATGTACACTGTCTATAATCACAGATACACCTTTTTTTCCATCCTACCCTTAAACACATCCCCATTCTGCCATAATTTCAAACTCTAAGATACTTCCTACAAGAACTGCACTAGTTTCCTATGCTGTAGTTAGCGTCTAAATAGGTCCTATCACTGCTGCTGCTGCTGCTTGTTCATGCTACATTGAACAGTCATCAGTGTCGGCCGTAGCAGACGTGCACATAGCAGGGCTGCGCGTGTCATATCCATCCAGTGGCTAATGATGCGTCCACAATGATGTCGGGCTGTTGCTTCATTTACTGACTGTAATCCTCCACCTCTCAGTGCCAGCCGGGCTGCCTCACCATCCAGATACGAACTGTGCTGTGCATCTTCCTGGTGCTGCTGACCTTCTCCGTATCTCAGGCCAGTGTGGTGAGTGGACGCTCTTCTATCCATCAATCAATCAAGGTGTATTGTGTGGACATTATTTTAGTAAGACGGCCATTTTGTCAGATGGCTGTCAGACTGTACAACGGACCTGTATGAGTATTCTGCTGCTGAACTGAATTTCTCCCACAGGGGGTCGATAAAGTATCTATTTTATTTAACCTGGCTAGTCCAGGGGCCGACATCCGGGATTTTAGGTTTCTATTTGACCGGATTCAAGTTGGCTGAATGACATGGTGTGTCTTTTATGATCTGTTGTTACAGACTGAAACCAGGAAGCTTTCATGTTTGCTCACATATTCAATTAAATTCCTTCTGTTTATGTATATCCCTTAATCACAACAGCTGTCGTTTACAGATCAGAAAGGCCAACAGGAAAATCCAGCACAGGAAATGCAATAATAACAAACATCTAGGTGTCATTGGTCCACAGGGAGCAGGATGACCAATGTCCGTAAATGTTCCTAAACGTCCATTATTGTCCTCAAATGCACATGGGACTCACTTCTCCAGAGACCACAGCAAGGTGGGGGGGGGGGCGTGGTCAGTGTGACAGATCTTTCTACTGATAACTACGTACACCATCACCTCTGACAAAGGCGCAAACATGTCGGGTAATCAAGCGGTACTCACTTCTTTACCCTGTTGGTCTCACTTGAGTAAATGGATGGAGGGTGTGCTCCTGTGTGAAAAATCCCTCATCCTCCCATGCCTGCTTGCTTTGGCCACTCCTCTGGGCTGCACCTGGCTCCGCCCCCAAGCCTATAATCACAGCTGCATGGTACCAGCTATGTCTTGCCACTACTGAGCTGATGTTGGAGATTCCTCTGGTTTTTGTGGAGAACTGCGTAAATGCCGAGTTTGATTTGTCACTTATTTTGACCTCTCCACCTCTCTCCATATTCCCCCATATTTTATGACCAACTCAATGCCTCAATAAACTGGACTCTGTTGCTTTGTTTATTACGTTGAAGACATCACATGGAACTAGTACAACTAAGTTTACCCCACAACTGCAGTAAATATATTTTTCATCCAGCTTGGTTGGAAAGTAAACCTCCTAGGCCTTTGAGGACCAGTTTGACCACCGCTGACTTAAAGGCATCAAAAACTGAATTAATACTAACCAGTCAGCCCCTCTATTCAAAGTAACTAGAGATTCCCCTCTTTCTGTTCACACAGCAGCAGTGGCTGAGAGTGCCTTCAGCAGTCTGTTTATTGTGGATCATTTTAATATTTAAATATGCGGTGTAAGAAAAACATTGATTCATCCTACTTCTATTGTGCATTTTAAACCCAGCACACAACGATGATGCACAAAGCAAGTCAAACATGCTGAGTTTTAGAAATATCACCATATTTCAGATTTGTAAGTATTATTTTCTAAAGGAGAATTATAGTATCTATGTCTCTTATGAATCATGAATTGTTCTGAGTGTGTATGTCTCCAAAAGGGCAAGAGCAAATCGTGTGACCTTGGTTCCTTATTCTTGTATCTACATTTAAATAGTTTACTTCCAAGTCCCTTCACATAACATCCTGATTTACAGAGAGTGAGTCAAGATTTGTCTGTTTCTCAATAAAAACTGTTAACATTGCAAAATATTATGGCAACTTATTCAACTGGAGAAAATGTAAGTGCTGTTCATTATTGCAGCCCTCCAGTCATACAAATGTCTTTGCAGCCATGATCAGCTTTTGTTAATATTACCAACACAGTGCTTTCTGAATTGTAACTTTCAGCCATAGAAAAGTACAGTGTCATCATTTAGTTGCTAATCCCACCGCTTTCGCCAATCTTTGTGTGGGGTATTCATTTGCTGGCTGAGCGGCAGATGGTACTTCTGTGTCTCCACAGAATAAAGCATTTACTATTCAAGTGTGAAATACCCATTAAAACATTTTAAATGCAAATGACTTTATGTCAGACTGAGAGTCTAATGGTCAATATGCTGCAGACAATATGTTCCCCATAAATCTCTCAGTCGTTGTGGGTCCCTGTGGCAGCTGCACTCTGGCATAAAAAGGAAGTGTCGACTAAATAAATGTTCCTTCGATTATAAAGTCATAACTTTTGAAATAATAAGTCACTAAAGAGCTGTGTGGCACTGGGAAAAGCTCTCAAAATAACATGTTTTTAACCCAAACTGTTTATTACCCTGCCAACAAGGGGTACTGTAATAGTCTCTCTCTGTGTGTGTGCGTGTGCGTGTGCGTGTGTGTTTGTGTGTGTGTGTGTGTTGCACAACTAATGGATGTATTGAGATTAAACTGTGTAAACGGTGGGTAGATGGGAAGATGGGATGTGATGGTTGCAAGACCCCTTTAACATCATATGTGGTGTCGGCGGGGTATGCACGCTCCGAGTCACATTTCTAAAATACTTATAAGAAATTGAAAACAGTGTCATTCAGTTGATAGACTAACATGAATTAGAAGGAGAAGAAAGAAGAGAATTCATAAAAACTGCACCCGTTAAACATACTTTATACACAATATATTTCATCCAATAAACGCCACATTGCTATAATAATAATACTATTGCAAACAAAAAGATATTTGCCTCATATTTGCAGCAACTTAATATTTAATATTCTCCTGATCCTTTTCACACAGGGTCAAGTTACAAGATTTGCTGATAAAAAAGTAGTTAAAACTCCCACTTTCTAAACTCAGCGACCCCAAACCGCTTTCTCTTTTGAGCAGTTTGCACATGTAAGTCCTTATAATAAAAGACACTATTAGAGACCTTTGCCCAGTTAAATTAAAGTTAATATTAGCTTGAATTAGTCATCTTCTTTTGGCTGTCTTTTCTCAAAATGTTAGGTTAGGGTTAGGGTTATTTTTTTATTCTTTATGTTAATGTAGTAATATGTAAGATTTTCATGGCAAGGCATCAGGGCCCTAATCTGTCAAAAGGCATTAATAAAACATGCTCTTTTCCATTACTTCTTTAAGTAAGTGTTTTTATGTGATGCGCTTGTCTTATCCTGGACCATGAGTCTGTAATAAAAGTTTGATGATGATGTTGATGATTATAGTTATTGCAGTGTAACATGAAGCCTCCCTTCTGCCTCCTCTGCATCCTCTGCCTTCCCCCTGCCTCCTCTTTTCCTCCTCTGCCTTCCCTCTGCCTCCTCTGCCTCCTCTGCCTTCCCTCTGCCTCCTCTGCCTCCTCTGCCTCCCCTTCCTCCCCTTTCCCTCATCTGCCCCCCCTCTGCATCCTCTGCCTCCTCTGCCTCATCTGCCCCCCCTCTGCATCCTCTGCCTCCTCTGCCTCCTCTGCCTCCTCTGCCTCCCCTCTGCCTCCTCTGCAGGCTGGATGTGTTCCCTGGGGCCGGGTGGTGGTGGGCCTCAACTCCAACGGCTCCGTGGAGTTTGCCCCCGCCCACATTCTCACCGCGGGGCCTGCAAACATCACGGCCGGGGCAAAGAGCTGTCCCAACATGCCATACGCCCTGCTGTCCTGTGTGGCCGGGACCCTCACCATCGTGCCCTACCTCCACGTCTCCTCGCTCCCCAAGATCCTGCTGCTCTTCATCCTCTCTGTCATCTACTCTGTTGTCATGGAGACCAGTGGCTACCGGCAAGCAATGGGGTATGAGCCGGCCCAGTGTTTAATTTGGCAAATCGTGGAGCGCGGGGCCGACATAAATCACGTGTGGTCGTGTGTTGCAGAGGAGGGTTTCTGCAGACCCGCGGCTACGATCCGGTGTTGGCGGCGGTGCTGTTTGCCGGGGCTTTGGCGCTTCATTCGCGACAACTGGACCTCAAACTGCGACTTGACTATCTCTGGGCCACTCAGGTGCGTTTGATGGTTTGTGTAACAATAGTATAGTTTATAATAAGGGGAGAAGAGTTGTTAAGATTAAGAGTCTCACAGTGGGGAAATGTGTTGCATCACAAGTTATAGAACATTAGGAAAGAGGAGCACACAACACAATTTAAGTGAACAATAGCTATACTAATTAAGAAAAAAAATAAAAAATAGTGCAATTTATTGATCCCCGAAGGGCAATTCATCCTCTGCATTTGACCCATCCTGGGAAACCAGAGTACCCGGAGGAAACCTACACAAGCACGAAGAGAACATGCAAACTCCACTCAGAGAAACCCCGTTCCAACCGGGATTCAAACAACTTTTTGCTGAGAGGCGAGAGTGCTATCCACTCAGCCACCGTGCCGTGTGCCGAGTATAAAATCTCTATCTTGAAAATACAAATAATAATTAAGAAGTATAAAAGTTTTATATTTGGCACATACACTTGATTGATAAAGCTGGGGCTGCTGACTTTTTTTCTTCCATAAATAATGCGTGTTTTCCACCTCGATGTAAATGTTTATTCTGCCCTGACTCACAACTGCAGTCATTTCAGAGGACTTTACAAAGTTGTCGATTCACCAACGGCAGGTTAGAGAATCAAACTGTTCAACCACAGGAAACACATAAGAAACACATAGGATCTTCTGGTGCGGAGTTCAATGTCTGGAAATGTTCATAAATGTTTTAGTTTAGTTTAGTACAAAACCATTTTTCTTTACAGAGGAAGAGATTATTTGCACCAGATTTAGCTACAGCTTCTTTCCAGTCCCTGGGCAGGAGAACACACATAAACACATTACAAAAACAAACTTATCCCACAAAAAATACAACCATATCTGCATTAAATGTAAAATGGCAGAGGCTACAATAAGTAAATAAGTAATGTCTATTTATTATGATCCTTCTTAAGATCTGTCCCACAGCGGGGACAGTTTTATAGCACATTTTGTGTCACGTGGTGGGAAGGAGGAGGACTCAAGATGCGAGAATGCAAAAATAATGATTTGATAAAATAAAGTCCAAGGTAAAATCTAAATCCAAAAATCCAAAGAATGCTAACCACTCTGCCACAATAAACAAATACAATTCCTAAAGCTATTAATGTTTATTGATGTCAACTCGATTGACAGCCTAAAATTAGATTTTTCAAATTTATAGTAAAATGTTTCAGATCAAAAGACAATTTTGATCTTTTGATCTGAAACATTTTAAAATGTTTAGATCAAGGTCAAAAGAGTTAAAAGCCGACGATCTTTTCTAAATGTTTCTAAATGTCTTTAAATGTCGGGGGAGGCCCACGTTGAGAGGGGTCCGCTCGCGCCGTGTCAATGATTCTGCTGCAACTTTTCTCAAAACAATCATTTCACATTGATCTTGATTTCTGATTCAATTTGCTACGAAATGGGTACAAAATAAATCATGGTGTTATTTATTTTACACCACGAAGAAACATGAATGAGTAAAAGGTAAAGAAATCCTTTTTATTTATTTATTCTAAACAAAAAAGTTTATCCTCTTCTGCTGAGACCACCACATTTGAGTTCAGGAGTTGGTGCAATCCACCAACAGTGAGATTACGATCGCTTGATTTTTTTGTTCACTTCTCTTTTTACATTGTTCCTACTCTTCATTTCAATGACAGAACACGCATTTGTTTACATTTGACACAAACAAAACTCATGGGTGTTTACAGTACCTGGTTAAATATAGTACAATGAATGTAATAAAATAACATCAAAATAGCTTTTCATTGATTTTCATGTTTTTAGGAAAGACACAAAAGCACCAGGAATGAAAAAAATATCCTAGAAGCGATTTTATTGTTTGGTCTGCTATAAACAGGTGTACTCCATGACCTGTATATGCATAAAACTTTATTATTACAAACTATCACAAACGACAAAACTAAACAGCACACTAATGCTCCTCAGTCAAACCCCTGGATGATGTCTCCACTGTTCAGACTGGTAATTTGATGTTCGTCAGGCTTATAATTATAATGTTCTTGCCGTCATTAAGCCGACAGATAAAGCTGTACATCAGACGATGCGAGGCTGCGTGGAAAGTCTTCATACCTGCTCACACAAACAACTGCACTTTCTCATCTTGGCCTAAGCAGCCATTGTGTGCCACATTTTTGTTTCCTTTGAACACAGGTTTGCTTTATATAATCCTTAGTATGACACTCAAAGACGCTTCATTATCTATCCACACTGAGCTAGTAAACTGCTGCTGGAGCCACAGCTGCACTGCGGCAGACTGACAGAAGTGAGGCGACTAATCTGTGCCATATGCTCTTCCAAACACAGCAGCAAACAGACTCCAACTAGGCAATGTGGATTAAACATCTTGCCTTTGGACGCAATCACAGTTCGGCATTTTCCAGCCGCCCCGCTATGGGACCTGCTGTTTCCAGAAGTCTCCCATCCCAGTACTAGCCAGGCCATAGTGTGCTTAGCTTCTGTTCGGATCAAGCTCTTCACATAAAGAAAGCACCACAAAATAAAACAGCTGGACCAAATCTGTCCATTGTCATTCGTCATGTAATCACTGCTAACACGCCCTAAATATTCATATCATTATTATAAGTCAGATAAATGTTCTCGACAGTGGCTCAGTTGGTAGAGCATTGGCCTTAACCCCACTTTGCCTGAAGCCCCCACTGAAAGGTCTAGGCTGTGTTGTCAGAACAGCCCAGAAATAGATTAAGGGGAAGAAAATGCATGCATGGATGGATGAATGCTATGTGTTCTCTAAAATATTTTCTTAATGACATCAATCTGAAATGTTTGCAAGATGGTGTGTCTTGACAGCAGTATTACATTTGTCTCAGCTTGTTGCTTCTCACAAAGTACTCGTAGGTGTAGTTTTGTATCTGTGGAATAGAATAATATTAGTATAAAGGTATAAGTATAAGTTACTTTACCAGGGAGATTAGCTTGACACGGTGACGTCTGGCAACCCGGATCACAGACTTTCTGATTGGTAAATTGGGCGGGACATCAAAATGAAAACAATAACAAGATTTAGGGGCTGTAAAACTAATTTTGAAATTTTAATATCTCTGAACTACTGTTATGAGTTAAAGAAATATTGGAAACGAGCATGTTTTATTAATGCCTTTTGACAGATTAGGGCCCTTTAATGATGACTTGACATGAACATTATACAAACAGGAATTGCTACTGTAACCACATTTATATTGTCATACATTCTTGTGTGAAAAACAGTTTTGTTTCCTACCAGTGGTTCGCATCTGACATATAGCGTTGCCATAGAAACACAGGTCGACGTCTGAGTTAACCTAGGCTCAAAGTCTCAGGTGTTATTTATAGGAATCTGTTTCAATTATGCAAGAACAAAGCAGAGAATGTCGGCTGCTTTTGAGATAGACCAAAAATGAATTCAACATCAATCCTCAACACAGTTTTAGAAGAACACAATTATGCAATGGGCACCAAATATATTCAAGCAGTCAGCAGCAGTGAAGGTTACTCAGACGTGTGTGAATCAGAATCAAAACAGGTTGTGCTACTTTAAAATCATTGGAGGTTTTGGAATTCAGAATGCTGTTTATTTTTAACCAAAACCGCAGCATTTTTCCAAACCTCCTCATTGTATTCTGCTCATAGACATTTCCTGACGTTCAGGGAATGTGCCTTTTTAACTGCATTGTTGCAATTCTAAAAATATTCACCGCACATTTTCTCCAAGAGTCTGATTGGTTCCTTCTGTCATGGTGGATCATGACAATGTGGAGTTTCTATTTTCAGACGAGCAGTGTTGCCATTGAGTGTAACTTTAGCTCCCTCTAGTGACGCAGATACGGCATTGCAGCTGCTTGAGAGAAGCAAGACAAATCAGAATTGAATTTGTCTTACTTCTTCCCACTCCATTTCAGGTCTCTATAGGCGTGAATCCAATCCACTTTAATTATATAGCATATTTCGTAAACACAGTTTCCAAAGTGCTGCATAATAAAAGACAAATTAAAACACTCCATAGTATAACGAATTAATGGATGCTTTATTTTGAGCCATGGAAAAGCCATGATTGGCAAAAATCCAGGAGTGGGAAGACATTTTAAACTCCCACCTCCTACAGTAAAATCATTAAAAATCAAAAAGGCAAAACAATGTAAATATTTATATGACAATAAAACAAAATAAAATAAAGAAGGACCATATAACTCACACAGGGTTAAAAGCCAGAGAATAAAAACTGGTTTTAATTAAGACGAGAATTCAAACACTCCACAGAAGGATAAGTTTAAAGTCAGAGCGTTCCACAACTTTGGTCCAGCCTCAGAGAAGGCCCTGTCCCCGGGTTTTAAGACTCATCCTAGGAACCACGAGCTGGAGCTGGCCCTCGGACCTCAGCGCGCAGGGCGGGTGGTAAATTTGGATGAGGTCCGTGATGTAAGGAGGGGCCAGACCGTTCAACAATAAAATCTTAAAATCAATTCTAAAATGAACAGAAAGCCACTGCGATGATGCCAGAACTGGTTTAAAATATGATAGTGCCTTCTGCTTCCTAAGTGTTAGAGTTACGTTTTTGGTTTTATACTTATAAATCTACATACATCCTTGGAGTTGTTTTAAAATGGACCGAACTAAGAATTAATCATATCCTGATATTAGGTAAGGATATTGCACTCAGGGTGGCAGTGTTCATTAGTCCTCACTGTTTGTTGTACAGTCTGACAGCAGCAGGAACGAAAGACCTGCAATAAGTCTGAATTCTGAACAATACCCAAACGTGTTTCCCACAATAAAAATTCTACAACACATGGTGAAACTATGGAGACTCTTGACTGAATATTTATGCTTATATATCTGCATGAGTGAGTGTGTATGCAGAGTAGGCAACATGTACAAAAGGTCATGTAGACTAAAGCAAGTCAATATATGAAATACTTATGAATGTAAAATATCTGCTCCAATGAATAAAATCAATGAATCAAAACAAATGTGTGCATCCCTCATGGTGCTGTGTGTTTTTTCTCTCAGGCGGAGGAGGAGAGGGATGACATGGAGAAGGTGAAGCTGGACAACAAGAGGATCCTGTTCAACCTGCTGCCGGCGCATGTGGCCCAACACTTCCTCATGTCAAACCCCAGGAACATGGTGAGTGGAACCCCAGCCCGACCACACAAGACCAGGCCTGCCTGGCGTCGGGCCTGCGTCAGTTTGCGCGCAGAGAGCAGGCCTGAACGCCGCTCGCTCTTGCAGATGAGCCTGTCTCTCTTCACACGCCCTCAACGCAGACAAGGCGTTCATTGTGCTGGCCGCCTGTTCAAACAGACGCAGATGTCGGATGTCACCACAGAATATCTACGTCATGATAGCAAATTCATGTTTAAGCACACAGCAACGTATAGCAGTGTGTATTCACAGATTGTTTGAACAAAAAACAAAGGGAAAGCTGAAAGGTGAAAAAAATTGTTTGTTTAAGGGTGACACTGATATGTAAAGCTACGTCGGTAAAGGTTATGGACGTAGTATGTTTCTCACTTGTCTGTGATATGTAAGCGGCCTCCTGCTGAGTCAGAAGTACAGTTGTGCTTGGAAGTTTACGATAAGATAAGATAAATGAACCTTTAATTGTGATAAGTTAACACACTTAGGCCCTGTTTAGACGGAGACGCTGCAAAGCAATGAACAAAAATGACCAAGCTCAATATTCGAAATGCACAGCGTCTACACGACGACGGAAAACAATGTAGTTCTAGCGCCCGGACAGTAGGGGGCAGTGAAACTTTACAACACACACGACCCCCAGCAGGAGAACCACTTCCTCAACAACATCCTCCTCAGGCCGCAGCAAAGACGGGAAAGAACCAACATCATTCTGCATTTAACAACAGCAATGAAAATGGGAACTGAAACTACAGCTTCATGTGGTTCTGTTTGGACAAAGGAGTAGAATTTTCCTCCGTGTAACGCTCAAAGCACAAGTAGATTTAGTTGATCCGCTGCCATTGTTGTATACGTTTGTTCCATAGACTGTAAATATTAACGGACGTAGTCACGCCTATCTCCGCCGTTCAAACAAATGGGTCAAAAATGTCCAAAATGGCCGCGAGTGGTCCCGCCCACAAGAAAATTGTTGAAAAAATGCATTTGCGCATGCGTCAGCCGGCACGAGCTCCATTCATTTAACGAGTGCATTTAAAAATTCACAGCAACAAAACTAGAGTGGTCCAAAAAACTTTGCTCCCCTCAGCATTGACACACATGTGGAACGGAGCTTTGGGCCAGGAGCCAACTTTTGGACTATCCTGTAAAGACGTTTTTGAGAGGTAATAAGATGCTACATGTTAGCATTGGCTAATTCTTATTCTGGGTCCACCCCAATCGGCCCGGGGTGGTACAGTATTGCAAACATGTCAGCGCACGTCATTTTGGCCACTTTTGAGCCAGGACCCGCCCCCACTGGTTTGATCTCGGCTACTGAGCATATCCAAATGTACGTGGGGGAAGTGCTGAGGTCATAGCTGCAAAGAATTCACAACTTTATATTCACACTGCTCTTGCGTTTTCACCCAAAACACCGTCTCCATGTGAACGAAAGGACAATCCAATATAAATTAAAGTTTTACTGTCACAGCGTCTTTGAATAAACAGCACATCAGTCAGAGATATCATTGATTTGCCCATATTTTGGATATTATGTATATTAACACACTTTTTTGTCCGTATTCATTTGTCAAATGTAGGAGTTTTCTATTCTCAAGTTTTAACACCACTGAGTTGATGTGGGGAGAGTAGTTTTGTTTACTTACATTTATTATGCAAATACGACACTGAGGCAGGTTGAGAGATGCCCCCTTTTGTTGAAAGTGTTGCAGAAGTTGTTTATGTGTGTTTTTCCTAGTTGTGTTCACATCGTTGCTTAGGAATAAGGGCATAAGTATAGTCCATGACTCGTGGGTATTGACAGTGCTGAGAACATTTGATGGCCTGGGAGAAAACCTTTTTAAGTGTTTCCTTTTCACCTTCAAAAACCAATCCCTGCTCGTGACCTGATGTTGTAACAGGCAGCGGCTGGAATGAAAATCACTGTCATTTACAATCTCAATAAAAAACGTTTATGCCTTTCCACAGAACTGTCACATCCTAGAATTACACACATTATGCCGTATTTCAAGCCACAACAGTCAGCTTGGCAGACTGTTACTGCTAGCATTGTCTTTTAGATGTTTCTTAATGACTGATTTATTTATTATGGCCCTTGAAATCCGCTTACTCTGCCAAACAGCTGCAAAACTAACGTTACATAAGACCCTATGCACATACACTACATCAATGGCAACTGTGACAAAATGGCAAAGACAAAAACAAAAACAGACATTGTTTGGTTTTCCCCATCAGGCACATCTCAAACCCTTGTTATACATATACATTCTTAATACATATGAATTATTTGTAAAATTTTCATGACAAAAATACTGTTTTAATGCGACAAAATGTGATCGCAGTAAAACCGGTAAGTAACCATTAACTTTAATACAAAATTTTAGCAAAGGATCTGATTGTGAATTTTGGTTGTGTTTATATATGGGTCACTTACCGCTGATGTTTACAATTCTTTGTTCAGTTTTCATGTAGTTTGAAAAAGTTCCTTCACAAGTATGTGCAGTTCCCACTCTCCAGGCGGGCGTTGCAGATTTGCAACTTATTTTCTTATTACCAAACTACTCCATATCCAGTGGAGTAGTTTAGAGCTCTCCACCTGCTCACCAGAGGACAGAGCTGTCTCACTTCCAAAATGTTTGAACAGATTTTCTAAGCCTCAATTTCAATCACGACCAACCTCTAATAATTTGAAACCAAAACTGCATAAAATGAAAGATGAATAAATAGATACAGAACATGCAATTAGTAGATTATATCTCCTCTGGATTTTTTCCAGGTAAGCACTATTTACCACAGCGGGCCAATGTTGCAAATCTGCAACATCCCAGAATGCATTGCCTGTGAAGGTCTCTCGGTCAAAGAAATAGTCAAGATTGTGATGTGATGATTATCTCCAAAAATCAGATTTGTCCTGTCATTCAAATTGAATTGGGCCCTCAGAGAGTTGATACAGAAATTAATGTAAAATATTGGCAGAGATTCCATAATTTTCACAAAAAAGTGGCTGATATTCCAGATAAGTAAAACACAATAGTTATGTTTTGTTTTATTTGTTAAGAAGCAGCAAATACTTGACTCAGGTTCTTTGGAGAGCAGGAAGTCCGTCCAGTGTGTCCGGTGCACGGCTGATCCTCTGAGCCTCTGTGTTTAGAAGGCTTCCTCTCCTTCCTCTGGGCTAAAGTTCAGCCTGCTCTATATTCAGAACAAAACACTGAAGAAATTCTTCAGGATTTTGATGCATTCTTTTACGGCCTTTTTTATATCAATTTGTTTGTGTAATATTTGGGTTTACAGAAGCGACAAACAGGCTTACTGGCTTTGTTATGGTATATTCAGCCATATTGTTGATTATTTACCTGAGGGTTAGGGTACAAAATAAAAACTATGAAAAATATGTTATTGGCAGGTGCTAAGTGTACTGGGTGCAGCTCTGACTGCCACCCCCTCGACCCAGAAATGGATTAAGGGGAAGAAAATGGATGGATGGAAAAAGATGTTATTGGCTGCCTCTACAGCAGTGGTTTCCAAAATGGGGGTCAAGACCACTATGGGGGTTGAGTGACACCAGGTGGCACTACATTATGTCTAATATACAGTATATTCTTTGAGACACATGTATTCTTAGTGGAATTAGACGCAAAACTGAAATTATCAACATTATCGACAACAATACATAATTAATGTAGCATGTTTTATGTTTCAAATTATTACTACTTTCAGTGATTTGAAAATGAAAGTGGGGGTCACAAGCTGGTTTTGTTTATTTTGGGGCCCCAGCCTGAAAAACTTGGGAACATGTCTCAGTCTTTTAAATTTGACCAACTTGTTAGGAGTGGAAAACAAGACAACTGATTATACTGTTTGAATCCTGTTCTGTTTTAAGTCTTTGATTCTGTCCGTTTCATGCATTTGATTCTTTTTTTTAAGGCTTTTGATTTTGTCCATTTAGTTTTATTTTATCTTTAATTTTATCCGTTTTTTTGTCTTGTTTTTAATGTCTTCTCTTGTTTTATGTCTTCTGCAATAAATTTAAAAAGAAATTGAATATAAGTAAGTAAGTAAGTAATGTTTATTTATATAGCGCATTTTACAGACCAAGGTCACCCAAAGCACTTTACAATGTTCAGAGTTCAGATATTGTTCCAATCATTCCACACACGGTGATGACAGAAGCGAGTCGCCGAACACACTGGACCATCAGCCTCAATCAACACCATCCATTCACTCTCTCATTCACATTCAGACCTATTGTGCATGTTTTTAGTGGTAGGGGAAACCGGAGCACCCGGAGGAAACCTATGCAGACACGGGGAGAACATGTAAACTCCACTCAGAAAGGCCCTGTTCCGACCGGGATTCAAACCCAAAAAAATTAAAGAGATGAAAACAAGACTTTTTTCACAAAACAAGACATGAGAAAATCAATACAATGCTGTGACATGAGATACAGTATTTGTTCTTTTCGGTTGTCGCTAACAGTTTGTCCAAAGCCATTGTATGAAACCGTTGCTGTGAGAGTTACTGCTCACAGAACATCACAAGAGCACCACTAATATATGGGTCACAGTGTTTTCTGCCGACAAAGTTGCTCACCAAGAATCAATGTCAATGGTGGTTTTAACAATGGTGTGGAAACCTGCAATTATATTTGACTTCCGTGCTTTTGTGAAAGACTTTCCAGGAATCCTCAAGACTCAAAACAAATACAGAAATATGATTGTGTGTGTTATATGCTTTGAATGTCATTATCCGTCTGAAAATCCACTGCGCTGTAGAGATGGCATATCCTTCAGTCAGTATCTTTCAACATTTGAAAGAACAATCAAATGATCTAAATTTGCACATAAAAACCAGGTCGTTAGGAAAGCTCGTTAGCGTCAGTACTTTCTGCGGAAACTTACTGTAGAGAATTTACCACAAACTCTAAGATTCTGCATAACTTTTATCGCTGCGGCATTGAATGTTTGCTTGTTGGTTCTGTGACTGTTTGGTGACATCACAGCCAAAGAAAGGAGACCAGAGAGAGACCAGAGAGAGAGACCAGAGAGAAAGACCAGAGAGAAAGCCCAGAGAGAAAGACCAGAGAGAGAGACCAGAGAGAAAGACCAGAGAAAGACCAGAGAGAGACCAGAGAGAGACTAGAGAGAGAGACTAGAGAGAGAGACCAGAGAGAAAGACCAGAGAGAGACCAGAGAGAGACCAGAGACCAGAGAGAGAGACCAGAGAGAGAGACCAGAGAGAGACCAGAGAGAAAGACCAGAGAGAGACTAGAGAGAGAGACCAGAGAGAAAGACCAGAGAGAGAGAACAGAAAGAGACCAGAGAGAGAGACCAGAGAGAGAGACCAGAGAGAGACCAGAGAGAAAGACCAGAGAGAGAACAGAAAGAGACCAGAGAGAGAACAGAAAGAGACCAGAGAGAGAGACCAGAGAGAGAGAACAGAAAGAGACCAGAGAGAGAGACCAGAGAGAGAACAGAAAGAGACCAGAGAGAGTCCAGAGAGAGACCAGAGAGAGAGACCAGAGAGAGACCAGAGAGAGACCAGAGAGAAAGACCAGAGAGAAAGACCAGAGAGAGAGACCAGAGAGAGAGACCAGAGAGAGAACAGAAAGAGACCAGAGAGAGACCAGCAGGACATCTAGTTTTGCCAACAGCTTCTTTCCACAAACTTTTATCAGTTTAAGGTTAAACATTGCACTTTAATAATCTTGCACTTGTATTGAAACTGTTTTAGTTTGATCAATTTCAGTGACTTTTATTGTTTTATTCTTGTACTTATAATCTTTATTTTATTTTATGTACCTGTCTGGTGCACTGTAGAGACTTTTGCAAAATGATTCCCAAATGAATCTGAATCTTAGGAGTGTGAGATACTGACACTGTTAAATATGGAATTCCAACTTAAAACATGTTATTTAACCAGATGTTTTTCCAAATGATATAAATGTGAAAAGGAAAACGCCTCTGCCCTTCCTCAACATGCCACTATCAACATGTAGAACCCAGGAGTAAAGTATGGCCATCCCCTGCTTTAAGTAAAACAAATAAATTCATTTTTATATCGCCCTAAATCACAGCCGCCAAGAATTGAAGGCCAAGAGCAGATTAGAAAATAATTATAATACAACAATAAAGCCCTGAGTCTTTGGTCCATAGGGTTATTAGTGAATGTCCATAAATGCTCTGATTTTCATTGTTTGTTATTTTTGCTTTGCTGCGTCGATTTTAAACTTTAATTTTTCTGAATATTCTCTCCACTTCCTTGTCCTTGTTTGTGGCTCAGGACCTGTACTACCAGTCCTACGCACAGGTCGGAGTCCTGTTCGCCTCCATCGCAAACTTTAACGACTTCTACATCGAGTTGGACGGGAACAACATGGGAGTGGAGTGTCTGAGGCTCCTCAATGAGATCATCGCGGACTTCGACGAGGTGGGTACTTAGTGGCTCTCCAGGAAACATAAATCTGAAGATGATGAAGATAAAGCCATAGGCATGAGTCAGCGCGGTGTTTATTGAGGTTGTATAATAATGGCTGTGGTTGGGAAAGTTAGTCGCAAAGAGAAATGACTTACAGATGCTTCTTGGGTTGGATCAATCTATAATCAGCAACAGCTAACGCAAAAACAGTATATTATTTTGATGTTCTTTCAAACCACATGTAACTTCTGGAAACTCGGTGGTGTCATTTGCAAAACTAAGATCACATATTTGTTCGGCTGTAGCAAATGTGGTGCTCTGTCAATACTTTATTTTGAGCCAGGACAAACTACAATAACAACAACAAAATAGAAAAACAAACAATACATAATAATATACAGTATCTTTTGTTTTATTAACAAATATCCAGCTCGAAAAGGAATGGGAAGAAGTGAAGACTTTTTAACTCCCACCCCTATTTATTATTCTAAATTAACTTAACTTAAATTCTGTGGTTTATGGAATATCTCATGGAAAGTGAGAATTCTCTTGAAAAACCTTTGCGTGTTTTGTTTTAAAGGAGACTACTATGGTGAAACAACTTTTTTGAGCTTTCCTTTTAATCTGGAAAAACTGCACGTACACAAAATAGCATTACATCATTTATTCATTTGTTTGTTTGGCCCTAAGCCTGGCTGCAGAACTTTGTCTTTGTGTGCCGCTTATAATCTCCCGGGACCTAGCTCCTGGTGCCCTAGGTACTGGTGGTGGCAAAAGATTAAAAAGCTGCTTAATTGGCGTGGGTTGGTAGCGCTGCGTGATTGGCCGAGGGTGAAAGGGGCCAGCTTTGATGGGTTGCAGCAGGTGGCCCACCAGACTGAATTTCCGCTGGCTGCATGTTACGACATTCCCTCAATGTTGTGTTCTCTAGTAAAAGGCAGTTGTTTTTAGATCTATCCATGCTGCTATCAAGAACTTCTGGGACAAACATGTAACTCCGCCCCTTCTGTCTAAAAGCTCCTGTCTCAGTCCTGTAATAGATGTAAATACACCACTATGACATTTTGCCACTGAGCAGCCATTACATTAGTTTTTGCTCTTTCCCAGGTGAAATGACGTTCTTTTGCATGGCTACGTTCATATTGTTTTGTAATTTTTTTGTCATAGCTGTTTCTGTAATTGTTCTTTCTGCTCTCTTTCTAGCTAATGGACAAGGAGTGCTACAGAGACATTGAGAAGATCAAAACCATTGGCAGTACTTACATGGCCGCTGTAGGGCTGGTTCCTACAACTGCCTCGAAGGTAAACTTATTTAGAGCTGTAGAGAGTTCAGCTCCTTCCCAGAATGCACGCTGCCTTTGTGTTTCTCAGTATTTTGTGCCAATGACATTTTCAAAGCTGTAGGATTACCAACACTGTTGCATTGACGGATTCAGCTCACATTTGTTTCTTTGGCTTTGTTTTCAAATGAATCCTTTCGAAATGTGTGTGAAAACAATCTATGAAGAATGAGTTTTAATCAAAAAGACTATTTCAGAAGATATCATTTCATTATATATAGTGCTGCATGTATTATACCTTGATATATAATGATGCCTTTCCTTGATTTTTAAGATCATTTCTCTTGTTGGTTGAATCCTTTTACATTTTGTTAAGTTATATCAACAAAATGTGAACTAGTTTTTAATTTCTATGTGCCAGCGCGTTACAAGATACGTTCGGCCATCACAAACGTACAGTTATTATGCATGGAGCAGAGGTCTATGCGTAATAACTGTGGGAAAAATACAATATTGGATATGTTTTGTCAACAATAAAAGATACAGGTCAATACATCACTTTATCCAAAATATGTGTGGAGAAGGAAATGAGATTTAAATAAACTGTCCATACTTCAGCTTCCCATTATAACTTTTTGTATTAACTTATTATTTTTTCTTCATTTCAGGCCAAGAAGTCCATCACCTCTCATTTATGCACGGTGTCTGATTTTGCCATTGAGATGTTTGATGTCCTGGATGCCATTAACTACCAATCGTACAATGATTTTGTTCTGAGAGTGGGTAAGTTAAGCACCTTCCTGATGCTGCTCTTTGGGTTATTTTAAGTGGCCAATTGCAAGGCCCCATAATGCTCAGTGCCGGGAAAGTTTAAAGGAAATGCAGAAAAAGAGCCAAGCATGTGGAGGAAGATCGTCACAGCGAGACCTGAGCCTTCGCGCTCCATTGTGTGAGTATCCTGTCGGAGGCCTGTGACTGAAGAACCCTGGACAGTCACAACACTGTGCGGTGTACACAGTGCCATCCTGTCGCCACCCACTGCGCTCTGCCTGAGTATTTAGACGCACTTCCCCTCCGTTTTTATTAGATTCACGTTTTATAGATATATGGATTTACTCACAGTAAGGCCCTCTGCCAATAAGATAAGATGAGATCAACCTAGCGGGGCGACAGTAGCTCAGTTGGTAGAGCATTGGCCTTGAGCCTGAAGGTCGTGGGTAAGACCTACTTCACGACTCCCACTGATGACTGGTGTCGTTGTGTCCTTGGGCAAGACACTTAACCCAACTTTGCCTGAAGCTCCCACTGAAAGATCTCAGCTCCTGTGGACTCACCACCTGCAGGAGGATCAGTGAGGGGCTGGTGCTCTGTGTACTGGGTGGCATCTCTGGCCACCCCCCCGGCCCAGAAATGGATTAAGGGGAAGAAAATGGATGGATGAATGGATGGAGATAAACCTATTCGTCCCACAGAGAGGAAAAGAGGAAATATGAGCACTCGGCTTGCACACGTCAGACAGGATCTATTCATCTGAAATAATAGATAATACTAAAATAATACTCTGGAGCTTTAATTGCACTTGGTTCAAGGTTCAAGGATAAGTCGCTTGTGGAGTATACAGACAGCATCAGGAGGTATTTACAGATGTTACCTGAATAAACAATAGTAATAATAGCAGCAGGTGAGGGGACTAGTGATATATCAGAACAGAATGATCAGATGAATGGAAAGGTAATAATGTAGTAATAATAGCAGCAGGCAAAGTGACTAGTGACTAGTAAAGTGACTGGTGGATTATTAGAACAGGTGAATGACACGTGTACAGACTCAGCAGTTCTCATTGTACAGTCTGACAGCATCAATCAACTTTTATTTGTTGAGCGCCTTTCCTGCACAAGGCAACACAAAACACCTAACAACCCATATCACATCAAGCATAAATCATGGACATTCAAATCTATATACACTTGAAAAAAGATACAGGGCATTAAAAACATACATTTAGATCACAATAAATATTAAGAACATAAAAAATAAAATTCTGACCAGTTATAGCTGCTGATCAGAGCAGAGTGTGTTGCAGTAAAGTGTGGATTTATAGGAAACAGAAGGATTTAACACGGAAAAAAAGTTTAGAATGACAAGGGACACTAAAATCCCCACAAAATCTGACCTATGTGAGATCTGTATAGGTTCTCTGTCAGGTTCTCTGTCAGCTGAGGTCGAGCTGTTTTAATTTACATTGAGTTCTATGGGACATTTTTCTGGGTAGCCCACATGAATTTAGTGTGCAGGACAGCGGCGCCCAGGTTATATTTAAAGGCCTATTCTTTATTTGTAGGTATCAATGTAGGTCCCGTGGTGGCCGGGGTGATCGGAGCCAGGAGACCCCAGTATGACATCTGGGGAAACACAGTCAATGTGGCCAGCAGGATGGACAGCACAGGAGTACAAGGAAAGATACAGGTAACAAATCTGTCTTGTTGTTTGTATAACTCATGTAAATCACTTCAGTGTCTGTAGGAAGTATGCGTTCCTGCAGGGGGAGCTCCCTGAAGTGTGCATGCTGTAGAAAAGAGTTACACTAGCATTTTGTCTAACTGTACTGACCCGAAACATCCCATAGTCATCTTAATTACATGAGATGAGTTTGGTGTAATTAGAGAAATCATTGCCACAGTTACCACGGTAACATCCCTGGGATGTTCAGACTGGGCTGCTTGGCCACACACACACACACACTCAAATAGTTCTTGCTTATTAGATTCATATACAAAATTGTATAATTCTCTAGAGCTCATCTATTTGGTATATCTTACACCAGATAGACCGACCAACCAAAGGCTGACTATGCTTGGTTCTTTGGCAAGGAATTGTATCCTCGGGGTTTTTTGAGGACACACTTGTATTAGTGACTAATACAATGTCACTAATACAAGTGACATTGTATTAGTCCACTACAATGTCACTTTGTGAGAGGTTTCAAGCCTCGAAGTGCGCTACATAGGGCTGGAAAGCGGAAGTGCGAGATTTTGCGAGATTTCCACCCGTGGATACAAACACACCACACGTGCCAGTTCAATTTGGAGAGACGTGGAACAAGAAGCTTTTGAGTATTTTATTGGGAGGAGGTTTGGCGCCCTAGGCCTTCAGATCGGAGGGGCTCTGCGATGGAGCGCGCCAATCCCCCGGGACCTAGGCACTGGTGGCGGCATTTGGCAGCGGGAAGCAGATTGAAGGCGGATTGAAGGCAGGGTGAAGAGGAGGAGGAGGGGAGGCGGTGGTTGCAAGCTTCGAGAAGGCAGAGAGTGGGAGTTTCTCCGCTTTTAAGCGGCTTGCCTGGCCGGACCGGTGATTGGAAGGGGCGTTTGCAGCGCGATAGGCTGGGGATGAGAACCGGCCTGGAGGGGTTACCTTTGGCTGACGTCTACCAAATTGAACTTTCGCTGGCTGCATTTGTATGGTGCGGAGATCGCCGACTTCTTCCTCGTTAATGGACTTTCCTGTGTTATTTTGGACACATTTCGTCTCTGGGACAGAAAAACTGAGTGAGCGGTCGGAATTAGCTGTGAACTGGCCATGTGCTGACGTTTATATGACGGGGAGATGAGAAAGGCACAGGGCCGTGTTCAAACATACAGTCTATGGTTCAAAGTCATTGTATTTTAATCCACTATCACGCATCAGAAAGAAAATATAGAAACACTATTCCTATGCAAAAAAAATTTATGTTGTCCCTTACAGCTATCTTTGCTGCTTTGGTTATAAGCCAATGTATATGAATGATCAGTTTTCTATCTGTTCATCAGCTCATTCTCCACTTCACACTCACTGCAGCTTCACATTGGGCCTTTTTCCTTTTTGCTGTGCTGTCAAAAATAACATGATGTAGTTGGGCTACCTATTCATTTAATACGAATGATTGTCCCTTTTTCTGTTATATTTGAACATTTGTTAAATGTTATTTAATACGTGTTAATATGTTCCTCCTTTATCTCTCAAATAGATAAATATTTGAGAGACAATATTTATCCTGTGTGACATCAATAAAGTTTCTTATCTTAAAATACAAGCCACAATTAAAGGCTTGGCCGCGCACTATTACAGGTTAGCATTAGCTACAAGTTAGCTTGAATACATGTTCAAGTTAAATGTCTCTGAAATCAGACAAAATATTTTATCAGAACTGCATAGCTTTTCCCACAGCTTCAGTTGGTCTTTGGGAAACCTAAAGAATGAGCATGTGTCGCGTAAACTGTGATGATAACAGCCAAAAACAAAGCAGAGCATTATGCACCATTCACTTAAACCGCCTCTTCAAACAGCTGACGGTTTGTTTGTATCCGAGCAATGAACCGGAAGTGCTTCTGGGACGAGACTTTCCAGCCCTATTATAACCTGGCTCCACACCTTCTTCACACCACCACACCCTCTAGTACCCTCTGCTCCTCTTCGTCTCTCCAGTTCTCTGTCCCCTCTCTCTTCCTCATCACCATTCAGCTGCTCTGCTCCCCAGCTCTGGAACTCACTCCCCCCTGACCTACGCAATACCGCCGTTCTTCCCCAGGTTAAACCCAGACTCAAAACTAACCTTTTCAGACTTTCTTTCCCCAACACCTTTGTCCAGTCCTGTTGTTTTCTGTTTCTGATAATGCTAATGTTTATAAATTGCACCCTGTTTTAACCATGTTTGTACAGTGTCCTTGGGTGTTTTGAAAGGCGCTTTTAATGTATTTAAAATTATTATTAGTATCATTATCAAGTTCACTTTTAAGCATGTAAAATTGAACCTAACTAGCCTCTTAAGAAACACTCTTTTCACTATAGAATATGATCTTCTGTGAATTGTGCGTTCTTGTATGACTATGATGTGTGTGCTTCCAGGTGACCGAGGATGTCCATCGCCTCATCACAGACCTCTATGACTTTGAGTGCAGGGGTCAGGTCAGTGTGAAGGGAAAGGGACAGATGCTCACATACTTTCTGAAAGCGCGGCGACTGGGCAGCAGGCCAGTTCACTCACATCAGCAGCAAACAAACTCACAGCGGAGAGCCAGCACCTTCACCCACGGCGGTGTGTGCACCAGGTTAAGCCCCGCCCCCACCATCACCACATACGCCACCATGAGGAATGCAAGCCCTGGCAGCATCAAGCCCACTGCCTCCACCAGCACCACCAGGTACCTGCCCTCTGTCCCTGTGGCCGTGGTCTGAGACGCCCTGCACCTGTCTCTGCTGCACAGACACGCCGCGGCCAGGAACAAGTATTAGGCCTTCGACTTCTGCAGGTGTGGACATGAGTTTGTTGCTTTACCCTGGACAGGATACAGGATGCTTTAGCCACGTTTCTCTGTAACCAATCAAAGGCCAAGGACATCTCCAGGAATTCAGACTGCATCCAACACTAAGAAACTAATTCTCTAAATAATGCACAATTGATTGTGTAGCACACAAACCTCCACTAATGAAAAGTCCTTTAATCACTTTAACCTACCCTTTCTCAGTATTAAACCAAATCAGTGTTGTTGCCTTAGCAACCACTCCTCACAATGCCATTTTATGTTGCCTTTCAGGTTGTTTATTGATTAACTGAAGACCAATTAGCACAGAAGTTACTGGAGCTTTGTTGTCAGATCAGAGATATTTATATAAAGGGACAAAGCCAAATGTTTGAGGAATTGGCAGTTAGTAGTAAAACTTGCCAAACACAAAAGGCATTGCCGTTGTCGTTGCCTGTTTGATGACATGGTTTCTTTGAGGCACATGCCCCTTTACCTTTACCCTCAAATGGCACATGAGGTGAACCCAGACTCCCTGAACCAGTGCTCAGTGTTTTAAAGTGCATGATGCCACTGCTGCATTACGGTCATGTTTGCTGTGTGTTTCCCTGTGATGCTTGACTTCCAGATTCTTCCTTGTCAAAGTGTAGCAATAACTTGGTTTGTCTCTTCAGCCTGATCCCCACTTGCATGCTGTAGCCAGCTGGACCCTCTTTTGACCTGATAGTGTATGTAGCCATAGTTAACCACACAATCTGTATCTCTGGATCTGAAGCATGACTTAAACCTTATTTTCTGTATTGTGCGATTGAGTGTGATTCCTTCTGATGTTCTATTTTAAAAGACATTTTCAGCGTGCTTGTTTATTATTGAGAATATTTTGTATGATGACTATTATACTACTATTTTTATGAATCAATTCCAAAAGCTGCTTTGGTACATAAGAATACTGCTGTATTTGGGGAGACACCCAAACCTCTGCATCTGACTTCCTCGATCAACGCAGAAGATTGACTTTACATAGAGCCTGGAGCTAACCACAGGCTGCAGCTCTCCTCTAATCAGTCCAGCGTTCGTGGCCTGGAGCTGGGCCTGGGGCTGGGCCTGTGCCTGGACCTGGACCTGGGCCTGGACCTGAGTCTGTGCCTGGGCCTGGACCTGGGCCTGGACCTGGGCCTGGACCTGGGCCTGGACCTGGGCCTGGACCTGGGCGCGTACATGCATGCTTTGATGAGCTCCAGCAGTGATAGTGGCTCTTCTCTTGTACTTCTCATGCATGGCGGTAGCAGTCCTTCTAATGTCAGGTGCTTTTAAGTGTGTTTTGAATGAGCTCCGTGTGGTGTGAGGACATTTCAGGACAGATCGACATCAGGCCGGGGGTGGGACTCGTCCTCTCCCTTTCTCCCTGTTGGGGTCAACAGGTAAAGCTGTTTTTCAAATGTGCCAACCTATTTTCATAAACATATCAAGTTTATTGTGATGAGCTGTAGCACTACTGAACGTGTGACTACAGCACTTGTGGATTTTCTTTTGTTGGATGCTTGTAATTTATATTTTGCTGTTCAAGGTATTTCAGATCTGCTGGTTTTTTAAAGAAAAAAAAACAGTGGTGTGTTTATTTTGGATATAGTTATTTGGTGGTTTGACAAAATTAACTTACATTTAAATATTGTCTTGTCACAAAAGCTCAAGCGCTTTCTTTGAGTTTCCAAGAGGTTTAAATGAGGATTTTTATACCTTTGCTTTAAAAAGTCAGTATCATTGATGGAAAGGATTATGTACAATATTTTTCCTGTAAATTTAATATTTTCTTACTGTATAATACGGGTTTCAATTGATATATGTGGGTACTACTAGCTATCATTGTACTATGTCTTTTTCAGAGATATATTATGAATGAACAGTTCTTTTGTTGAAGATGTATTTATGAAGATGTTTATGTGAATGTACATTTTGTTAAAGATGATATTTTATACAGTGTTTGCACTGCGATGATATTGGCGTATTACAAAATAAAGCCAGTGGGGTACGACTTCGGAATTCTGTGTTTTCTGTTGCTTATTTTCAGACTACAGTATGTTCAAGCAAAGCCGCGATAACATTACATAAGAGAAGGAAAACAGGCGCTGATGCACGGAGGAATGGGAGCAACTTTGGGGTCAAGGCCGGTGTTTTTCAGTCTCGGCCTCGTGGTTCTGTTATGAACACACGGGGTTATTAGCACACCATCACACTGCTGCTTCATACATATGCTCGGTATGCAGAGGACGACAAAAACACACAGGGCATTT
This sequence comes from Knipowitschia caucasica, assembly GCA_964034765.1. Classification (NCBI taxonomy): domain Eukaryota; kingdom Metazoa; phylum Chordata; class Actinopteri; order Gobiiformes; family Gobiidae; genus Knipowitschia; species Knipowitschia caucasica. Next base: position 23,210,691 of record OZ035824.1, read on the forward strand.
TAGGTCAAGAAACTAACTGCTTTATTTAAATTTCTATATTTTTACTAAGAACAGAGTTTGCACTTTGAGGATTTATTAAAATTTTCCTTTGCATTATAATTGTTGCCTTGTTATGCTTTTGAATTATGACATTCTGACCGTCATAAGTCGTCATTTCCTATGAAAACAGTATATAATAATAATGTACGTAATTTTTATTCATAAAGCGCATTTTTTCAGACCAAGGTCACCCTTGAGCTTTACAATGTTCAGAGTTCAGATTTTGTTCCATTGGCTGATGTTGATGTTGGCTGAATGATAGATCTTGACTCACTGGCAATGATAGCACTATAGATGGGCTTTTTCCAAAACATAATCAAGAACAAACGTCACTATATACAAACAAATGGATTCCTGAGGTTCTGCGCTTTACAACAGGCTTATTCTGGAGGGGCTGAAGTTGGCTGGATGACACGGTGAACTTGTGTTTCAGATCTCAATGGCTGCTTTGGGTAAGCAAGGTCAATAGCCACATAACAGGACACAGAGGGCCACAATTGGTCCGTAGGCCATAGTTTGGACATGCCTGCTTTAAGCTATTTATGTTTATTTTTATTTTTCATAAAAAAAACTATCATAGTCATCCTGTTTAGCCATGCTGCTGTACAGTGGCAACGCTGCTATTTTTGTTTCAACCTTTCTACAGCAGTTTCTCCATAGTTGTAAGCTGTGGGTTTCACTAATTCCTGGATCAGTCCCAAACGTTTATGATCCACATTAATGCATGTCATATTGGAACTGTTATGATGCATGAGAAAGGTTGGCTATACTCAATGTTCTTTCAACAAAATCCATTATTTTAGCAGAAACACAGATTCATACTGTGCTTTATGATAGCTTTGTTATCTTTGCCAAGTACATTCCAAAGGAATGTGTGTATAGTTTCCAAACTGGGAAGTCATGTTGAACAAATGTCGGCAGTGCTTTATACATGTATGAGCAGGTGGTCTGGAAAACACAAGACACATTATGATTTAACCCTAACCCCATATTTCTGTGTGGCCACGCTGTTAGACCAAAGCCTATACTGTAGTGGTAGCCTGGATTTATCTGTAAACTCTGGTCCATGAATATTTCCTACATGTTCGTCTGGGTCTGATCCTAGTGGCTACAGTTTCCTCGATTGAATCCCCTCCGACCAATCAGAGAGCGGGGGAGGCTGGTGTTGTAGGGAGGTGTCCGTGACGTTGGTTTGGTTGTAGTTTGGCGGCAAATGCGATAATGAAGTAATCTGTTCTGGTTCAGCTCCAAACATCAAGAAATTGAAGCCGGAGCAAGAGGAATGTTTAGCAAATGTCATTGCTGCAAAGATGTGGCTCCACTCCCCACAGGCTCCGTTAGTGGCAAAGGAGATGGCTAAAGCTAGGCTAAATGCTAAAGCTAGGCTAAATGCTAAAGCTAGGCTAAATGCTAAAGCTAGGCTAAATGCTAAAGCTAGGCTAAATGTCTCACTCAATCGGGTTCATTACATACGTCACGGTAAACTCAGATCCAATCGTTTCAATCTGCAAAAAGGAGTTAACCCCTCCCACCTGTTCACGGAGCTGCTGTATTGGTAGTTCAGATTAGAAATACATTCACTTTAGATCCAGTTATGTTTTAAAATAGGTTAAAACAAAAGAAAATAAAGGGTATATGCGATATATACATTTCTTGGTGTTTACAATAGCGAACTATCTGAATGACGTCACTAAGACACGCCCCCGCCGCCTGTCAACTCCCGCCCACATGTTTCGGACAAACACTGCTAAAATGAATCAAATACCTCTTGTCACTTTAGACGAAAATGATAAACCAGGGGCAAAATTCCACCATCAAACCATCAGGGATCATAGTGTAGACCAATTAAAACGTTGGCTTGAATGTCGTGGTCTTCCAGTAACTGGTAGAAAGTTTGATTTGATAAAAAGGTAATGGTGAGGATTATGCTAACATTATCTAGTCATTTAAATTGCAATGTTAGCGCCTTCTTTGTTTATTTTGCTCTGATTAACTTCCATTTATCAAGTTGTTTTTTGTACTGTCCATTTTGTAATTAGTTTGATCATTTAGTTAACTACAGTCAGCCGATATTATAATAGATCCATGGGGTCACAACGGGCTACACCACTACTGTCTCTGAGAGAGAAACTATCGGAGCTAGCCACACTCAGTAAACGCAAACGACAATCAATCAACATATTTAAATGTTAATGCTAGAATATAATATTCATACAACACACGTGCACAGAGGTTTTCAGAATTATCTGTTAAGGTTTTCATGACAAAAATACTTTTTTAATGCGACTAAAGCGATCGCTTTTTTAAAGTAGGTGAACTAAAACCTTTGGGAACTATTTTCTTTGCACTCATTAAATAAACCTTTTGGCATGAATAGTGACAGAAGTTTATTTTGTGTGTTCAGTTGGTACAAAGCCGTATAATAAGCGGACCCCAACGCGCTTTGTCTGTGCTTATTTTCCGATAGTCACGAAGTTGAAAAAATCCCTCTCATCTTTCTTCAGGTGTGAGAATTGTATACATTCTGGATTAGGACAAACAATACTAATATGGATTGATGGGGCTAACTACATTCAGAAGAGCTCAGACGGACCTGATACAGCGGTCCAGGTCCAGTCCCAGCTAAACGTAGCTAGGACTGGATCTGGAGGCTCCACAGTTGGTCCAGCGAAGTGTTTTGAAAAAACATGTCCTTTTTAACATTTTCATGAGAGAAATTCTGCTGACCACAAGCACCCACCTCTTGCACTTGTCCTGGTCTGGTCCTGGTCTGGTCCTGGTCTGGTTCGATGGTGTGGTTTAACGAACAGGTTGAATGTTACTGCTTTCATATAGTCCTTTTCAGAGTATCTGAAATCGCTCCCACAAGCACCATAACTGCAGTGTTTTGTTGTCACCATGATTCAATGATTTAGCCCAAATAAATACACACGCTTATGTGGAGAACACAGTAGTACTCAACGGAGTCGGACAGAGTTTGTCCGAAACATGCGCGCATGCGCAGTCATTGGAACTATTTTTAGCACATTTCGGAAACCGGACAGTGCCGTCTTAGTATACTATGACGGTAGCAAGTCCTAAGTATCTCTGGAACAGCTGTTGTTTTGTGCTTTATAATGGATATTTTTCTTGCGTTTTTCTAGGAATGCTAATTCTTTGGAAGAAGGCTAATAAAGCATTAAGCGATTTACTCCAACGAACCAAGCGGCTGCTCTATCTCTGCTGCTGTGACCTGACGTGCTGTTTCATTTTATTATTACTATTGTTAGGTACTTTTAGAATCATCTATTTATTTGTTTAGTTTGTTTGGATAGATGTGTTTCTGCTGCTACTGGACATCTGCATTTCTCTTACAGGGATCAATAAAGTATCTATCTATCAATCATATTTCACCCCCTATTTATTAACACTCCTTGCTACACACTTTTCAAACCGATGAGAGATGAGCGATAATTTACGCAAGTCTACCTTCCATTGTAGTGCTGATAAAATGTACTCATAAAGCTGTGTAAAATCATTCTTTCTGTGAACACAATGCCTCCAGTGTTGACAGACGTTTGGCCTGCTCTAATGTTTAACCGGAGATTAGCGAGTCAACACAAGTGCAATGGGTTCCAATAGACTTCCATGAACTTTTGGAAACACCTTAACAAAACTCGCCTTTTTACCTTGTTCATGATGTGTTTGGTAAATTAATAAATAACTAGTGTCAGAGCAACTAGATATTTAATGTAAACTTTGGCTCATAGATCATACACCTCATTTCATTCCTGCGTCTGCCACCTCCCACCTCTCTTTAGTTGTTCAAACAAAATACATTCTTTGTCACCCTCACTGCAGCTCATTGTTGTTCGTTTAACATCAATCTGTGAAAACATTGTAATAACATCTGCTGACCACAAGTGAAAGCTGCAGTAACAAAATTAGTGAAGGAAATCCTCCTGAGTGTATGCACTGCAGAAATGGGAAGTCGCTAACAGCATCCTGATTGACAGGATACCATGACAACGCAACAAAACTCAAGTCTTGAAACATGAAACAATCAAGTTGTTATTTTCCCGCAGCAGTAAATGATAAAGCTGCCCCCAGACTTTAATCCTAACTCCTCATGCCTGTGTGCAATCACCTCAGAGGATGTCAATGGAACAATAATACAGAGCCAACTTCACCACCTGCCATGTCCCTAATCTGATTAACAGCACTTGTATCCAAACATCAATAATGATAGCCTTTGTATTCATATTTACACCTGAGTCGCAGCAGCCCTCCATCAAATGAACACTAGAGGCCAAAGACAGGTTTTACAGCCCCCTCCTCCTCGTGACTCCTTGCCCAATGGTCCCTCTGTGTCATAACATCCCTTACTGTAAATGCTGCTGGAATTTGGACAGTAGAGCGTGGGAGGAGAGGCCAGCTGCTGATCTACATCACTGTGTCCCTGCTCCCTTCTCAGTGTGTTTACAAGTGCGAGTACACACATGCAGTTTGGAGCCATGCTCAAGTGGAGGCCACTTTTGGAGTGTGAGTGAAGCCAAACAAATGGTCAACTTGCAGCTAAACATCAAATTGTTATTACGTCTGCAACAAGGAGTTGAGAACCAACCGGCTGCTTGCTCTGAGACATTCTTTGACAGCACAGCTCTGTAGACAACAAGATCATTTTTCATATAACATATTATATAGGCCTCCTCTCTGACAATGTTTAAAACCAGGTTAAAGACAGTTCTGTTTAATCAATCAATCAATCAATCAATCAAATTTTATTTATAAAGCGCTTTTCATACAAAAAGTGTAACACAAAGTGCTTTACAGTTTAGTTAAAAACAATCCAACATGCCCAGCCCTAAACCCTCCTCCCCACAGACCCCCCAAAACCACATTTATAATTATATATACAATACACACACACACACACACACACACACACACACACACACACACACACACACACACACACACATATACACAAGTATAAAGTCATATCAGGTAAAATAGGTAAAACAATAAAAAGAAATGGGGCTGGGAGCAGATGTAACCGGCTGAAGAAGCGTCATCCAAGGAGCCATCTGCACCAGGAGCAGAGAGCCGGCTGCAGCCACAGGCAACGACACAGGACCCAGAGGAGAGAGGGGCCCCAGACCCCACCAGGCCCAGGGCTCAGACTCCATAGGACCCAGAGGAGAGAGGAGGCCCCAGACCCCCACCGGATCCAAGAGCCAGTCCCCCGAAGCCACAGCAGACCCCAGCTCTCAGTGCAGAGGGCTCCTCCAGAGGAAACACTGGGGACACTAAAACAATACAATAATGCAATAGAAAGTAGAACAATAAAATGTGAAAATAAAAAGAAAAAAGGCAGCTGCCTAATATTGATAATAACAATAGTAAATGGGTAGATACAATAAATAATTAAAAATAGTAAATAATAAAATTAAATAAAAATATAATCCGTCTAAAAACATAAATAGATGTACTAAAAAGCAATAATAGATAATAAATACTAATCAAAAGCTGCTCTAAAAAGGTGCGTCTTGAGCCTACTCTTAAAAATATGAACGTTCTCTGCGGCCCTGAGCTCCTCCGGCAGACTGTTCCAGAGACGGGGGCCGTAGTGCTGGAAAGATGCCTCACCGTGAGTGTGTGTCCTGACTTTGGGGATGGTTAGGAGTCTGCTGCCGGAGGAGCGCAGGGGCCGGGAAGGTTCATAGGATAAAAGCAAATCTGAAAGATAAGAAGGCCCAAGACCATTAAGACATTTAAAAACCAATAAAAGAACCTTAAAATTGATCCTGAAACACACAGGGAGCCAATGCAGCGATTTTAAAACCGGTGTAATGTGGTCCCGCCCCCTGGTCTTAGTCAGGACACGTGCGGCCGAGTTTTGAAGTAATTGTAAACCTGAAATGTTCTTTTTGGGAAGACCAGAGAGCAGGGCATTACAGTAGTCAATGCGACTGGTGATAAAAGCATGCATCAGCGTCTCCGTGTTGGCCCGAGAGAGAATGGGGCGGACTCTGGCGATGTTCTTTAAATGATAAAAACCTTTTTTGTGATGTTCTTGATGTGAGGAATAAAAGTCAGCTCAGAGTCAAAGATTACGCCCAGGTTTTTCACTTGTGATGATGGATTAAAAGAGTGTGATTGGAGTTTCGGTAAAAGTTTCTCTCTCTGGGCCTCAGGGCCGATGACTAAAAACTCAGTTTTGTCCTGGTTGAGCTGGAGAAAGTTTTCTGCCATCCAGGATTTCAGGTCTAAAATGCAGTTAAAAAGAGCATCCATTGGCCTGGTGTCGTCAGGAGACATGGAGATGTACAGCTGTGTATCATCTGCATAGCTGTGGAAGTCAATTCCATGTCTCCTGATGACACCGCCAAGAGGGAGCATGTACAGGTTAAAAAGGACTGGACCTAAAATGGAACCCTGGGGCACACCACATGTGATTTTATGGACCTGAGAGGAGCAGGTATCCAAACTTACCATGAAGGATCTGTCTGTTAAATAAGAAGTGAACCATTTGTGGACAGCACCAGAGAGGCCGAGGTGTTGTAGGCGTGATAAAAGAATGGTGTGGTCTACTGTGTCGAAGGCAGCGCTAAGATCCAGTAGAACCAACACGGTCACCTTTTTAGAATCATAATTTAGTCTAAAATCATTTAAAATCTTTAAAAGAGCAGTCTCTGTGCTGTGGTTCACCCTAAATCCTGATTGAAATTTCTCTAAAATTTGCTGCTGATCTAAAAAGGCATTGAGCTGGGTAAAAACGAGTTTTTCTAAAATTTTGCTTAAAAATGGTAGGTTGGATACCGGTCTGTAGTTGTTAAAATCATTAAAATCTAAATTGCTCTTCTTCAGAAGGGGCCTCACCACAGCCGATTTGAAGGCTGCAGGAAAGACCCCAGTCTGAAGAGAGCAATTCATCAGGTTTAAAAGCTCCTCTCTAAAAGATTCATAAAATGACTTGAAAAATGGAGTGGGGACTGGATCTAAAAGACATGTGGTGGGCCTCACTGAGGAGAAAACTTTATCAAGCATCTCAGCATCAACCAGGACAAAACTGTCCAGTGTTTCCTCTGGTGAAGACAAACAATCGGATGTGTTAAAAACAGTTGTGCGGTTGGATAAAATGTTACATCTGATTGTATTTATCTTCCCCATGAAGTGGACTGCAAAATCCTCACAGAGGGAGTCTGTGGGGGTTAACAGAGACATGCTAAAATCAGGGTTTAAAATGGTGTCGATGGTTGAAAAGAGGATTTTTGGATTATTTTTGTTCTGGCTGATTAGTTTTGCAAAGTAATTGTTCCTGTTTTTCCTGATTGTGTTGTTGTAAATTTGCTGTCGGTTTTTATATATTTCGTGATTGTCGTTTTATTTTTTCTCCATCTTCGCTCTGCCACCCTGCACTGTCTTTTCATACTCCTTGCTTCCTCATTTTTCCAAGGGGCTATAGATTTTTGTTGAATGGTTACAATTTTTAATGGAGCAACCTGATCCAATGTAGTTCTTAGTCTACTGTTAAAAACATCTGCTATAAAATCACAGGGGGCAGGTAAAACCAACTGAGGAGTGTTATTTAGAATGTCCATAAAATTTGCAGCCACTTCAGGGGTTAGACGTCGTTTCTTCACAGTTCTCACAGAGGTCTCCTGTTTAACAAAACCAGTGATTTTAAAAAACACACAATAGTGGTCAGAGATAGCCAGGTCAACAACAGAGGACACACCCGCACTCAGGCCATAAGTAATGACCAGGTCGAGGGTGTGCCCTCTGTTGTGCGTCGGCTGTGTGACATGTTGAGTAAAATCCATGTAATTTAAAATACTTACAAACTCGCAGGTAAAATGGTCTGATGGGTTGTCAAAGTGGATGTTAAAATCACCGGTTAAAACAATCCTATTATAGGAATTGTATAAAAAAGATAAAAACTCTGAAAATTCATTGATAAAACGGCTGCACTTTTTTGGTGGCCGATAGATGGTTACTGCTAAAATTTCGGGGCTGCTAAAAACAAGGGCATGATACTCAAAACTATTTATAATATATACCAATATAGTATTGGTTAAAATTAATGGTTTTAACTGTGCAAAATTAATGGTTTTAACTGTGCATACAACTGAGGGATTTTATATTTTTATCTTTCTTTTTAATGTTCTGTGATAATTTATGACTTTAATGCTTTCTTGTTTTGTTCAGCACTTTGAATTGCCTTGTGTATGAATTGTGCTATATAAATAAACTTGCCTTGCCTTGCCTATATACATTTTGGTGCTGTATAAATGTCTCATATTTAGATAATGGTCCCAGGTCAATATAGACCTTGTGAAAGTTTATAGTTCCATTTAGCATATCACCCACATCCCAAGAAAATGGGCATTTAGCAGTAATAAGTATTGTTTGATCCAATCCATCCACCCCCAGGTCATTGGCGTTAATGTGTTTGTCTCAGGGTTCTCCACACCAACTGTGATCTCAAAGAACAAAAACAAATCCCTACTCCTCCACACGCCATCCCTGTTCGTCATCGCAGGTGACAGTCATCGATAAAAACATTGCTCTAACAGCACAGATGCATGCAGGGCCAGGAAGCACATGATTTAACAAAAGCCTTTTCAATTTGTTTTAATGAAAGTCAATGTATAACCATCGGGCAGCTCTTAGTGTACAGCGCCAAGTCTTCTATGAAAACTCATTTAACAACAAATGGGGTAAAAACACAAACATGCTGCTGCTGCTTTGATTAGAGCCAAAAAACAACATCCTTTGGTTGATTGTTCCTCGTGGAGAGTTTCCCCATCGACTGTCAACTGTTGTTCACTGCTCAAAGCTGTTTTTTCCCAGTCGAGCGGAGTACAGTGAACTGCTGTTGTGTAAGACAAGTAGTGACCTCCACTAACCCCTTCATACCAGGGGAATGTGAAGAGCCAACTGATAACACCTCAAAACATGCGCAAAATGCCTTTCTGACCTTCAAAGGCCTGATCATAGTGACCAGTTTGTGACCACACTGACCATAGTGACCATATGCAGTGGCCCACTTTAGTCATAAACAACTACGATGCAAAATAACATACTGTCGGTCATAATAAAGCAGTATTACATTTAAATAAGTTTAGTTTAGTTTATTTAATTAAAGGAAGATGGCAGCCCCTGATTTAGTACAGTACCAGTCGCAATCATGGATCTATAATAATAACAGCTGTCCCACCCATGGGCACAGGGGGCGCCTGTGGTACTGCAAACTAAATTCACGCGGGCTACCCAGAAAAAAGTCCCATAGATCTCAATGTAAACTAAAACAGCTCAACCTCAGCTGACAGAGAACCTGTGGGGATTTTAGTGTCCCTTGTCATCCTGAACTTTTTTTCTTCTTAAATCCTTCTGTTTTCTTTAAATCCACTGCCACAAACTCTGCTTCTTTCCTTCCCACTCTGACTCCGCTCTGCTGCTGCTCTGATCAGCAGCTCTGATTGGTCAGAGCACGGCCGAGCCCCTCTGCACATGCATGAAAGCCACACACGCGTATTTGGCGCAACGCATCATGGGAGCTCGTCCACTGCCCCGAACCGGGAGAACCAGACGATACCCAAATATAGGCAAGTTCGGCTAATCTCCCGGTCCTGTGAAGTCCCATGCGCTACTGAGCACAAGCCATTCATTTGAATAGAGCGCCATCTTGGATCACAGGGGCTTGTATGGGACCTTTAAGAGTAGTGAGATGAGGGGAGTTTGGATTAATAAATGAGTTTTGCTTCCTCCAACCCCTTTTCAATCCCTGTACATGCTTTTGTTTTATTTTTTCCTGTGAAAATGATGTGTGCAGGTTTTGAAATAAGTATATCATTCATTACACCATCCATTATAAATAGGAAACACAAACTCAAAGTATACATTTGAAAAAGTAGTGGTCTGTGAAACATGTATTAGCATTGATGAAAAAACTTGGACGGAGAAGTCCCTACATCCGGAGTAATGATTATTATGAGCCATTTTGTTCTTGTTCAAAATGTAAGTGTATTTCCTGTTTATAACAATTTTTTATGTTGTAATTGTGTGACTGGGGATTTGCAGGTACTGACCCACAAACAAGAGTAGAACATTGCTTTTGTTCAAATTGTGCTTCACTTTGAGTTTACTTCCGCCAGTTTGAAGTGGATGTTCGGGACAGCCTGATCTTTTCTAAATGGATGGTAAGACGTGGACTCAGAATGGGTGGTGGAGGCCGCGGAGGGAAGAGCGGAGGGGAGGCGTCGTGTCCACATTTGACCCGGAATCTTATTTTTGTCCTGCACAATAATAAAACACATTCAGGACCAGCACACCTCCTCGGACCCATTCAGGAGATTATTTCCAGTAACTTTTGCCAAGTCCGTTCCTCGAGCTCCTCCTCCCACGCCTCATCATTAGAGGCTGAACAGGAGCGAGGGAAGCACTGTGACCAAACTCCCCGAGGGACCCAGAGCAGAGGAAACCCAGTACAATGGCTTCTGGCGCTTGGGAGCCAGCATTTCCTGGGTTTCCCACACACAAAAACAAGAACAATCACAAGGCAAACACAACACACACACACAAACACACACACACCGCTGTGATCTTAAAATCATTGCACTCAGATGATGAGTGGAAGACAGAAGTCGAATGAGTTTTCTAACAGTTGTTGTAAGTGATAAATGGAACTGGAGAGAAGTGGAATTCAGATAAGATATGATTCTTCTGATTCTCACTTGTAAACAAAATATTGTCTATGGTTAGAAGTTTTCAAACTGCAGACAGTGTATTTAAGCCTGGAACTAATTGCCGTGTTGACCCATAACAAACTGTGAAAGAACGGCAAGTTTCATGGTCTTATGTCTGTTTGTCCACATATTTATGGACATTTGTCTCTGCTCCTTATGGACCAAAGGCTCGATGTGTTTTTATCATTACATTTCCTGTGTTTGAACCTTTGATTCTCTGATCTGTGTTGGTAAATTCAATGGTTTTTGGTTTATTCTACATTTTACGGTCCTCAATAGGTGCTGTTGGAGGGAAACCTGCTGCGAGGTGGAGGAGCTCTCCGTTGTCCTTTGTGCGTACAGTTCGACTGTAGGATGTTGTCATGGTTTAGGTTTACTTCCTGTTTTTTTTTGTAATTTGTTAACCCCTGTGTCTCTAATGTTTCTATTTCCCTTCCCTCATGTTCTCACCTGTGTCAGTGGTTGTGGTTTGTGTGGTGGTTGTGTCTGTGGTTAGTCTTGTGTGTAAACCTTGTGTGTAAACCTTGTGTTATCCTTAGTTCCCGTCTTCAGTCCCTCTTTAGTTACTTTTTGTGTTTTCTCTGGATTTTGTATTTTCTTCCATTATTTTTGCAGTTCTGCGTTTTGGGTTCTTTTCATTCTTCCCAACATGACAGATGTAGGAAGCAGGAGCAATAGAGTCTAATGAGGAGGGTCAACTGAAGGTTCTGACACAGCAGCCCATAGACGTCCCTGAATATAACATGTGCCTGGGGAAAAATGGTTGACATTTTTGTGAAAACCGTAAGAGGTGTTGAAACAGTGATGAATTTGCATTTGATCTTTGCTTGGTCCCTCGAGCAACTCTCATAATAACTAGTAATTTAACAGTCCAACAACTCTTTCAACAGTTTATCTGATGAAAGATATCTGCAGCAGTTGGTGACGCTGCTTATAAATTGAGAAAATCCAGTTCAACATTGATAGAACCAGAGACGTCACTGGGGATTAAACATTCCGCACCACAATAAACATGTATGTTCAAATCAAATACATTGCGTCCTATTAATAAATGAGTGTTCTTCGTGTAAACATTGAACAGAATGGTTTGTCCACAGTATGCCTTGTCCCTTACAATGACATTAGTGCTAAAAAAGAGCAAAAAATGGGTTTCAATTGATGTTTGGTTTTACTTCATAACTGCACCAACAGCCAAACAAATCTTATCTATATTATTATAGATAAGACAGCTGCTGATATGACTTCTAAGAGATATTTTAATATGGATCTCTAGTCCTTTACTTGCATTCGTCCTCTTTCTTCTGCTCTTCGCTGTTACACATTACAGATTGATGAATACATTCTTAACCGTCCATTTGTCCTGCTCCGGTATAAACAGGAGCATATGGAGGACACACGATGAGGTCCGTGTGTTTAGATTAAAGTAAACCATTTTAACAAATAGATCAGTGAAGCTGGCCAAAACTCATCCATATTTGCTCTTTCCTGTTCAGACGTTTCCTACACTTAAACACATTAGTGCAGTAAATAAAACAAGCTCCAGGCTCGGGAAAATCTGACTCACTGCTTTTTTCCTTCCCCATGTTGCAACGTTTATTACCTAAATTGAAATATTAGTATGAGGCCTGAGTGCTACTTATGGAGACTGTGTGGGTAGCACTCAGGCCTCACAGCAAGAAGGTCATGGGTTTGATCCCATACCGGCCTGGACCTTTCTGTGTGAAGTTTGCATGTTTCTCCCTGGTGGGTTTCTGTGACGCTCGAGTGTGGATGGAATAGTGAATGTAGCGCTTTGGGAGACTTCAACAAACCTGTTTGCATTATTGTGACAGTCTTGTACTGTAGTAAAGAAGTGTGCACATAAGTTCTCATCAGTGACCGGGGACCCTCACTGTGACTCTAAGTTTACCAAAAACCAACAATCAACATAATTCTCTCACACAGGGAATCACCATCAGAGCTGACAAAAATGGTTGTCCTGTTTTTTGCACTCACTAATGACTTCCTCTAAGATGCAGATACGACAATTTTGCACATTAAGCAAGTATTTTTTTTAAGGAGGGTGTCACCAAAAAAAGATTTGCACTGCTTTAAAACCCTCCCTAACTCCATCCCTGACCTGTTTTGTGTGTTCCTACGTCTTAATGATGCTCTTAATGATGATGTTAATGGTGTTTCATCATCTTAACACACCTTGGAGTCCATCCCAGCACAGCTGTAATTACTCTGAGATTCAGTTTAAGGTAAAGGTAAAGGTGCACTTTTTGATCCCCGTAGGGCAATTCAATCCTCTGCATTTGACCCATCCTGATGCCGCTAAGGCTACGTCAGGAGCAGTGGTTGCCATAGAACAGCGCCCAGGAACCCTTTAAAAAAAAACAAAAAGCATGTTTAAGTTATGCTCAAGTGGCCTCGACTCAATTGTTTGTGGTCATTATTGGACCATTCAGGAATCATCAGGAAACTTCAGGAAACTTGTAAAGATCTTGCACTTAGAAAAATGTGGTCAGAAACTTTTGCAAGCCTCACTTGTCCAGAATTAATTTTATTTTTTTTAGTGAGTGTGAGTCACAGTGTGATTTGGTTTGTCCCTTTTTGTTCGAACAATTAATAAATGTACAAATTCAAATTCTAGATACAGTATGAGGGACATTTTCAAATAGTTCATCCCTGAGCTCCAGTCTCAGCTCCTTGAATTCCCCCAAAGTTTCACTGGAGACGCAGTCAGAATCCAGCACAGTCCACATCCTGCAGGCCGGAGTAAGACACCATCTCTGCATGTATGATAGGGCAGGACTGTGTGTGGGTCGGTGTGGTCCCAAGGCTGCGGGGCCAGAGTGTGACTAACTAACTGCAGTTGCATCATCTTTTTATAGTTCTTTGGGTTTCCTTGTCTCTTTGTTCACATTCACTTTGGGGATTTTTTTCAAACATGATGTAATGACAGTTGATGCTTGTGAAGTGATTGTAGATCAGATGAGTTGTCTTGGCTTGCCATAGTCACACCTTCTGACAAGTCCCTCTGAATGTAGCAGCATTTGCCTCTAGATCCATGCTAAGCGTCTACACCAGTGTTCCCCAACGTTTTTGAGCCATGGCACACCTTTCTCATTGAAAATAATCACACGGCACACCACCAGCTAAAAGTGATTTTAAAAAATAGAAGCCGTTATTAACAATGCAAGTCATTCTTATTAAAGTGTATCTATAGAAAATCAAACAAGGGCAAAAATAAGTCTTTCGAATCTTTTTTATCTCCTACTTTTCACAGTATTTTGACCAATTAGGTGATTTTGGATTATTTCTAAAGGTAAACCAAACCTCCTCTCAAGGCACACTAACGTACCAAGCATAGACTGTAAATACTGTATTAACGGACGTAGTCACACCTATCTCCGCCGTTCTAATTAATGTGCCACAACTTCTGCAGTCTACGGCAGTTTCAAAATGGCCACGGGGGCTGGAAAATGTGTCAGCTGCACAAGCCCCATTCATTTAACGAGTGCCTTCAAAAAATCACAGCAACTAAACTAGACTAGGCCAAATAAATTCGCCCCCTCAGCATTGACACACATGTGGAACGGAGCATTGGGCCAAGAGCCAACTTTTGGACCAACCTGTAAAGACGTTTTCGAGAGGTCAGCTAATGCCATATGTTAGAATTGGCTAATTCTTATTCCGTGTCCACCCCCATCGGCCCGGGGTGGTACAGTATTGCAAACATGTCAGCGCACGTCATTTTGGCCACTTTTGAGCCGGGACCCGCCCCCACTGGTACCAAGGCACACTAGTTGAAAAACACTGGTCTATACAACTACGGAAAACAATGTAGTTTTAGCAGTGTGAAGAAAAAGGTGTGAATTTTCTGCTGCGATGACCTCACCACTTCCCGGATGTGCATTTGGACATGCGCAGTAGAACAAACGCAAACAACAATAGCGGCAGGTCGACTAATGCTATGTGTGCTTTGCTAATTATTATTATTATTATTTTCAAGATAGAGATTTTATACTTGTGATTTGATGCTAAAGTTAGAAATTTTGTTTTATTTTAATTAGTATAGCTATTTTTCACTTAACTTGCTCTGTGTGTTCTATAACTTGTGATGCAACTCTGAAATTTCCCCACTGTGCGACGAATAACGGATCTCTTCATCTTAATCTTAATCTTAAGAATTCTTCTCCTTCGGCCAAACCAAACCACATGAAGCTGTAGTTTCAGTTACCAATTTCATTGCTGCTGTTAAATACAGAATGAAGTTGGTTCTTTCCCGTCTTTGCGGCGGCCTGAGGAGGATGTTGTTGAGGAAGTGATTATACTGGTAGGAGTCGGGTGTGTCGTGTTGTAAAGTTCCACTGCCCCCTATTGTCCGGGCGCTGGAACTACATTGTTTTCCCGTTGTCGTGAAGACTCTGTGCACTTCAATTACGGAGCCTGGTCGTTTTTGTTAATTGCTTTGCAGCATCTTCACAGCGTCTCCGTCTAATCGGGCCTGTTTTACCCTGTGTTAGTCGTCTTCAGAAACCTGTGTAGAATCCTGCAGGTGTGCATTCTTTCTGTGGGCGTGAGCTCAAACAAAGCTCTGTCCAAGATCCCCCTGGTTTCAAAGTCCAAAGCCTGACTCAAGATGAAGGAAGCCGACGTGTGTGTGTAGGTGTGTGTGTGCAAGCGTGTGAGTTTGTGTGTGTGTGAGTGCGAGGGTGTGTGTGCGTGTGAGTTTGTGTGTGTGCTTCACAGTTTAATCTGCACTTTTGTCACTAGTAGTCATTGATGTTATTGGACGCTCAACGACAAGTGCTGTTTGATCCTGGAGTATTTAACCCTTCGCTCCATAAAACCTGTTTCACTGACAGCTTTGTTAGTAACACTGCACTCTGTTTACTTTTTAATGCGTTAAAAACGGCAGCAAGTCCTAAGTGGCTCCCAAACTTTTTTTATGTGTTTTACAATTGTTACTTTTCTTGCTTTTTTCTGCCTGAGACATTGGTGCAGTACAGTGTTCATGGTTTTACACAGGTCCAGAGCAGAGCAGAGAGGATTCATGGTTTTACACTGGTCCAGAGCAGACCAGAGAGGATTCATGGTTTTCCACTGGTCCAGACCAAGTTGATCAAGAGAAAACCCTTTTGAGGAATACTAACTTTTAGAATAATGCTACCAAAGCATTTAGCATTTTACTTGGTCAGAGCAGAGAAAATGGTCCAAACCAAGTGGCTGCTGTGACCTGAAGGACTGCATTTTATTACTACTATTGTTAGCTTTTTAGAATGATCAATTTATTTGGTTTGTTTGTTCGGATGGATGTGTTTCTGCTGCTACTGGACACCTGCATTTCTCCTACAGGGATCATTAGGGCGGCATGGTGGCTGAGTGGATAGCACACTCACCTCTCAATCATTCTCCACTGTGTGTGGAATGATTGGAACAATATATTAAAATGTACAGTACAAGACTGAACATTTTAAAACGCTTTGGGTGACCTTAGTCTGTAAAATGCACTATATAAATAAACATTACATTACATTACAGTATCTATCTCTGCAAATGGAGCTGTGTTGTTTCTATCCTTAAATTAACCTGAGATCTCTTTTGTGCGGTGGAAGAAAATTCTGCAAGTGAGAGATTGTGTGATTGTTTTATTTGTATAGATATACTGCTATAGCCAGGTTTTTACTAAAATGCACAGCTAAAATGTACAGCTGCAGCTGCCAAAACCAACATCGCTCATGGTTCAAATGGGGACAGCCTTAAAAGTCGTAAATTTGTTTCACAGAGTTATGTGGAGTTCAGCTGAGGACAAGCAAGAAGGAATCTCCTACATTTGTTTTGGTAATACTTATGTTTAACAACTCCTGACAGAGGTTGAAGGCTTTTTGAAACATGAATTGCAACCTCTAAATGTTTATGAGAACAAATAAACATCGTACCGGTCTTTGGTGCCAAAATGGAAGAAAAAAATCTTTTAAAACAAACTCTTGTCATAAAGTAGAACAAACATTAACTTGATGAGTTCATGTGAAGGAGAAAGGAAAATAAATGTCAGTTTGATTTTTAAAAGTCTTAAGGATGGATGAAAAGTATTTCATTTTTGTTTTCATGATTTAATATTGACTGAGTGTGAAATGTGGGTCTCTACAGTATATACTGTATGTTAAGATTAAGATTATGATAAAGCGGTCCTTTATTTGTTCCACAGTGGGGACATTTCAGTGTTTTATCACCAGTTACCGAACAATAGAAATGAGGAGCACACAAAATACTGTTTAACTCTAACTTAAAAATAAGCAGTATAAAATCTCTATCTTTATCATAATAAGAAGTATAAATATCTAACGTTGGCAAAATAAGAAACAAGTATACTGTGTATTCTCGTACAAGCAATATATAGAAGTATGTTTACATCTGTACATGTTAGCAGCAGTATGTTACATCTGTACATGTTAGCAGCAGTATGTTTACATCTGTACATTAGCAGCAGTATGTTTACATCTGTACATTAGCAGCATTATGTTTACATCTGTACATTAGCAGCATTATGTTTACATCTGTACATGTTAGCAGCAGTATGTTTACATCTGTACATTAGCAGCAGTTTGTTTACATCTGTACATTAGCAGCAGTATGTTTACATCTGTACATTAGCAGCAGTATGTTTACATCTGTACATGGTTCTGTATTTCACATTCTGATATTAGTTAAGGATATTGCACCGATGCATGACATGTGAGGTCAGGTTGTCAGTGTTCATTAGCCCTCATTGTTTGTTGTACAGTCTGACAGCAGCAGGAAGGAAAGACATACAGATATAAATGTTTCTTTTAGAAAATCCTACAAATGTTCATCTCACACCACAAAACAACGTGAATAGAAATGATTTGTTTCATTCAGTTCCAGTACAAGCTTCCCTCAAACGCTCTCGTCTGTCTGGAGAACTCAGAGCTGTTCTGTATTTAAAATAATAGAGTCATTCTAAATTGAAACCAAACATAAACATAACTTATTACAGTTTTTCTTTGTCGCTTTGGCGCATTTCTCACAACATTCTTCACATTTGCAGTTACACATGACTGTATTTAGTGAAGTAACTGAGTAAGATAAGAAAATGCACGAGCGGAAGCAGAACAGCAACTCTTATCATAGGCCACCCCACGCAGCCCGCGATCCCGACCCACCACTCCCTGGCCCTCAACCCCCCACCATCCCCCCCCCCCGCCCTCCCCTACTCCGCCCCTACCCACTACCCCACTCCAACTCCCACTGCCCACCACCACCCACGCCCCCACCGCCGACCCCCCACCTCCTCCCCCTACCACCATCCCCCCTCCACCCAAACGACATCCCCACCCCCCAGCCACTCCCCCCCCCCCCCACACCCAACCCCACCCTACCCCCCACCCCCCCCCACGTCCCACAACACACACGCCCCAAGCCCAGCACGACCGGACCCCCAAACCCAAGCCCAACCCGCACCGAAGCAGCTCGGTGTGTGTGTACTGGTTGCATGTTTGTATTGTACAGTAAGTATGTATGTTGTGTGTGTATGTATGTATATGTATGTGTTGTATGTATGTGTGTGTATGTATGGTATTTGATAGTGTTGTATGTATGTGTGTGGATGTGAAGCTGAAATTGTAACCTGAGGGTATGTTTAAATGTAAAGAAAGTCTTGTGTGCATATACTCATTTGTTTACACGAATTTGTGCAACAAAAACAACTTGTCTTTGAGAAAGCAATGTATGAAATAGTAGCTTGACCAGATTTTGGAATGACTATTCAGAAGTCATAAGTATGTTTCATTCTGACTGACAGGACAAAAGCAAATGATCATGTTATAAAACAGCAGAGAATTGTATGAAAGTAACTGATGCATGTCCAAAAGCATTTGTAAT
Organism: Knipowitschia caucasica; assembly: GCA_964034765.1. Lineage (NCBI taxonomy): Eukaryota > Metazoa > Chordata > Actinopteri > Gobiiformes > Gobiidae > Knipowitschia > Knipowitschia caucasica. The sequence continues at coordinate 23,229,350 of OZ035824.1, forward strand.
CTGTTCAAAGGAGAAACTGCTGTGATGATGTCACACATGACTTAATGTTGAGGAGGTTGAACTAATAGTTTTGAGAACTTTAAGTCTGAGAAATGCAACAAAGCTACTGAGAAAAACTGTATTGTGTTGTAGTCATTCTAACCTAACAAATGGATTATTTTCAGCAGGGACGCTCTATATAAATAAAACTTTACTAACTTACTTACTTCTTCATATTTTTTTGTCTGAAAATCGAATCCAAAGATGTGATTGGCCAAAATATATGCACTTGAAAACTACTGATACAATCAAAGGAGTTAGATGGATTTTATGATATAGTTTGTGTCTTCCACGTGGTCAACAATCACAGCAGACGTTACGGAGCGTTAGTCTGCGGGAGGTTCAGGCCTGAATTCACGTTCAACATAAAGACGTGATAATAGCCCGAGGGCTCAGGGGTCAGAGCTCATACACGTCAGATCCATGGTCAGATCACACTGATGGCTGCATTTAGCCCCAAGCCCCAAGGAACACAAGCGCATGCGTCACGTGAGAACTGCGTTAGGACCAGTTGACAGATGATGCAATCCTCTGGACAATTGCACACAGACACATTGTGACATATTGCATCAGAAAACTTCAAATGAGATGATGTGTGTTTCTGGCAGAACAAAGACATCCCCGAGTTATTAAACAAATACAACAGCAGGGGACACCAGCACGTGTCACGCGACACTATCCAGACAGTGGACGTGGGGCCTCGGTCTGAGAAGGATCCATGAGAATATCAGAAGGACGTGTCTTCTCCCATGTGCGCCCCTCTATTATTAAGCAAGAAACAGATCATTACGCGTGCGCTTGCGTGGCGGGGACAGCTCTTGGACCTGGCCCAGTGGCTTCAGTGCGTGAGAGCTGACATACCGTACCCACGGGACCCGGGCCAAAGGCGTAAACGGCGACCCTCATTTGCGCTGCTATTTCTGAAAGTGTATTATCCCCAACGGGCTCCTGTAGGCGCCATGTGCGGCTGCGTAGGCGTGCGTAATTATTAGTTTTTACAAAGTTGTGCAAGAAGTTCGGTCAGGGCAATTCGTGTACAGCACTGATGAATAGAGTTTTGTGCTTTCTGTTCCTGGAGGGACAAAGACTCGCTTCACAAGCTTCTCAATCAACTGAACAGAAGATAAACTTGTGGCTCTGAGGCTGAAGTAGCGAGCGGGTGAGAATAGGGGGTTAGGGGTTGCAACATCAAACACTAGTGTCGTCACTCGACGTTATACGTGCAGGCACTGGCTGTTCCAAAATAAATATTGACGTGATTGTTGTATTCAAATGAGCTGCCTGACCGGACGCGGGCTGGCCAATCAGAGCTCACGGTGTCATTACACCTTCTTTTCAGAAATCATTCATAACGCCGATGCGTCAACCACTCACAGAGGAACCGGCTATAAATACGGCTGTGTGCAAAGCACAGTTAGACATTTTCCCAAAATAAAACGAAAGACACTACAGAAGAAGTCCTGCGCAGAGCTGCCTCTTCCTGCTGCATTCTATACTGTTCCAAGCGAGATGCCGGCTGTTCGAGGATTATATGTGAGAAATGCCATGGTGCTGGCAGCGCTCTGCTCCGTGCTGCCCACTCTGGTGTTGGGGTCCCCAGTGTTGGGGCCAGAGCCAATCCGATGCGCCCCATGCACTCCAGAGAAGCTGAGCCAATGTCCGGCGGTGCCCCTCGGATGCGCCGAGGTGCTCCGGGAGCCTGGATGTGGATGCTGCCTGGCCTGTGCCCTCAGCTCTGGAGAGCTGTGCGGCATCTACACCGCACCGTGCGGCTCCGGGTTGAGGTGCTCTCCCAGAGCAGGCGACCCCAGACCACTGCACTCGCTCACCCGGGGACAGGCGGTGTGCACCGAGATCCCCGAAGCCGACCCCACGTCCCAGCCTCCTGTCCAAGGTAAGGACCTGGTCTCCAAGCTGACATGACTAGTCTTATAGCTCTTTACTTTTACGCAGTAACGTCTTATTCTAAAGGCACCTGCTCTTTTCTCCTCTTAACCTTCATTTTTAACTCCAAGTATAGTTTAGTCAAATGTCTCTAATATCATTAGGGGTAAATATTCTGATGAAGTTTCATGCAGACAATTGGCACCACAGCAATGTGTTTTTATATTCTGCTTACAGAGCAGACAGAACCAGAACTGGAGATGGACAACACTGCAATCATTTCAGATCCTGGCTCGAGTCTGTATCTGTCGGGTCCCAACAGACCCTACGACCCCCGGGCCGTGGCTGAGGCTCAGGAGAGTATGAAGGCCAAACTCATTGCCATCCGCAAGAAGCTGGTGGAGCAGGTGAGACCCTTTAACTGCCTGCACGAGTGTGGCCTTCTGCCATTTATCTGTAGGAAGAAGCACAAAGTTTTGTAAATGTGTAGAAAAAGTTCAACCACTAGGGGGGGCTCGAGTGCCACTTTGAAATCCTGGTAATGGAGAAAGTAAAAGGGACACAAATGTCTAATTATATGCAACAGAAATTATTATTATTTATTGTTGCTGTTACTTTTATTAATCTAATAAATATAGTATCATATAAATTATTATATCATTATGACTATAAATGTACGATTTAAAATGATGATTAAATAAATATAACTTTTTTTAAACATTGTTTAAAACTTTTTCAGGGACCTTGTCATGTGGAACTTCAGAGAGCCTTGGAAAAAATTGCCAGGTCCCAGCAGAAGTTAGGAGACAAGCTAACCAGATTCTACCTGCCAAACTGCGACAAACACGGACTGTACAAACCCAAACAGGTGAGACAGTGGAGCACATGGGCGTTCATCTTAGATCTTGAACATATTGTGTAGAACAGCAGAATAAAGCTGTGTTCTTCCCACAGTGTGAGTCTTCTCTGGACGGCCAGCGGGGGCGCTGTTGGTGTGTCAACTCCTGGAATGGAAAAAAACTATTGGGTTCAACAGACGTGGATGCAGATACAGAGTGCCCTTAAGAGATCAGACATAACCTCTTCAAACAAAGAAGCCACTGATGTTCATGTTATAGCTGTTTATTTATTGATTGTATCCATGTAATTCAGGTACACTGTCATTGTGGGATGCTGACTACACCCCTTTGGACCCGTCCCAAAGAGAGAGAAATCTATTCTAGTCTTTATGTTGATGACTTTTTTGTCTAAACTTATGCCTTATTTATTTAACTGTTTTTTATTTTTTTATTATTTGTAATTATTTATATTATTTTCCTTGTTGATATTATTATATTAAGTGTGTACAAAGTGTAGATATGTGACGTGTCTCTGAGTAACTCCAAAGCTATGGAGTTATATTTGGTTTGGTTAGTGATGAACCAAACCAGAACAAAAGCACTGAGAAAAGAGTGACCAAATGTCATTTAGAAGAATTTCTAAATGTTTATATTCACATTGTTGCAGATATTCTCTTTTAGTCTTTGATTCTGTTGTGACACAAGCTCAACTCTGGTCAGTAATGAAAACTGCAAACTCCCACTGAGGGAATCTTTCTCAGAAAACAATCCCATGTTACATGGGACTGCAGACTCCCTGCACACTTCTCACACGGGTATTTCTACATTTACCTACCTCCAATATTTATGTGTTAGCTTTCACTTGATGTATTTGTGGAAACAAGACTTCTGTGTGACTGTCTCCAGCACTGAGGTGCTCTGAACACGCTGCTGTCAGTGTGACTGATGTTCATGTACTTTTTAACATGTCATGGCACAAAGTGATGTATTTAATAAAAATAATACTGTCATGATCCCGTCTGAATCTGATTCATTTATATGAGCAGTTGAACACAGAAATCTAGGGGTAATACTGGACTGAAGTTTCAACAGCCACATCAAATCAGTAACATCAGCAGCTTTTTACCATCTATAAATCATTGCCAGGATCAAAAACATAGTGTCTGAAGCAGACTTGGAGATTCTTAGCCATGCATTTGTCTCCAGTAGGTTAGACTACTGCAATGGTCTGTCCAAACAGGCTGTAAAGCAGCTGCAGTTTATTCAAGACTCTGCAGCTCGAGTCCTGACCAGAACCAGGAAGTACGATCACATTAGTCCAGTCCTCAGGCCTGAGGCTTTTAAAACAGCTCTGTTTGGAGGAGCTATACAAATAAAAAGTTGATTGATTGATAACTGAGGTGTGCCACGGCTCATAAAGGTTGGGGAACCCTGCTAGAGGTTATTGCACATCTATTGCGCAACAAAACATAATTCGCATGTTTGTGAGTTTGTTGGGTGTGGAGGAGTCGATGGCATAGTTTGGAGCCTCACTTCTGTCAGTCTGCCCCAGGACAGCTGTGGCAATTGCTTGATATGAGCTTTATTATGTCTATTTATTCATCCATTCATTTTCTTCCTCTTTCTTCCTTCATCTGTTTCCAGGTCACAGGGGCAGCTGTCTAAGCAGAGACGCCCAGACTTCCCATTTAAACATGAAAAGTGAGACATCTTCATCTTCAGAAAGTTACAGTGTCATGTTATTCCAAAATTTAAAATCCAAATTTAAATTAAAAAATACTGTACATCTAATGAATTATTATCGTTTTCTTTTTTTTACTTTTATTTATTTAAAAAGCTAACAATAGTAATAAAATGCAACAGCACTTCACAGCAGCAGAGGTGGAGCAGCCGCTTGGTTCGGACCATTTTCTCTGCGCTGGTCCAAAGTAAAATGCTAAATGCTTTGTTTGCATTCCTCCAGTGGATTTTTGCCTGATCTGCTTGTTTAGGACCATGAATCCTCTCTGCTCTGGTCTGGACCAGTGTAAAACCATGAATCCTCTCTGCTCTGGTCTGGACCAGTGTAAAACCATGAATCCTCTCTGCTCTGGTCTGGACCAGTGTAAAACCATGAATCCTCTCTGCTCTGGTCTGGACCAGTGTAAAACCATGAATCCTCTCTGCTCTGGTCTGGACCAGTGTAAAACCATGAATCCTCTCTGCTCTGGTCTGGAGCAGTGTAAAACCATGATCACTGAACTGCAGCAACATCTCACGCAGAAAAAAACAAGAAAAATAACAATTGTAAAACACAAAACTACTGTTTCAGAGACACTTAGGACTTGAATAACATTTATTGCAATACTACTTTTGTCATGACACAACGACAGCAGACATCAGTGGGAGTCGGTGGAGAAGGTCTCGCGGTGGACTCGAACCCACAACCTTCAGGCCAATGCTCTACCAATTGAGCCACTTTGGTACCGCAGACATACTTTTTTGACGTGTTGCTATGTCAGTAAGGAATATTGTCAACTCTAGTTTGATATTTTTCTGTAAAATTTCAAAAAATGTCATAACATTTGATTTGATTTCACTGCGTCAATTGTGTTTCCTGCACTTTTAATAGTAAGTTTTATTCCTGTGTTTTCAATCTTGTTTATGTATGTGTTTGTCTGTTGCACACTGTTGCACATGTATTCCAATGTGGTTTTACTGCAAATGGCAAATTAAAGGAATCTGTTTCTGAAAATCTGAAATTTTAAAAATGTCACAATTACAAAAGGAGCTAAAAATAAGTCATGGACGTCAGCAGAGAATGTGCATGTCCTATCACATCCGCAGTGACCGTTCCACTGGCCATCCCACGCTCTCTGCCTTTTAACCTCCTCTGTGTTTACCTTGGTCGGGTACAGGAATTTGTTTCAACCTCGGGTGCCCACTGCCAGCCTGCCTGGCACCACCGGATTTATTTTTATTCGCTACATATTGAACCTTTGAATATCCGTACGGACACATTCCACGACTGAGAGGAGCCTGATTACATTCTACAACTTCAACAGGAGCTAATTTGTGCTATCTCTCTCTGACTGTTGCAAATGTACAGTCGGCTTCATGAATGTTCTGACATTGACCTTTTTATTTCTGTTTTTGACTGTGGACTTCACCGCATCAGATCTGAATAACAACAAACAAGATCTGCTTTAACTCAGACTTTCAGAGTTTAAACGTCGGATTTGACCCAATGCAACTAACAGCCCTTGAGGAATCTAAACAGACATCTGACTATGTGGTGCCACCTGCATGTGAAAGTCAGATCCTGTCAGACCTAAGCAGGGCAGAGCCTTGTTAGTGGTGTGATTGGAGACCTCTGCGAACACCAGGTGCCACAGCGCGGTACATACTGGTTGCATCGCTTTGCTCCAGTCATTGTTAATCACTGTGTGTGAAATAAATAATGACACGTTAAATGACCACAAAAGTTCTACTTAAAACAAATGCATTATTCTTATTATCATGATTATTATTATTATTATGGAATTCCCTCATATTTATTATCCCTCATTATCTCATACCCATAATGACTACTACTAATACTAGAACTCATTTCAATCAGAATCTTACCGTCAACTGGCAAACCATTATTGTATTGTTATTATTATTATTTCACAATGACCTCCCGCAGAACACCAGAGGACCAAGACCATAAATGTGAAGATGGCCGATCTTCACCACCAAGATGCAAGATCATGAAGGCCAGTTTGGAGATGGCCAAAGAAGATCTAAAAAGTCTTTACAGTTCTGAAACAACATCATCTTGTATCAGAGTGATGGGGGGGGGGGGGGGGGGGAAGAAATCAGCTCCTTGTGTTTTATGAAATATTATCTGCCCCAACATTCACACCATGAATATGAGTGAAAACACACGCTACAAAACATGGCTCGTATGTATTCACCTTTTATTTTTATAAAAAGAACATTAAATACAAATTATAATTTGAATCATATTATTTTGTTTTCAGGAAAATTATAACTGTGATTTCTAGTTTACAGTTTAAATCATTTGTTTAATAAAACAAACAAACAGCTAACAAACACAACACAAAACAGATTTACCCGTGAACAGAAAGATGTGATGTCACCAGCAGAACATTGAACCATAGTGAAAGAAAGAGACTGAGGCTGGATGTCTGGGAGTATGGAGAGAGTGAAGAAAGGCTAATGCCACTGCAGAGGCCAAGTGTCTGTCCAACACAAACTCCACTTCAGAAACAACAGAGAAATAATAGTAAAACATTCATTAGTGATTATAATCCCACAATACACTGACTCGTTGACCGTGCAATTGATGAATTTTAGATAAATATGTTATCTTAAGCACTGTACATGATCGCTGGCCAAAAAAATAATAATATTCATATATAATAAAAAAGACACTCTTACAATTGTAAGGGAGGGAATAGCTTACACGTGATTTTGATCCTCCCTGTACATCAAGTCTTTGAGCAGATGGAATATAGCACCAACATGCTGGAGTTATGGTGAACGATAATGAAAGCATACAAGCCAAAGGTATGCTAACAATCTCCTGGGCAAAGCACTCGTCTCTGTTCAAGTCTTTATACAGGATTGGGAGTGCACTGGGCAGGAAGGAGCGGCCCTCCCTTAGACCCCTCTCATGTGTGTCATATAATGCATATTTGGTGCAGTGTCCAACGTGTGGAGACTTATTGGCATCTATACATACAAGCATCACTCAAAGACAAACAATGACAACATTTGCATTGTACGGAGGGTCTTCACTATCTGCCCTGGTGCTGCTTTGTTCTTCTTCCAGGTTCTCTCTGTTCTAACAGTATCATCAGCTCTGAACAAGGGATAGGTCCAGTTGTCTTTAACTGCATGTTTTGGTGAAACAAAAGTGCTTTAAGTGCTTGTGCTTAGCTGAAAGCTTATAGGGGCAGCTGGCACCTGTGCAGGAGACAAAGGCATACACCATTGACAGGACAGTGGGACATGGGACAGAGTGAGGGCAAATGAGTGAGAGACAGATGTGGACAGAAGGGAAGAAGTCACTGGGAAAAGACTGAGACAAATGAAAGGAATACTCCAACTGATTTACAAAAGGGATCGTCTTTAACCATTTCTATTCAAATACTAATAAAAAGTCACATTAGTTCTGCATGAATTCACTTTAAAATATACTTGACTATTTATGGTGTTTTCATAATGCATGAATAAAAACTGCACATGAGACCATAACTTTGTCATAAAACAATAACTGAGTATTCCCAGTCCAAGTCTACTTAAAATGATTTAGAGCAAAAGTGGAGAAATGACCCATTTTAATCAGCCATTTAACAACTATGAAAATGTCTTTACAGTGTCATTCCTTGGACAGAGCTCATTCTGTGCAGTGAAAGCAGTGAGAAAACAAGTTGTTTTTGAGTGGAGCAGACTTTGAACACTTAATGACTTAATGCACTCATGCTCATTTACTGTGGAAAACTTGGATTCACATGAGTTATAAAGTCTTCCCATGGGGACCCACAAAAACACGAAAAAGTCAACAGAAAGCTCTGTCACACAAACAGTCTCTCTGCTGCCCACATGTCGCTGCTGAACTGCCAAAGCATTGGTAATGTTCTTAAAGGCAGCTCTCACGAGTCACTTGTGAACGCTCCACACTGATCATGACCTCATTTGTGACATTGTATGTTTTGTCAAAACCCACTTGACAAACATGTCTTTGTCGTACTGTACTGACACTGGGTTTATAGTTGCATTGGACTGTGATCGACAAAACAGTCAGAGCTGCCATCGCAGATGCTACATTAACACTGAAGTCAAGTTCTTGTAATTTACATTCAACACTGCTGTTGGCCTTCTACAGAGGGTTACAGAGGGTTTGGGGAAATGTTTTCTCCTCACTCTTTGGAGTACAGTTCTTACAGATCTGTTTTTACAAAGTAAGGAGTGAATGGTGTTTGTCATCACTTTCTTCTTAACCATAATCAATATATCTGCATACATATTTCAGAACTCTTTTTTTTCTCCATGTTTGTAAAGCCTCATTTCAGAATTTACTGTGTTTAATTTTCAATCATTAAAGTATTTCACACATGCACAGAAGGCTGTCAGACCAAAGCTTGCACTGGAGTATTCCTTGAATCTGTCCTAAAGGGATGAGTAGAAAGTACAAATACATTGTAAGGCACTGTAACAGTAACAGCAACAGCAGGCTAAACTTCTCTCATAGAGATGAATGCTCAGCTGTTCCATTGTCCTTCACTTTAGAACCCAACCTGAGCCAGGTTTTTTCATTGTAAACTGTGGAAGGGCTGTCTAACAAGCCTGAACGGATAATTAGTATGAACACAAATATACACACGTGTGTACAGACATGCAGACAGAGTGAGGTGTGGATTTTTGGATTACAGTCTCAAAAATGTCCTCTTTAAAGTGAGTGGAAAAAGTCCCTCGTTCCTTTAAAAGAATAGTGCAGATGATATTAGGGCTCTCTTGCTTCTCTCAGCTTTCAGCTTATTCGATTTAAATGTGTTTATTATAAAAGATAGCGCTCCCTAAACACAGGGTAGATAGCTTTGGCTGGTGGCGTGACCAGCCCCTTCCCTCCCTTGCCAACAGAAATGGGACCTGAAAGGTCCTGAGCTCCTTCAAATGGTTTACAGAAATCTAAGTGCAAGAGCAGAGAAGGTTCTTGCTCCTTCCCTCGTCCAGCCTCCTCTCGGAGTTCCTGTCCATCCTTGTGTAGCTCTCATTTGCTCTCCATGTTGTAGCACTGGGTCTCTCCTCTCTCTCTTCGGTCAAACCCAGGTAGTGGCTGTCCATATTTGTCCACGCACCAGCAATAGCCTCTCCTCCGTCCTTTGGATGGGCGGCACTAAGAAAGGAAAGCAAGTTTCAATGACACATTCTGGAAACACATCCCACAGTATTGAGTTCATCATAAATACACTTAATACAGATAATAGTTTTAGCTCATTCATTTCAAAGGGGTAGTTGGACTTTTCCTTGTTCTCTGTGTTGTTATCATTATAACAGAATGTTTTGTATTTCACTGTTCAGAAAGATGAAGGTTCAACACTGTTGCTCTTGTGCCCATGGGCAAGACCATTCATCTTCTGCAAATACCGTTGGTATCTGGTCCATTTCTACACAATGCAATGCATTCATCGCAGAGTAATGTATTGGATATAAGTATAATGGATGTTTTTTGGAGTAACGACATGGAACGAAGCATGCACTGAGTGAGTGTGAAGGTAAACATAAAGTTGCTAAAATATTTGCCAAGGCCACTCGGACTGCTGCAGGGAAACCAGTGCTTCTATTCTGGGAAACTAGCAGACACACCAATTCATCTGGAGCTGATTATGGTTCTGTCATGCATGTGAGCGTGCGCGAGAGCATGCACACGAGTGTACATAAACACTTCATCAAACATGTTGCCACACACAAACATGAGATGTTCCATATGAACATGGCTCACACATACAGTAACATTCAACATGTCACTGGGGACTAGGCTTAGTGGTAACTTTATGAACTGTTTAGCTTGTCTGATTGTGTTTCTTTTATTTTACCTTTAATTAACCAGATTAAAATGAGAGTGATCCGGCAAAGTGCAGAAGCACACACGGATATAAACATCACCGTATAATGTATAAAGTCAAAACAATGACAGACATCTTTCAAAGCTGAATGCTGGTTCTTGACACAAACTCAACAAAGCCAGTCCCCTGACAGTCTATAGCATCAGCTCCATCGGCTTCATGGCTTTTAGGCCAATCTATTATACATTATTAGGCCTATATATGTTCATCTTCACACAGCATTTTAAGATTCAGGACTTGGTTTAAAACTATTACATTGATGTTTCGTTCCTGAAATGTTTGTAACCTATTGGGCCTATGTAGGACCTATGAATTAAAATCTCACAGCCGATCAAAGAGTTGTAATAGAATAGCCCTGGTTTAGCACAGACCTCCAAGAGGTGCACTTTCATTCTGCATAAACAAACCATATTTCTATCCTCTTTAATTTGGTGTTTCATGCAATGGCCACATGCTGCATGACGTCTGCACACGGCAACGCTCCTGTCGTCAGAGCAGCTTCACTGAAATATGTTTCCTCCAAATGAATAAAAAAGTCAATAAAACACCTCTGCCCTGCTCTGGCCTCAGGTCAGAACAAGTAAGAGTGTCAAATCTGCAGCTCTCATGGTGAGGACATCGAGAGCCTGACACACTGCATTACAGACTATATTCTCTTCTGTGTGGATAACACTGTACCAACTAAGAAGGTGCGGTGTTTTTCTAACAACCACCCATGGGTGACCCCTGAGCTTAAAGCCCTCCTGAACCTCAAGAAAAGGGCTTTCATCTCAGGGGACAGGGAGGAGCAGAAGAGGATCCAGCACGAGCTCCAGTGGAGGATCAGGAGGGCCAAGAAGGACTATGGGAAAAAGCTGGAGCAGAAGCTGGCCCAGGGAAACGCCCGCGACGTGTGGAGAGGCCTAAAGAACATCTCCGGCTTTGGACAGAGTGCCAGAGGAACAGCAGATGGAGACCAGCACCGGGCGGACGAATTTAACCAGCACTTCAACCGGTTTGATTCTCCCCCCTCTCCATCTGCCCCCCCTCCCACCCCCACCTCTTCACACGTCCCCAGCCCAGTGGACACCGCCCAGTGGACACTGCCTCCGGCTGCCCCGGGCCCTCCTGCCCCCGCATCCCCAGCCCCCACCTCGGACAGTACATCCCAGTCCCCCCCCTCTCCATCACACCGGACCAGGTGAGGAGTCAGCTCCAGCGCCTGAAGCTGAGGAAATCCGCAGGACCGGATGGGATCAGTCCCAGGCTGATGAGGACCTGTGCAGACCAGCTCTCTGGGGTCCTCAGCTACATGTACAACCTGAGCCTCAGCCTGGAGAAGGTCCCTGTCCTGTGGAAGACCTCCTGTGTGATCCCGGTTCCAAAAACAGCACACGCCAAGGAACCGGCTCACTACAGACCAGTCGCACTGACCTCCCACCTGATGAAGACAATGGAGCGGCTCATCCTCACCCATCTCCGCTCCATGGTCAGCCCCACCCTGGACCCGCTGCAGTTCGCCTACAGACCCAACATCGGAGTGGAGGACGCCGTCATCTACTTCCTGCAGCGGACGCTCTCCCACCTGGAGCCCGCCGGGAGCGCTGTGAGGGTCATGTTTTTCGACTTCTCCAGCGCTTTCAATACCGCCGGCACTGCTGCGGGGGAAGATGGAGGACGCGGGAGTGGACAGTAGCCTCACTGCATGGACCATCAACTACCTCTCAGACCGACCACAGTACGTGCGGCTCCGCAGCTGTGAGTCTGAGGTGGTAGTCTGCAGTACTGGGGCCCCTCAGGGCACTGTCCTCTCACCGTTTCTCTTCACCATCTACACCTCAGACTTCACACACGACACACACAGCTGTCACCTGCAGAAGTTCTCCGACGACTCCGCCATCGTGGGCTGTGTGTCTGAGGGGAACGAACTGGAATATCGGTCGGTTATCAAGGACTTTGTCGACTGGTGTGAGCGCAACCACTTGTGCTTGAACACCAGTAAGACCAAGGAGATGGTCATCGACTTCAGGAGAAAACCACTTTCCCACACGCTGCTGAACATCCAGGGGGAGGACATTGAGCTGGTGGACAGCTTCAAGTACCTGGGTGTTCACATTAACAATAAACTGGACTGGTCCCATAATACAAACGCCCTGCACAAGAAGGGCCAAAGTCGCCTCTTCCTTCTGAGGAGGCTGAGGTCCTTCGGAGTGAGCAGGCCTCTGCTCAGGACATTTTATGACTCTGTGGTAGCTTCTGCCATTTACTACGCTGCCGTGTGCTGGGCCCCGGGCAGCACAGAGCGGGACAGAAACAGACTGAACAAGCTGGTCAGGAGGGCCAGCTCCACTCTGGGCTGCTCCCTGGACTCTGTGGAGGAGGTGAGGGACAGGAGGGTGCTGGCCAAAGCCACCTCCATCATGAACAATACCTCCCACTCACTGCACAGGACTGTAGAGGAGCTGAGGAGCTCCTTCAGTGGAAGACTGAGGCACCCTCAGTGTAGGAAGGAGCGCTACCGCCGGGCCTTTATCCCCACCGCTGTCAGACTGTACAATAAGTCACTTTAAATGATCACTGTGTGAAAACCTGCACTACTATTGACACTGTTTCCAATTGACACTTGTCACTTTTTGTTGTACATAATTATTGTCACTTTATTGTACATATATCCTGCATGTAACATGTTTGCACATTTCCTCCTTTTGCACAATCTGAGTGTCTCTATCCATGCCAAATGTGACATGTAAATTTCTCCTCTGTGAGATAAATAAAGCAATCTTATCTTATCTTAAAGATTATCCTTAAAAGGTCGTGTATCTAGAGTTGGATTACATCCAAACGTTAATCACTTATTTATTGTGTCATTACAGAAGTTTCTGGTGCAAACTTAACAACTAACTAACTCAGGTGGAGTACTTTCAAGTTTTTTTGTTTTTTGTTTAAAGCATTCAGTTAGTAGTCAGTCATAAATAGATGTTTAGTTGACTCCGAGGCTAAAGACTTAAGAAGCAGAATTGCCCTTGTGTCGAGTTCATTATATATACCTTTATATTATGTATATATCTGCCTCTATCTATTCATGACCTGGCATAAATAAACTAGCCTATATCTTATTGGTGAGTAAACTTTATAATTATGCAAAGAGGCAAAGGTCAAGCTGCTCACAGACGGACTTGGTGAGTGGCAGACAAAGTAGCTTTAGAGTGTGTCCAGGTGTCTGCTCCGGTGCAGTCAGCCTCCACGTGCAGCCTCAGAGAATGATCAAAGGAATCTTTATGGAGACAGAGGCCTATTAAAATACCTTGCCAACAACTACTGCAGCAGTCTGGGGGCATCGTAGCACACCTTGTTCTCACATACTTAACATCATCAAGGGATTCTTTTGAAACCTTTTCTCTTTCCTCTTTTTGGTCTGCCATGCACTGCTCCAACCCCCTTGCAGAGCCATAGTTTGTGGCCAACTTCTATTTTCGCTCTGACCCAGCGGACAGCACTGGGAGAGGAGCTTAACATTGTGTTCCCTGCTCTGGTTAATGATGATAGAGTCCTGTATGTGTGCATGTGTGTGTGGTTGTCGCTGTGTGCTTGTATGGGCAGGCTGAAAAGCTAAAGAAACGGCGGAAGGGAGAGGAAGAGCAAAATGTGCATGTGTGCATTCCCCGTGTTGCTTGGCTACCTTTGAATTTCCGCTCAGTCTCCCTTTCATCTGTGAACTATTAGCAGTCATCTCAAGCTATCCCTTCTTTACTGCTTCTATCTATACACAATGTGTGGAACAAAGGCAATGCTTTGGCTGTCACTTTGCTCAAGTCCCAACAACTCTTTGAACTTCATAACTCTATTTCTAATACAACGTTAATACATGTTATGTTTTTAAACATGCACTAAACTAATGTTTCTGTAACAGTCAAAATGCACTTGAATCTTGTCCACAATTCCCTTTAAACACAATGCATGAGTAACTTAAGTCATTCAACTTCCAGAACAAAAGAGCAGTAACAACGAACAGCCAGTTGCATCACTTGGTCCAGAGAGCACCTTCATAAAGCTGCCTTTATGAGGATTACGCTCTGCTGTGCCCATGAATGCATGCTCTTGTATTGGCAAACTTTATACTGTAACTAAGAGCAACACCGCCTAGTCTTTAAAAAGAGTCTGCTCTGGCCTGAGCAGTGCTTAAATAAGGTTTGGGTATATACATACTGTATACATACCCAAGTATGTACAACAAGTACCCACGCACATGACATAGAACATGGTATAAAATACAATTTATTTTTTCTGTACTTGCTTTAATCTCAACATAAATTGTGTCTCTCTTTAGTCGAGATAAACACAATTTATGAAAAGATATCTATCTTCCTACACTATAGGCAAAATAAAAACAAGCTCCAGAGAGGCATGGCAATGGATTAGAAATCCAGTGAGGAAAAGAGACAGAGAGAAAATAGCTGTCTGGGTCCTCAAAGGTTGGCCAGTTATTATAAAGCCATTGTGGTCAGTCTGTACGTTTCCACAGATCTTTGAGAGTCGTGCTCAATAAGTCAGTCCTTAAGGGCCTGGCACTGGCAGGACCAAGGGAAGGAGGACGGATTAGAGTTCTCAGGCACCTGGCTCACATCCTCAACCCTCTTCCTCTTGCACACAAATACACATCTGAGTCTGAGGAGAGAAATACTTTGGGGTCATTCCAAACATGGGAGGAAAAGCCAGGTGGGTGGAAGGCCAGAATGAACAACAGAGCGAGCATAGAAACAAAAGCCAAGAGAGTGCTTGTCGGTGGGTACAATGGGGGCAGTGATTGTGGGGGACATGTGGAATAAGGCAGAGAGAAAGTGCCATAACCAATGAGTCAGACAAGCTCTGCTCTGGTATTAGGGGTGTGGCAATATGCACATTTCTTATACAATATTCTTTTAGCTGGATCGCAATTTCAATGTTATACAGATTCTTGCATGTTGACATTGACTTGAAACTTGACGAGTAAAGAAAGTCACTCCACTGTGATTGGTTTAATCGTGACAGTTTGCATTCTCAGACTGATCCAAATTTGAGTGAATACAGTAGTACGAGAGAAATGGTGAAACCAAATATGAAGATTTCCAAATAAGCTGTCCCTTTCACCCATCCTGGTACACAAAACACTAAACTACTTCATTTAACAGACAATAAAAGATGTTTCTCTGTTGCTTCATTGTTCAGGCTCTTGACAAATCATCAAATCCACTACAGAATCCCATTGAAAAATGCTGCTGTTCTATCTTCGCAGTTTCAAAGTCTGTCTGAAACTATTGTTCATTTTTTGAAACATTCCTTGTCATTATGCTCATGGTCCAAGAGACTGAAACTATTCATAAAGAAGTTCCCTCCATCGCAGCGTTGGGTGTAAATAAATACAAATATTCAGTTACTGTGATGACATTACTTAGTATCAAAGTAACTCAGTAGTGTTACACATCTGTCCATCCATATTCTTCCCTTTAATCCATTTTCTGGCCAGTACACAGAGCACCAGCCCCTCACTGATCCTACTGCAGTGCTGAGTCCACAGGAGGCTGCTCTGTCGTGAGAGCACAGCTTTGATCTTTCAGCGGGGCTTCAGGCAAAGTGGGGTTCGATCAAAAGTAGTGGTCACCGTTATCTCTAAATGTTGATGCCAGGGATAGCATCAACAGCAATTGATGCTTCCAGCACTCACAGCAAAAGCTGTGGTAGTCAGGACTACTCAGTACATGTTTTTAGCGGTATGGGAAACAGAAGCACCCAGAGGAAACCTACACATAAAATCTCCACTCAGAGTTTAATTAAAAGGTTCTCTGTTATGCCAATAATATTGGATGCAACCACAATTGTTAAGGTCAATTTTTCTCATGAGAGATTGGACCTCTCATGGTGCTCTCTTGGAAAGTCCAAAACAGCTCCGTGTGTGGCGTTAAAAGAGACACACACTTGATGGCTGTTGACTGTTCAACAAGAGAATGCATTCATGTGAATGTCTGACAGAACCAGTACATAAAATCCATGTTTTCTGGGCAGACTTTGACTTTTGCTGTCTGGGGTTTTAAACGTGAGATCAGATGAATACCCTTATTTCAGTTCATAAAAAATACACTCGTCTTTGAAAATCCTTTTTTCTTACTGTGAATTGTGGTTCTAGTACCATCAGCCATCAAAGGTGATGTAGTGCTGTGTGTGTTATAGTTTACTTTGAAAGCACCAGAAAACAGCACCGAGTTTTAGTTGTTATGATCACCCAACACTCACATCTTGGTGGTTTGAAAAACAGTTTTGAAATTTTTTCCAAAAAGAATGGAGAAGGATCAACTGTTTGCTCAAAGATTTGTTTGTGGCTGACTCCTTTTGAGGTCATTATTGACTTTGAAAACTTGACACTGACCACAGGCTTCTGCGAATCTTACCGCTCAATCTCGGAATGCTTTGCAAAGTGAGAATGCTGTAATTCATCATTTGGGTGTAACTCTGAACTCTTACACAAAGAGTTTTAAGCTATTAAAGGTTTAGAACTTCCTCTTGTTACTTTAAATAAAAAAACAGCATCATTTCACAATTACTTCCTGACGCTACTTACTGAGGAGAGCAAAACACACAAAATGAAAGTAGATCTTGTCTTTTCTCCCCTCCCTCCCCGTTCCTGTCTTTTCAAGGCATTGTCACAAAGTAGACGTTCACACGGTCTCTTCTTCGCACTTTTTCCGGTCATAAATCTCTGCAACGCACCGTGAAGACATATCCCCTCTGATGGATTTAACACTACACCCCCTCTTCGCCCTCGGAACAAGGACATTAGCACATTACTCTGTTTACAATTCAAACATAACAGTAAACACTTTCCTGTTGATGTCAAAGAAATTATGGTTAAATGCCTTTGAGGAAATGTTCCCAAATGCATCCAAAGTGGGACTTTACTGGATACACGCCAGAGCTTTTACTGAAAGAGATCTTGATCACTTCAGAGACGGCTCGTGATTCACTGTGTTTGCAGCAGCCTTTAGTGACTCATGGATTTCTCAGAATGAGTCTAGTGTAAGATTCCGGTTTTCCTGAAATGGGATAATGAGAATAATGATCACTACACATGACATCTCAGTGAGTAGCTGTCATTAGTGAACAACGACCAAGAAACATTCGATATCTGTCAAGACGTGTGTTCACTCCAAGTCTTAAGGACCTTTCCACTGTTAAATCTGTTCAATCTGCAGCACTAGCATCTGCACTAGCATCGGCACTAGCATCGGCACTAGCATTGGCCCTAGCATCTGCACTAGCATCGGCACTAGCATTGGCACTAGCATCGGCACTAGCATCGGCACTAGCATTGGCACTAACATCGGCACTAGCATCTGCACTAGCATCGGCACTAGCATCGGCACTAGCACATGTGGTTGCATTGTTTCCCAGTGCCTTGAAAAAGCATCCATAGCCCATGAACTTTTCCAAATGTTATCTCACTAGGACCACCAGTGATGCGAATAACGCGTTACTTTTTTCAGTAAAGAGGGATCTAACTTGGGGTGACAGTAGCTCAGTTGGTAGAGCATTGGCCTCAAGGCCAGAAGGTTGTGGGTTCTATTCCCACCTCTACACCTTCTCCACCGACTCCCACTGATGACTGTCGTTGTGTCCTTGGGCAAGACACTTAACCCCACTTTGCCCAAAAGCCCCCACTGAAAGATCAAGGCTATGCTCACACTCAGAGAGCAGCCGTCCTCCTGTGGACTCACCACCTGCAGAGGGTCAGTGAGGGGCTGGTGCTATGAGACTTGGGTGGCATCTCTGATTGCCACCCCCCTGACCCAGAAATGGATTAAAGAGTAGAAAATGGATGGATGGAGTAATCTAACTAATTACTTTGACTGTAACTATAACGCCGTTATCATTTCCGACACCCCGTCACTGCGCATTACTCAAGACGCACAGTGATAGGACTCGTGCGCGTGTTGTCATGAGAGAAGGGAGGATGAGAAAACCTCTCAGCAATTATTGGTTGATGTAAAACATATTTCCTTTACAATCTACATGTCTACAGTTGAGAGGATGGCTCATAAATTGTGTTTTTGAAACAAATATGGGTCTTAATCGCGCTCAACCACGGCTTGTATCACCGTGAGGCCAGCCTCAGGGGAGCGCAGAAGTCGGCTGCATACAATTCCATCGATAAGCTTTCTCTTCCTGGTTTATCTGCTAAGGGCAGCCACAGGTTTGGCTAACATATATATATAACACATTTTAAGCTAATTTAAAATGCACTTAGGGTAATTTTTCAATGACTAAGGGAATGATAAGAAAGAGAGGTGAAGTGTAAGACGGTTGATTTTAGAAATTGGATGCACCCGGCTGCAGCAAAACAGAGGACTTTATGGACGAGACACGCGTTTTGTTTTACTTTTTAAAACTCATTGGACTCATTTCCAAATGGAGGATTACATATCTACGCTCAAACTATTGTCTGGACTTAAACACGGAACTGGTCTGAACTGAAGTGGACTGTGCAGGTCATTTATAAGGTAAGACCCATAACTCATTTTGCGTCATTTTGCACACTCGTTTTGCGTTTTGTATGAACAAACAATCCGGGCATGAAACATATTCTGCTGTAGCCAAACAAATTGTGAATAAGCCGCTCTCTAGGTCCAGTTGATTTATATGATATATATGTTCATCTGATTGGGCTGAAGTCAGTGCTTCACCGGTGTTTCCACATTCACAGTGGAGCGTGTTGTGTTTAGTGCTTACAGCACAGAGAGAGATGAAGAGTGAACAGAACTTCAGCAGCAAAACAGACTTTTCTAGATGGAAATATTGGCACTATTTAAACTCACTGAGGTTAAAGGTAAAAATGCGCACCTCAAGTGCACATGTTCCAGAACAAAACGAAAAAGTAACGCAATACTTACTTTTACTGGTAACTAGTTACTTTTATCGTGGAGTAACTCCGTCAGTAACTCAGTTACTTTTTGGGAGAAGTAACAAGTAACTATAACTAATTACTTTTTCAAAGTAACGTGCCCAACACTGAGGACCACAGACAAAAATGTCTTACCAAAGTTGACTTTATTTGTGATCCAGAGATGACAACTTCATGGTTAGCCATGTTAGCCCATTCAAAGGTTAATAAATTCAAATAAAAAATTCCCAGTGCACTCATGTATTCAACCTGCAAATTCAGCCCGCCGAGATGGAAAACAAGCCAATCAGGGGCGCTCAGCGCTGCCAAAGTTCTGCTAGCTCCTCATGTCAAGAATAAGGTGCACGAACTGCTGAAGAGCAGCTGTGTGGGTCGTACAAATGTGGTCCCTCCAGAGGCCCTCACATCCCCATAGAACCTGTGAGAAATCTGTCTTCAAAGAAATCCGAATGGTTTCAGCTTTGTCTTTTTCTCACACGATTTCTCTACTTGTTCAGCGGAAAACTATCCAGTTATATCATATAAACTCTACTGTTGTATCATATAAACTCTAATGTTGTTTCATATAAACTCTACTGTTGTTTCATATAAACTCTACTGTTGTATCCTATAAACTCTACTGTTGTTTCATATAAACTCTACTGTTGTTTCATATAAACTCTACTGTTGTATCCTAAAAACTCTACTGTTGTTTCATATAAACTCTACTGTTGTATCCTATAAACTCTACTGTTGTTTCATATAAACTCTACTGTTGTATCCTATAAACTCTACTGTTGTTTCATATAAACTCTACTGTTGTTTCATATAAACTCTACTGTTGTATCCTAAAAACTCTACTGTTGTTTCATATAAACTCTACTGTTGTATCCTAAAAACTCTACTGTTGTTTCATATAAACTCTACTGTTGTATCCTAAAAACTCTACTGTTGTTTCATATAAACTCTACTGTTGTTTCATATAAACTCTACTGTTGTTTCATATAAACTCTACTGTTGTTTCATATAAACTCTACTGTTGTATCATATAAACTCTACTGTTGTTTCATATAAACTCTACTGTTGTATCCTAAAAACTCTACTGTTGTTTCATATAAACTCTACTGTTGTATCCTATAAACTCTACTGTTGTTTCATATAAACTCTACTGTTGTTTCACATGAACTACTGTTGTTTCATATGAACTCTACTGTTGTATCATATAAACTCTACTGTTGTTTCATATAAACTCTACTGTTGTTTCATATAAACTCTACTGTTGTATCATATAAACTCTACTGTTGTATCCTATAAACTCTACTGTTGTATCCTATAAACTCTACTGTTGTTTCATATAAACTCTACTGTTGTTTCATATGAACTCTACTGTTGTTTCATATAAACTCTACTGTTGTATCCTATAAACTCTACTGTTGTTTCATATAAACTACTGTTGTTTCATATAAACTCTACTGTTGTTTCATATGAACTCTACTGTTGTTTCATATAAACTCTACTGTTGTTTCATATGAACTCTACTGTTGTACCATATGAACTCTACTGTTGTATCATATGAACTCTACTGTTGTATCATATAAACTCTACTGTTGTATCATATAAACTCTAGTGTTGTTTCATATGAACTCTACTGTTGTATCATATGAACTCTACTGTTGTATCATATGAACTCTACTGTTGTATCATATGAACTCTACTGTTGTATCATATGAACTCTACTGTTGTATCATATGAACTCTACTGTTGTATCATATAAACTCTACTGTTGTATCATATAAACTCTACTGTTGTTTCATATGAACTCTACTGTTGTATCATGTGAACTCTACTGTTGTTTCATATAAACTACTGTTGTTTCATATGAACTCTACTGTTCTATCATATGAACTATCCTGTTGTTTCATATAAACTCATATAAACTGTTGTCTCCTGCTCTTGCTCAGATCTCCAATCACAGACGACCACCGCCTGTGTCTGTTTACACACATTCACAAACTTCTGCAAGACACATCTGCATCGTCTGATGACGATGGAACGCTTCAAACCAAGAAGACTCACGCTTCTGCTGCATCATACCGCTGTGATGGTGAGTGCAGACCTGGCCCAGGGACACACTCTCTGATACATGTTTTGGAGGTGATGAAGACTTCAAACTTGATCTAAATCGGGTTTGAAGCATGTAAAGTAACATTCAAAGGAATATGAATACCAATCTGTACATGCTGGTCATCTACGTTATCTGCCCTGATTGGCCAAAGCTCAGAGAATATTTGCCACAATTTCTCAGCAGCTCTTTTCAAACATATAACAGCACATTCACACACACAGTCCACTTTCCGCATTTGCTCAGAGCCATTCCATCAGCTTTTGTTGTTCTTGTTCGAACTGCACCTCGACATGTAGCCCGAGAGTGGTCCGACAAACCATAACCGGATCGAGAGAACACATGTTCAGCACGTCCTTCGAAGACTGTCCTTCTCCTTCATTTCCCTCGTCTATCCGTCTTACAAATGAGCAAGCTATGGGTGGCCCCAGACTGCACCGCGGACAAGAAAAACTAAACCAGTGACAGTGTTTGTTTTTTTTCCCTCACCAACAGCACCCCACACCTACAGCCTCACCAAAACTACCGCCATCAAACAAGCACCCTGCACGCTGCCACACACACACTTTCAGACCACATTCTTACCTCCCTACCCCCCACACACTGCCCGAGCACACCTGACCCACTCCGTTTCCTGTGAGCATGAGTCAGTCGGGTGCAGGGCATTTACCGGAGTAGGACATGCTTATTAGCCATTCTGATAATATACTTTATGTTGATGCGGCTGTCAAGGAAACCTGACCAGGAAAGTATTGTGGGCTTCTACTGAGGTGTCCAGGCATGTGCTGTTGGGTCTTTTGGAATAACTAGAAGTAGCAGTATGTAAGATTTTCATGTCAAGTCATCATTAAAGGGCCCTAATCTATACAAAGGCTTTAATAAAACTGCTCTTTTCCAATACTGATAACAGTAGTTCAGAGATATTTGGATTTCAATATTACTTTTACAGCCCCTAAATCTTGTATTGTTTTCATTTTTATGTCCCACCCTCCACTGTTTTACCAATCAGAAAGTCCATGATCCAAGTTGCCAGAACTCACTGCGTGGAGCTAATCTCACTGGTAAAATACCATGTGGCGCAGAACTAAAAAAGGTCTCGTTATGATTCTCAAATCATTAGCGCCAAAACAAGGAATGAAACTAGGATTTCTATCTTTGTGAAAAAGGTGTTGGTTATAGATTTGTTGTTGACAAAACTCTTGTCTATTCAGCTGTTTTGGTCCCAGCTGGAATTGTCTGCATATCTGGCAACAGGAGTCAGGGAGACTGGGAGAGGCTGCAGTACCACTTTTGGCCAGATTTTTACATACTGCTCCTTTAACTTTGTGTGTGTGTGTGTGTGCATGTGTGTGCATGTGTGTGTGTGTGTGTGTGTGAGCGCCACCTATATTGTTGTATATGATAAATAAATTGTTGCCTTATTCACCTGTTTTTTCTTGTAGAATCCTTTTCTGTCACAGTTGGGAATGCGGAAGCCTCCCGGGATGAGGATGTTGCTGATTTTGAGGCTGTTCAGGATGCTCTCCATCTCTCGTCGGCAAGGCCCCTTTGGAAACACAACACACACCACAAAGCATCAGAAGCTGAGAGTGAGTGTAAAGAGAAAACCTTGGACTTAAGGACTAGAAGTAAAGATCCACCTCATTTTAGGACTAGAAAAATAATTGATTGGTTTGATTACAATTTCATTCTGTTATTTTTACGCAACTGTTGTGCAGTTTTACACAGAGTTGTTTCCATGCAGTGACGCACAATTCTGCACTGCATACACACTCTGTAATTAACATTCACATAATCATGAGGGTGCAGCGTGTGCAGTGATGCGGTCGCCGGTCGCTGTATCGGACCGTTGTGGCGAAGAGCTGAGCCGAAATGGGAAGCTCTGGATTTACCAGTCGATCTTCGCTCCCTCGCTCACCTCTGCTCCGTGTTGGGAGTAACTGAAAACATGTTCGACATACTCTTTCTGAGGAACTGTATTCCATTACAGTTACTACTTTAAAGTCTACTGTTTAGAATACAATGACTCAGGAATTCATACTTTCTCACATTATGTTTTAAGGTATTTTTGAAGTGAAGCTTTGACTGATCTTTTGAATAACTACAGAACATGTTTAATTCATTTAAACATTTATTGAGGTGGTTTTCAATATATTGGAGTGAACCTTTATACGTTATGTAAATAAACGTTAATTCATAATAAATATAGATAAAATCAAAGTATAGTAATGTATTCGGAATACAGGTACTACTTTTTCCAAAGTAAATAAATACTCTACATTTTAGATCATATACATGTATGCATTTTCAAAGTATTCTACCCAACTCTGGCTTTGGTCATGAGCTTTGGGTGATGACCGAGATCTGGCAACGGATGAAGCAGAAGAAAATGGATAATAGACTTTAACACACAAACCTTCTAATAACTAGAAATCTATCATAAATTCAGAGATTACACGAATAAGTGAATTTATAATTAGATAGATTAATTAAATATTGAATGGAATATAAATTCAAATTTGAAATCTTTTTAATGGGAAACGACTGCAAGTCCTCAGGAGCTCTGAAACAGTTGTTGTTTTGAGGTTTTGATTTTAAATTTGTCTTGCTTTTTTCTACCTGAGATGCAGTACACTGTTCATGGTTTTACACTGGTCCAGGCTGGAGCGGAGAGGATTCATGGTCCGAACCAAGCGGATCTGGTGAAAATCCACTGGAGGAATGCTAACTTTTTGAACAATGTAAATGAAGCCTTTAGCCTTTTATTTTGGACCAGAGCAGAGAAAATGGTACGAACCAAGCAGCTCCACCTCTGCTGCTGTGACCTGAAGGACTGCTGCTGATTATTACTATTCTTAGCTTTTTAGAATTATCAATTTTATGTTTTATTTTTGCTGCTACTGGACACCTGAATTTCTCCTGCGGGAGATAGAAATCTATCTATCTCTATCTATCTTGTCTTGGTGAATAATGACCACAAGCTAGAAACTTGTTCAAATATGTTTCCAAAACTTTTGAAACCACACAGTTATGAACCTCATCCACAGAATGTAGAAATGAAGGGGGCTGTGGATAGTACAGAACACAAAGCTGATTAGCCTCTAAATATTTGGATTCTTGAAAAACCCTTAATACATGGGACTGTTGAGCTCCATATGTGGAAGACGTGTAATTTAGGACGTTAAGAACAAAATAAATACTCCTTTAGACTTTTAACTCTGCATTTGAGTCTGATGCACATAATAGTTTGGCTCCAAGAACAACCCAACTCTGCAACTGTCCACTTTTTAAATGTTGTTTCTTTATATTCTAAAGTCTGCATGAGGAAAACTAACCCACTCTGAGATTTCAGAACCCTACCCCTAACATAAGCTCCATGTTTTAAATCATTGGTACATTTAGAGCTAAAGCATGAATTTCATAGATTTTATTCCTGATGCTGACAGGGGACATGACATTATTTGTGTCGGTCAGTAACATGTGTTTTTAGTGCATCACTGTAAAATAAAATAAAAACGTAAATAAGTAAGTAAATAATACAGAAGCATGAGTCATCAGTGAAAAAGTGCATGAATGTTGAACAATAAACTGTCTCTAAAATAACTTGATAATCTTAAAGTAGTAAACAAAAGTATATTTAGATCACGTCCATGTGCAGTGTGTGCACGTGAGCCAGAGATGTCAATATTTACTTCTTTGGTGACATATGTAAATAAATGCACACAACATTTGTTTGTTAGACCTCCCACCTCTGCTTGGACACTTGTAGCAAAGTTTGTTTTCTTGACATTTTCTAAATGAAAGGATAATGGTCAGAATGTAAAGTCTGTTTGTTTAAACAACTTTGAACTGCCATTGTGGATTAAACATTAAAATATACGTTGTATTATCTTTTGACAAAATAACATTTACATTTGTCATGGGGGTGGGGGGCCGGGGCTTTCACTGATGCTTTTGGGAAGCTCAGATTGTCAGTGGTTCCTCTGCTGCTCAGAGCGAGGGTCAGGGTCAGACTCTGAGGGACATGGACCGGCTCTGCATGGATCTGTCTAACTGTGTGCAGGAAAGGAAACAGTGTATAATGGCTACATATTTCATTATACAACATGCCTCCTCAATGCATACTTTTGGTCTCAGAGCAGGCCTGAATCAGTCCTGGTTGGGACCTGGTGTTAAACCAGTCTTGTTTCGGGCCCCAAACCGTGGTCGGAGCATTGGAGGAAGCAGAGCCAAAAGACTGATCTTCCTCTGGGGTTTTACTCCCGCCATGCCCCTGGTGCACAATTGGTTTCTCAATAAATTACTTTCTCCAGCTAAACTCTCCAGAAAAACTGTCATTATTATCTTTGGTCCCCAGAAACAAAGAGAGCGTCAAATCCAGCCTCTTTTCCGTAAGCTCAGAAAACAGACAGCTCTGCGTTTGTACAGGTCTCTCCATGTCCTCGCAACGATCTACAACTGGACCAGGGACTTGTCTCCAGCGTCAAACATGGAGAGTCAGTATGTCATTATCCGCAGCTAAAATGCTGTCTTAAATAATCTTCCTGATAATATAAGACAAGATTCTTCTGAAAATGTTCAAATCCAGTGAACACTGCCTGATTCCGTCACATCTCAGAGGTCAACCCTGGGAAGAACTGAGATGGGAGACCTTAGGGAACAGGCGCCACAGTAGTACGTTTGTGGGAACTATTGCTGCGTCCTTAGACACTTCATCCACATTGTATGAGTCTGGTGTGTAGGGGAGGGCTGCAGGTGGTTGAGGAGGACAATGGAGAAGATTAATAGCCTTGCTTTTGTCAGTCTGCCCCAGGGCAGATTTTCCTTTTTTCTTTGTTTCGTCGTGCACACAACTGGAAGGTTTTACCTGCACCATTCTTTTATAAATGTATTGTGTTTCTTTTTGTGTTTTCAATGTGGTTTATGATATTGATGTGTTCTCACTGCGAGTTGCCTTCAGTGCCTTGTTACGATGAAAAACATTTTTTTACTAGAGTGTGTTTGAATTCAATCAAAATATGAATAATTATTCATAGCACAAGATCGAGAATCATACACTGAATCAAACCTGGGGCAGAGCAGACCTGATATAGACCTGGCTCAGACATGGTTCAAGCCTGGCTTAGACCTGGTTCAGGACTGGTTCAGACCTGGTTCAGACTTGGTTTCATACACAGTTGAGACCTGGTTCAAACCTGGTTCAGACCCAGTTGAGACCTAGCCCTAATAACCAGTATAACTGTGAAAAAGTGTGATTAGTCCCTTAATCTCATATTCACAATTGTCTTTATCTCACACTAAAAATCAAACAGTACAAAGTACAAATATAATGCTACAAATGTTTTTCAAGCTGAAGGTGGTCAGCCTTGTGTTTTATTGCAATTCAGTCATCAGCGCTGCCTGATCTAATGCTCGTTTCCTTTCATGTTTTCATTTTCGAATTCCTGAATCTCAGGCTAATATTGTAAAGTTTTTCTCTTTCACATTTCATTTAAATCAGACATGCACTAAATAGTGTTTGGTAAAAGCAGAAATGTTGTGACTTACATACTCAGTCTCCCTCTTGTTCTCCAGAGAGAAGTTGTGCATGTCCATGTTGGCTCCTCCGGACACAGACTCCACCTTGTAGCTTTGAGTTTTCTTGTTGAGATCTTTCTGAAACAGCTTGTGAACTGAGGGCCTGGTGTCCGCTGGCGCCCGACTGTGACCACCCTTCACTAAACTGGGCAGCACGCTGATGGAGGCCGTGGCGTTGGCTGAACCGTCTTCAACTTGATTTCCAATACTCTCTGTAAGTACATTAACAGTTGGTTATTAGTGATATTCCATTATGTAAGAGCTGCACATAAATGCTCAGGGCTGATCAGGGCTGAGCATTTTGCTGAAAGCACAAAACTGATCCACGACAAACATACACATTTCTATAGCTCTGTGGAACGCCAACAGCCTGTTGAGAAGCGAAAATACTGCTGAGGTATTTAAATAACAAGCGTAAAATCATGCCCTAAATAGCTTATTGTGCTGTTTATTTGACCTTTTGATAGCATTTGCAATATACATAAGAGGCTGCATCCAACAAACACACATGGAGGTAAAAGAGTGGGAATGCATGTGGTACATTCTGGCCACACCACCACAAACATGAAGAGGGCTTGGATAGACGACAGCATGCCGGGAACACACTGTCATGGCACACACACCCAAACATAGATTTAAACTGTTAACTCAAAGCAGATTTTGTGTCTTAGGGTTGTGGTGGCGGCAGCAAGCGGCATGTAGGGGTGTAGCACATGTGGGCAGGCGGGCTGGCAGACCACCTGATCAATTAGAGGCATGCTGGGTCTCCACAGTCCTACACTCACCCAAACAGACACTGTTGACAAGAAGTTTATAGTCCAACTTGACTTTTATACAACATTTTAAGGATGTCTAGGGCTTTAAGACTAACACATTACGCAATTTGTTTGCCTAATGTGCAAAGGTAAAAAGCACAAACTGTGGTCAGGGGAGCTTGTTAATGTCTGGGAGGAGAGTCTGTGCTGGAGCAAGAGACTGATGATGAAAACCACTCTGCCATCACAGTTTGTGACCAGAAGGGGTGCTCTAGATTATTCTCAGAAGTAAAATTATCCTTTTCTAAAACTCCCCCGGCTTTGAGACTGTTGGTCTCTGTTGAATCTGTGCGTGTAGATTTAATCCCCTAATACAATAATCGAGTTAGATTTTTCTCCATCTCAGCAGAGGAGGCCCATAGCAGAACAATGTGAGCCTGGACTGAGTGCGAGGCCAAACCAAATAAGCAGGTAAACGCAGAAAACACAGAGGCTCCTGGAGGTCTGACGTCAGCCGTGCCTAAACACACAGGGATGTGTACTCACACACATGTGCTATGTGTGCCGTGTCCTCTGTGAGCAGAGAGCATCCATTCACTCAAAACATGTACAGCGCCTCAGTCCGCACGACTACGACCGACAACACTTTAGACTTTTAACCTCAAAGCTCAGGCTGCATTACAATAAAGATAGGAGAAGAGAACCATCATCGTCCCACAGCGGGTTATTGAGCACATTACAGAACAGTAGCGAAGAAGAAAACAAACAAAGTAAATGAAAAAAGTTCAAGAGCGGTGCTATTTATAGAATACCACAAATATATCCACTTGAATGTAATAGTGCGTGCAATAGGCATATTGTTATGTGACTTGAAGAGGACACAGTGCATCCTGCGCCACTGTGTGTTTTATGCAGAAAGGGGGGAGGATTATAATAGAAACACATTGGACTCGTTAAGCGTTTGGTCAATACTTCTACATAAACTTTAGATCGTAAAATCCTGATCCGAGATTGAGTAAAACTTAAAGTGCACCTCATGCAGGTGGTAGACACCTCACCCCAGGATATGACATGTGGGTGATGCTTGTCCTAGAACCCATTCAAGTGACTGTGGCTGTTGGATCAGTTTGTCTAGTGATGTGTTGAAGCGCGGTCCATGCACCCACATACAGGACTGTGCGCTTACCTTGTTTAGGAGCTGGCACCAAAAAACTGTTGAGTTTTTTGGAAGCAGTGGAAGAGCACAGCCCTCGTCCCTCCAGTAAAGCCTGCAGTGGTTTGCTTTCTCCCGGCTGATGCTGGCAGCTCAAGCCGGAGCCGCAGCGCGATGTATAGACTCCACACGCCTGTCCCTGGCCCAGGGCGCACGTCATGCAGCAGCCGCAGCCGGGCTCCTTCACCAGCTCCACGCACTCTTTGGGCAAAGTCTTGCACTGCAGGAGCGCTGCAGCGTCACACGGTTCGCACCGAATCACCGGCCCCACGGAACCGGCCAGCCGTGTGAAGACGGCAAGCGCCGCAGCAAGACAGAGCAAACATAGAGCAGGCATTCTGTGCATAAAACTGGTGACAAAGGGGCAGTATGAGAGCTGTCAGGCGGGCTTAAGGGCACTCTCTGACACAGCGAGCCGCTGAGCCTTCTCCATCTGTATTTTCTTTTACACGAACTTCTCGTTTTATACAGGCAGAAAAAAGAGCCAACAAGTCACACCCTCCCCCGTATGAATAATGTAAACGGAGAGCCCCGTTATGAGGGACCGCGACATCCAGTCTGAGAGCAGCGCACACCGATCTGGGACATTTAACAAGGTTTTACTCAAGTATATGTTATGTCTCTGATTCTAGGTGAGTATTGTAGAGGCATACAATTGCAAACAACTTTGCGTAAAACTAAAATGATAAAAAAAAAAAATATCTTTCCTCTTTCTATATTCAAGAAAAAACGCAGACAATGAGCAAACTGTGTAGTTCTTTCACCGTTGACTAAAGCTGTGGAAGTTCACACAGCACTGGCCACATGCACACTGGCATCACTGGTATGTGAATGAATTCCTATTGGCAGTCCCCCACATGCTCTAAATAGGCCTTTGGGCAGGTGTGAGGGTGGCCTCCCCTAAAACAATAATTTCTTAGCATTTAATCTCAGCACGTGTGGCCTCAGTCTGGGCCAGAGTTTCATTTTGGACCAGCGTCTGTGTCCATATGCTGAGTTTTGCAGAGCCGAAACACTTTTACAGTGATGGAGATATCAAATATGAAAATTTTTATGCACACTCAGCAACTTCCCTATTTTCTGAATACAAACATGAGGCGCATACACAGATAAAATAAAGCAATCAGAATTGGTCATTGTGAGATTTTCACCATAGAAGCAGAAACGATGTTGAGACTGAATCATGAACTAAATAAGCAGTGACTCGGGAACTCCTCCAGAAGAGTCAGTTCAGATTGAGTTTTCTTATTACTTGTGTTTAACCAATTTCTTCTGGATAATATTGATAGTTGAACTTTTGCTTCTTTGCTGATGTGAAGTTTTCCAAAGACGCGGAATGTTGCTGCAAAATTGTTTTCATTTTGTTTTTTCTCTCACTGTTCTGAAATCTATGTTTTCCGGTTTGGTTTTGTGTTATTTTGTTCTTTGGTTTTATTTTGACATCAGTCTCCTGTTTGTTTGGCTTTAGTTTTACTTCCTGTCCTGTTCCTCTCTCTTGATTGTCTTCCCGCCCTGATGTGTTGTACCTGTGTGTCTCTCTGTGTCTATATGTACCTGTGCCTCTCTGTGTCTATATGTACCTGTGCCTCTCTGTGTCTATATGTACCTGTGTCTCTCTGTGTCTATATGTACCTGTGTCTCTCTGTGTCTATATGTACCTGTGTCTCTGTGTCTATATGTACCTGTGTCTCTCTGTGTCTATATGTACCTGTGCCTCTCTGTGTCCATGTGCCTGTGTCTCTGTGTCTATATGTACCTGTGTCTCTCTGTGTCTCTTTGTGTCTATGTACCTGTGTCTCTCTATGTCTATATGTACCTGTGTCTCTCTGAGTCTATATGTACCTGTGTGTCTCTGTATCTATATGTACCTGTGTCTCTCTGAGTCTATATGTACCTGTGTCTCTCTGTGTCTCTCTGAGTCTATATGTACCTGTGTCTCTCTGTGTCTATATGTACCTATGTCTCTCTGAGTCTATATGTACCTGTGTGTCTCTGTATCTATATGTACCTGTGTCTCTCTGAGTCTATATGTACCTGTGCCTCTCTGTGTCTATATGTACCTGTGTCTCTCTGAGTCTATATGTACCTGTGTGTCTCTGTATCTATATGTACCTGTGTCTCTCTGAGTCTATATGTACCTGTGTCTCTCTGTGTCTCTCTGTGTCTCTCTGAGTCTATATGTACCTGTGTCTCTCTGTGTCTATATGTACCTATGTCTCTCTGAGTCTATATGTACCTGTGTGTCTCTGTATCTATATGTACCTGTGTCTCTCTGAGTCTATATGTACCTGTGTCTCTCTGTGTCTCTCTGTGTCTATATGTACCCTGTGTGTCTCTCTGTGTCTATATGTACCTGTGTCTCTCTGACATATGTCTGTGTCTCTCTGAGTCTATATGTACCTGTGTCTCTCTGTGTCTTATGTACCTATGTCTCTCTGAGTCTATATGTACCTGTGTGTCTCTGTATCTATATGTACCTGTGTCTCTCTGAGTCTATATGTACCTGTGTCTCTCTGTGTCTATATGTACCTGTGTCTCTCTGTGTCTCTCTGTGTCTATATGTACCTATGTCTCTCTGAGTCTATATGTACCTGTGTCTCTCTGTGTCTCTATGTACCTGTGTCTCTCTGTGTCTATATGTACCTGTGTCTCTTTGTGTCTATGTACCTGTGTCTCTCTCTGTCTATATGTACCTGTGTCTCTCTGAGTCTATATGTACCTGTGTCTCTCTGTGTCTCTCTGTGTCTATATGTACCTATGTCTCTCTGAGTCTATATGTACCTGTGTCTCTCTGTGTCTATATGTACCTGTGTCTCTCTGTGTCTATATGTACCTGTGTGTCTCTCTGTGTCTATATGTACCTGTGTCTCTCTGTGTCTATATGTACCTGTGTCTCTCTGTGTCTATATGTACCTGTGCCTCTCTGTGTCTCTCTGTGTCTATATGTACCTGTGTCTCTCTGTGTCTCTCTGTGTCTATATGTACCTATGTCTCTCTGAGTCTATATGTACCTGTGTCTCTCTGTGTCTATATGTACCTGTGTCTCTCTGTGTCTATATGTACCTGTGTCTCTCTGTGTCTATATGTACCTGTGTGTCTCTCTGTGTCTATATGTACCTGTGTCTCTCTGTGTCTATATGTACCTGTGTCTCTCTGTGTCTATATGTACCTGTGTCTCTCTGTGTCTATATGTACCTGTGTCTCTCTGTGTCTATATGTACCTGTGTCTCTCTGTGTCTATATGTACCTGTGTCTCTCTGTGTCTATATGTACCTGTGCCTCTCTGTGTCCATGTGCCTGTGTCTCTGTGTCTATATGTACCTGTGTCTCTTTGTGTCTATGTACCTGTGTCTCTCTATGTCTATATGTACCTGTGTCTCTCTGAGTCTATATGTACCTGTGTGTCTCTGTATCTATATGTACCTGTGTCTCTCTGAGTCTATATGTACCTGTGTCTCTCTGTGTCTCTCTGAGTCTATATGTACCTGTGTCTCTCTGTGTCTATATGTACCTATGTCTCTCTGAGTCTATATGTACCTGTGTCTCTCTGTGTCTATATGTACCTATGTCTCTCTGAGTCTATATGTACCTATGTCTCTCTGAGTCTATATGTACCTGTGTCTCTCTGAGTCTATATGTACCTGTGTCTCTCTGTGTCCATATCAGTGGTTCTTAAAGGGCCCATATCACGGTTTTTGACTTTTCTCTGCTTTAAACATGATTACAATGCTATTTGGCCTTCATACACAAGCCCACAGTAGTTTATTCATTGATTCTGTCAATCTTTTGTAAGAGAGCAATCTGTCTCCTTCCCCAGCGTGAGGCACAGAAACGCTCGGGTCCACTTCAGTGACAAAAACCACACTGATGACGCGCATGACGCGCATGACCCCA
This sequence comes from Knipowitschia caucasica, assembly GCA_964034765.1. Lineage (NCBI taxonomy): Eukaryota > Metazoa > Chordata > Actinopteri > Gobiiformes > Gobiidae > Knipowitschia > Knipowitschia caucasica. The sequence continues at coordinate 23,262,176 of OZ035824.1, forward strand.
TTTGCTTTGTATTTAAAATAGTTGTTAAATACTTTTGTCAAAACGGGGTAAACAATACACAATTAGTATGCTGTTTTTTGTCAAAAATAATAAAAATAAAAATAAATTAAAAGCCGGCGGGAGGTGATTGACGGATCAAAACAGCGAATCAGTGCGCACAGGCTCCGGCTCCCGAGTCCAGCGTCTGTGGTCTGGTCTCGCGGACACCACATAGAACTGCTGTTTTTATGCTTTTGTCAACAACTAAAAGTGTTAGGATCACGTCAACTTGAATGAAGTGTGTTATGGGTGTAAATATGTGACACACTATTTGGCCCGAAGAGGAAGAAAGCGGCTCGACTTTTTTCATCTGTTCATCTCATGGATCTATTATAAACCGGTTCATCTGCGACACTTCACTGAGACTGTTCCAGAACTACAGGGACAATGGAACTGGACTTACTCAAAGGCTGATCTGGAAACACGTTATTCCCACGGTAAAAGACGTAACTCGGACCCCCTCGATCTGTAAGTAGTGACGCTAACTCGCTGTATACTTCTGTAAACTAAATAACTAGGGTCTGATTGTGCATCGAGGACATAGGGCTCGATGTGACGGATTGTCATCGTTGGAAAAAGTTTATTCTTATGTATGAAATTACTAAGTACAGGTGATAAACGACAAAAGCGTGATGCTACGTCACCGTACGGGCGGGGGGAGGCGGGCTCACAGGCAGAGGAGCAGACTCTTCTCTGGATCAGCTCGTTTGAGTCGAGGTGACGTCACCTCTATACAAGAGATGGCTCTAATCTCACAAGCTTTGATTGTTGTGTGGTGTATCATACACATTAATATCACACATGTGTATAGGATTGAGTGTGAAACATGAAGAAAAGCGTGATATAGGACCTTTAACCTTGTTGGAGGCACCGAACCCCACCAGTTTCATTTGAACATTCACTGAACCCCTCGAGTGAAAAATGAAATATAATCTTTTTTTTTAAATAGAGTTTTTTCAAGATATGTGTTTTTTCCGAAAATGGGCCGTGCATGAGCACCACGTGTTCATAGAACAAAACCAACTCAAGGCATGAACTCACAGTGTGACTTCTGCTGTTGCCTTTGAGAGACCAAGGCAGATGTGGCTTCACCAAGTGTCACTCTCATGCAATGGTGTAGGTTTGGTTCCAATCTTGGTGGGGACATTCACTACGACCTGAGACGTCTCCGGTATTTTCTTTTTTTTTATTCCACTCTCAACCCAAAAAGGCAAGTAATGACTCACAGGGCTCTCAAGTATGCAAAATAAAAACTTAAATGACCTGTTGTGGTGTGTTTTGCGCACAACCAGCATGCATCGTTAACGCAATGGAAAATTTACGTATCCGAGCTTTAATTTCGGGAGCGCTGGTTGCGCTTTGGGAAGAGTCAGGGGAGAGACATGTCAGAGACACAGGGGAGAAACGGGGGAGATACGAGGGAGACCCGCACTTGCAACATGGTTCTGTCTGCATATGGTCCGAGCTCGGTACCATGTTAGAGCTGGGCTTTCACTGAGCGCCGCGGCTGTCATTACAAAGCGGCAGCAGCTGCACCAGGACGTGCACATTCGAGTGCATCTCTTGAATGTGCTTAGAGCAAATAACAGCAAGTGCCCGCTGTCACACATTTCACAGAAATCACATTATCAGCAGATAAAGGTTGTAAATCGTGGATCCGTGGAATATTTTTATCCCTAGTTTATCCTGATTCACACAACACACCCACTTATACATTTTGGATAGTAAGAGCACAATAAGTATTTTTTCAGCCTTTCACCAGCTGTTTCTTTATTGGAGCCAGTTCTGTTCTGTCTCTGTGCCGTGTGAGCTCCTCGGAACATTAAACAGTGCGCTGACAGATTAGAAATAACGTAAGTACTTTGAATGGTAATAGATCTACAGTACTTTCCTCTGATTACTCACGTGCTACAACGCTCAGGGAACGAAATAAAACACTTTCTTCACGCTGGCTAACTTTTAAAAATTAAACAGTTGCTCAGTGCTTCAGTTTGGCGCTGAAGAAGACAGCCAATCACTGCAGAGAACGGAACGGGTCACGTGCTGCTGCTGCTGCTGTTGCTCTGGAGGCGAGGAGGAGGCGCGACGTGTGCACAAACGGAAGACATGTGTCCCGGGTCACGGGACATCATGTCATTTTGGTGGGGACTTTTTAGTCCTCACCAAATATTGGTGGGGACATGTCCCCATGGTCCCCACGCAAACCTACGCCCTTGCTCTCATGTCATTTTCACAGAAACGTCTGTTCCTTTTCTTTGTTTTTATTACCAGCATCCTCAAAAAAGATACAGTAGCTTGCAAAGATTTGTTGAAACAAATTGTATTAAAAGATCCAGAGATTTCTTAGCAATAACTGGAGATACAAAGCCCTAGCACTCTGAGGCTGAGACTGTTTCAAGGGCATTGAGCCAATGACTTGCTTCGACACAGTTGATACAAAGCAAAGCAGTGATGCAGAGTCCGAGACACTGACACGTCTGTTACGGCTGTTTTGATCCAACACTGTTGACTGTTGCAAAACAGTCTGCTTCAGGAAGAGTCACACAACGTCTGGAGCATCGGGATTGTTTGTCTGTCACTTGTGTGTCTGTACCTCTGCTGCGCAGGCTCTACCGAACCCCTAAGGTTCGATCAAACCCAGGTTAAGAACCACTGGTCTACATGTACCTGTGTCTCTCTGTGTCTATATGTACCTGTGTCTCTCTGTGTCTATATGTACCTGTGTCTCTCTGTGTCTATATGTACCTGTGTCTCTCTGTGTCTATATGTACCTGTGCCTCTCTGTGTCTACATGTACCTGTGTCTCTCTGTTTCTACTTGTACCTGTGCTCATCTCCCCCTGTTGCTGGTCCATTGTGTTGTCTGTCTTTGTTCCTGGTTCCTGTATGAAGTTTGGATTTCGTTGTTTGATTTTTACCCTGGACTTTCATGCTTATTAAATCATTATTTTTGAATTCTTGCTTTTTGGGTCCATCATCTCCGCATGTGACACTAGCACTACTGTGCAACTCAAAGCGCTGAACAAAACAAGATAGAAACAGTCACACAATGCATTAAAATCCTAATGCATCCTAATCTTGTTCCAGATTTTAACTTCCTGAATCTGAAATGCAGCCCTCCCATGTTTAGTTCTGACTCAGGGACCAGCAGAAGGCCTGTCCCTGTGCTCCTCAGAGTACTAGTTGGTTCATACGGCTAAGAAAAGGCTACAAGTGCAGAACAACAGATGAAGGTGTTTCACTGCGTGCGTTTACAAAGACTCATAAGAGTTTGGAGTCCGTTCTAAAACCACACTCAATCCAGTGAGATCAAACAGGTTTGAAGAGTTTTAGTCCCGTCTCCACGTCTGAACTCTTTTAAGGGAGGCTCGTAACTTTGCTTCATTACTCATACTTTTTAAATGTAATTGCAACTAGAATATAATACATATATTATCAAATGATATATCAATCAATCAATTTATTTATTTCAAATTTGCACACACATTGTTTTACACACTTTCTCTAGTAAAACATATGCATAGTGTGAAAAGCTTATTATATCCAACCACCTCTCACACAATCTCCACGTTGTTGTAGAAGGTGGAGGTGGTTTGAAAAAGCACTCAGCAGAGCTCCTGTCACAGCACACAGCACTACAATCATTCATTTGTGGCTGCTTTGAATATTTTGTTTGGAAGACAATGTTTAGATATTTTCATGGTAATTAAAAGTTATATATTGCAAAAAAAGTGACATTTTCAGTCAAAAGGCTTCTTGAATATATGTCTTGCTCCTGTATAGTTCTGCCGGTGCTGCTGAGCCAGCCTGAAGGAGTTGTTAGTCTTTGGCTCTTGGTGTGTCTCGGTCGACATTCCTCTATTGCGTTCCCACAAAGTCGCGTGCTATAAAACGTAAATTATTAATTCACAAAGCCTGTTACACCTACAATGGGATTACAGATTATTGTCAGAGTCATGATATAAAATTAGAGGCTGTAGCTTTAGTCATTTTACTGCGTAGGTTCTTGTTGAAAGACAACAACTGGATTAGATGGAATTTAAAGCAGCAGTTTTGGCTTTGGAGCTGAACAGAATGTGATGTGTCATTTATCAGATGATGTCATCATGTCATAGAGAGCCAGAACAAATATATTAGCTATATTTTTGGATACATTTGGTGTATCCAAAAGTAAGAGAAGTGTTGATAGTGTTTGATAAACAAGCAAAACAGATATCACCAACAAAAAGCTGAGACATATTTCAGGCATTGTTAACAGCTTTGGAATGCAGCAGTCTCGAGTGCTTCTCTCACTTCATTGGGCTAGTTTTTCCACTTTGTGCCATTATGTTTATGTAACTTTACTTTCCCATCGAGTTAAAAATGGGCTGTTACTTTGAATAATGTTGGTCGCAATTTAAAGATAAAAGTCTAAATCATTTTACAAAGTTCTAACTTATTTATCTGTGCCAAACACGGGCGCAGAACGAAACTGTCAATGAAGGATTCATGATCAGTTCATCAGGAACAGAGTAGTTTTCTTCACAACATGAGCTGTATTTTGAAGCAACACCTCACTCACAATACAGCATAATGTAATGTTTCATCAATAATAGAAACTAATTAAGTTTGTTTTTAATATTTCTTTTTATTTGAATTGGCTGATCTATGCCACACACACAATGATGTGTCAGACTTATACAGAGAACAAAACCGTTCTGTATTGAATTATTAAAAATTGTGGTTTTACCTTAGCCTTATCTGGTCAACACAAAATATAATTTTTGCATTCTAATAAAATCAACTGAGCAAAAGTAAAAATTGTGGCTTAATCTTTTATCACTATGATCTTTCATGCTGGTGATTTGTGTAACTTTTGAGTTGTGTTTTGTGGAACTAAATGGACAAAAAGCGGTGTCACTGCATTCCTTTTGGGATTTTATGAGTTTTCCATTCAAAAGGTTTTCCACATTTGCAACATGGTAATCAAAATGACTTTGTAATGCACCAGAGGTTAAGGTTGTGTTCAATAAATTCTTAACATGCATGTTTTTTCATGGCTGCAGTAAAAAGCCTCCCTGTTTGCACAGATAATGCTGAAGCTTTATGGCAAACTATTAAATGCCACACTTGTTTTTAAAAGCACAGGTCTTTATTGATTTCTGTAATGGGGCTGCAAACTCTAATTGTCATGTCTGTTTTCAATCAAAGGATGTCCTCAACATGGACACATGCCTCTGACAAAGATGAGTCACATTTGAGATGCCACCGCTGGGTATGGGACCAGAGCAAATAATAGAAGTTTAATCAGAGCTGCTGCAGTGGGAGCAGAGGTCTGGGAGAAGTCTGTGTTACGATGTGTTTGTGGTAAGGCTCTTCATTTGTCTGAGCTGCACTTATGCCCAGCAGCAGCCCACAGGAGGTCCACGTCCTCCCAGCAGAGGCACTCTCTAATTGGTCAGGCTGCCATGTGGCACCTTAGGTTGTAGTTGAGCCTCAAGAAAGAAAGGACTAGAGAGAAGCAGAGAGGAGAACAGAAGAGGACAGAGGAGCACACAGACATGCTCACAATCTGCTCTGCAGCTCTCAGGTTGACACTTTCCTGAGACTGTGCCAATTCCAGCCGACTAAGAGGATCAGTTTCCTCTTCCTGTCCTGACACACATACTTGGTTATTGCCACTCAGAGTCTGCTGCTGCACTAGGGCTACAGCAGTACTCATTTGCACTTTCTGAAAGCCACAGAGCAATGCTCTGCATGGGATCAGTGTTTGACAGCAAAGTCCTCACTAAGAGGATTGAGATCTTAAACCATACTCTCTAGTCTCACCAAGCAGAATTTCAGGTTGATAGACCAAGTCTGCCCAAAGGTATCTCCTTTAACATTTATGTGTGTAACTTCATGAAACTAATTGAAGCCATTGGTACTGAGCTGAACTGTGGGATCTGAAGTGTCAGAAAGAGAGATAGAAAGAGTGAGTGAGAGAGACATCAGAGGAGTCTAATCTTGGCTCCTGGAGCGCAGAGGCCTGCACAGAGCAGATCACATGATGTCATCTCCAGAGACAGAGAAAGAGAGAGAGGGCCATTTCTTTCTGAGCTTTATCTCATTTCACAGGGAAGCATTTTACTGGCACATCATGTGTACAATAGCTCAAATAAGAGTTTTAAGATTTGAGAAGTTTTAAGATGAATAAAATAGATAATCCAATGTACTTTCAGGTTGATATAAGTACAATTGATTTGACCCATAACTGATAAAAGGTAACACGTGGTATGTAATCTGTGCTCATATGATCTATAGTACACCTTTTGTGATTTGAAAATATAAATATTGTTCCATGGATCTGCTGTGGGGGTCACTGTCCTGAGTCACCGATCACTGCGGGCACTACTGTCTCTTTTACCTTCCAGGCCCTCTCCAGCTCCTCTTGGTATTTCTCAGTTCTTTTATGCTCTTTTTTCCTGATGTTGACACTGCTTGTTAGTGCCACATCCCAAAACCATGGATTTCGTCTTCCTGTTGTCCACTACCACGATATCAGGTTAGTTCGCCATCACCATTTTGTCAGTCTGTATGTGGAAGTCGCTCCAGATCTTCACACGCTCATTCTCCACCACTGTTGGAGTTTCCCACTTAGACCTTGGGGTTTCCAGCCCATACTCTGCACAGATGTTTCTGTACACTATGTCAGCCGCTTGGTTATGGCGTTCCATGTAGGCCTTCCCTGCAGCGTCTTGCACCCTGCAGTTATGCGTTGGCTCGTCTCCAGTCCCTTTTTGCACAACCGACACCTTGGGTCTTGTCTGGTGTGGTATATCTGGGCCTCTATCGCCCTGGTGCTCAGGGCCTGCTCCTGTGCAGCCATGATGAGTGCCTCTGAGCTGTCCTGTTGGCCAGCCCTTTTTAGCTATTGGTAGGACTTCCGGTGGTACAGGCCGTGTAGGGGCTTGAGTGTAGGGGAAACCCATTGAGCTCGTCATCCGTTTTGGCCTTTTCCTTGATGTAGTTATGGAGTTTGGATGTTTTGTCCGGGACAGTGGCTCTCATGCTCACTAATCCTCAACATCCTTCTTTACAGCTTGCATACAGTCTCAAAGTGCTGGATTTGGGATACAATCCTCCATGCATGTTGACGAGCTTTCAAGTTTTAACACCTGTGATTATTCCTGCAGGGTATCTCAGGCAGAGGGAAGCTGTTGACTGCTCGGGCCTTATTATGGCATTGAGGACTTGCTTTAGTCTCTGGAGGTACTTGGCAGTTGCCGCTTCCCTCGTGGCCTGTTGCCATTGTTCAATGTGGGAGTGGTATCCTAGAGGGACTACCTTGCCTCTCCAAGTCACCAGCCTGCTACATTTCTCGTGTCCGAATGACATCCTGATGACATGGCTGTAGATCCTGATGATATAGATCAGGGAGTCCCTTTCACTCTTGGCATACAGCTTGTACTGTATGGTGATAGTATTCTCCTTGACTACACATACTCATGCTGTGGACTGATCCAAATAGACAATGTCAACAAAAGTCATGGCTCCACTGTCGGTCAGACGACCAGTTAAGGCATATCCACCTTGTGGTAACTATCTTCTTGGTGGCTTTAAGCTCTCGGAGACAATCTCTTGATCTTCCTTGTTTATTCAGAGAAGTTATTCAGAAGAAAGAACTGTGGAGAGCAGGGCACCAGGCACAGCACGAGGGTGGAAAACTCATTGGTCACAATCTACCGAAACAAACAACCTCCTGGGCACTCCCAGACCCTGTGGAAGAAGGTCCCAACCAAACCTGTGTGGTACAAAGAGAAAGGAGAAATGTCTTTCCTGTGCAGCACATGTCAATGAACATTACGGTTGAATATATCCATAATGTATCCTGGTGGTATAAGTAAATCCTATACAATGGTCCAGAATTTTGTATTCCAGAATACATTTTCGGGGCGACAGTAGCTCAGTTGGTAGAGCAATGGTCATGGGTTTGATACATTCACGACCCATGTAATCTGGTCCCACTGACGTCTACTGTCGTTGTGTCCCTGGGCAGGACCCTTAACCCCACTTTACCTGAACCCCCCGCTGAAACACCAAGGCCATGGAGAAGCCATCATCTTGTGGACCCACCACCTGCAGGAGGATCTGTGAGGGACTGGTGCTTTGAAACTTGGGTGGCAGCTCTGATTGCCACCTCCCTGACCAAGAAATGGATTAATAATTAAGGGATAATGTATAGCATACAGGTCATTATCGGAAAATAAGTACCGACAGGGCGAAGCGGACCCCGACGCGCACGGGTCTGCTTCGCCCTGTCGGTACTTATTTTCCGATAATGACCTGTATGCTATACATTATCCCGCTTATTATACTGCTTTGTACCAACTTAACACACAAAATAAACTTCAGATCACTTTTATGAATGCCAAAAGTTTATTTAATGACAACAAATAAAGTAGTCCCAAAAAGTTTTCCCGTTGCTCGGCAACCGCGGGCAGGCAGTGTGGCTTTGACAATTGTGGCTATGCTAGCAACAGTTAGGCTGGCAACTTCCAAACTAGAACTCTCTGGAACTGCATGAAAACTGAACAAAGAATTCTGAACATCAGCGGTGAGTGACCCATACATAAACCTAACCTAAATCCATAATTCCATCCTCTGCAAATGTGTCCGAAAATTTGCCGGTATCTTAAAATGTGCCGGTATCTACTTCCGGGTTTTTCGGGATCGCCTTTTCTTGCATTACATCAGTGTTTTTGTCATGAAAAAGTAAACGGAAAATTCTGAAAACTTCCGTGCACTTGTATTAAGACTGTATATGTATAATTCACTCTCCGATAAACATTTCATTGCGTTGACTGATTGGCATTTGCGTTTATTGAGCGGCCAGAACTACTTCCGGGTTTTTCACGATCGCTTTTTGACGCAGAGAAATAGTATTTTTGTCACGAAGACAAGACCAGAAAATTCTGAAAATTTCCGTGCACGTGTGTGAAGAATGTGTATGTATAATATTCTCCGATTAACATTTAAGTGTGTTGATTGAGCGTGGCTGGCTCAGGAGTGGCCGGAACTACTTGCAGAGTTATCCACGCATTTGAAAGACAAGCACAGAGTGCGTTGCCATGGGCAGCGGTCATTATTGTTTTGAGAGGTCCGTTATAGAAAATAATGACCGGTAGAACGTTTTGAAATTACATTCAAATCAATGGAGCGTTCTACTGCTGCTGTGAGGAGCCGTATAATAAAGAGAAATAATCTGACATGACATAACATTTTAGAGATTAAATCCATTCATGCCCATTCAAATACTGACTAAAAATTTTAATAAATAATGTGACCGTAAAGGCAACTGCCTTCAGACCCTTGAAACAAATTTCAGGCCATCTGAAACTAGAACCACCACTGAGAATGACTTTATGCTCTTATCATTGCAGCGGGGACAGAAGCAGCCACTACAAGGTTGTTAAAGAAAATACTGTCTACCTCACCTAGCAGGGGAGAAGAAGATATGAGTACATAATCTTGCCACAGCCTTAAATCTTTCCGGTGGGGAGACCTTGAGCTTTGTGCAAGTCCCATTAAAGCTCTGATTAAAGTGTAACTCAGGCACAGTCACCTCATGGGCGCCGCAGTGTTTGGAAGGCTACGTGGGAGTCCGGTGAGGGAGGGGTGTAGGGGGAAACTGGAGGTAGGCATCCTATCATCTGATTTGAGGTGAAGCAATAATAAAGGTTCCCAGAGTGCGGGAAACGTTGGGCGTCTGGCCTGCCATCTCCCCGAAAACTTCCTGCAGGTTATGTTTCCACACCACCTGCTCCGCATTAAAAGAGCTGCTGACAGGAGAGTCTGCCTCACACGGACCAGTGAACGGAACACCAAAAAGATAGGTTTCACTGAGAGGCTGAGAAACCAATTAACAACATCTAAGCTTGATACAGACACTATCAAAGCGAGCACACACAAGAAACACCGGGACACGCTTCTAGGAAATGTCTGTTTGCTTCAGTCAGTCAGACTTGTTATCGCCGGCCAAATATATCGAAACAAGTTTAATCTGGCCCAAATTCAAATATTATACATGAGTAGAAATACTGCACATCAATTAAGTCAGATGAAGGTTAGTGTATCCGTGTGTTGTATTGAAATTCAACCCAATCCTCTTCCAGTTCTTCCTTTCTCTCATAAAATAGATTTTTGGATGTAAAATGCCTTAGTCCAGCAAGGACAGTAAACAAACCCATCATACAGTAGCATAGCGTGACAACTGCACATGAGCAACATCTTGACCTGTGCATGAGCTATAATTAATAACACTGGGTAACAAAAAAATATTTTTTGAAAATAGTCCAGGGTTTTCCAGCTGAATTAGACTAATTTTGATGCTCTGAGTCCGAAAATGACCTTGGTTTTGCTCAATCAGGTCAGGATTTTTTGCTACAGAAATATTTTTTCAAATCGATTTTGCGTAAAAAACAAATTTCTGCGGATCATCAGCTGAGAAACCCTTGAAGTTTTTTCCGTTTTCCTCAAGAAATAAAAGTCAACATATCCAAAGTCATTCAGTTTTTATTTACTCCATCAAATTTGATAAGCAGAATTCATAATAACGTAGACGTACGTAATCCGTAACACTATGGCTGTATCTCAAAAAGTTGACCTGATAGAGAAAAATGCATGTGATATTCAGACTCAGAACACCAAAATTAGTCTAAATCAGTTGAGAAACCCCTGACCATTTTTTGGCTGTCAACTTGTGTTATAGATTGATTTTAGATAATAATTTACATGGTGTACAATCAGTAAATAATATATAATGATTATTATTTTAATCAGTGTTTTGCAGGACCAATGGATGACCTAATTTGAATCAAGCCATTTCAGGTAAGGAAACACAGACTGCCAGTTTCTCCCTTTGCCACTGGAGTAAGTAACCTTATAGTCTAATGTATCTTTGCCACGACCGCCTGTGAAATTCCTCATGCAAACTATATTTCTGACACAAAATATTGGAGAGCCACTCAACGTGATGGAGTACAGCACAGAAAACACATATACTGTACATATCTTATCTTGGAAGACCAAAAACTGTTTTTGGTCAGAAACATTTTTATTTTCTGACATTTTAGGACAGGGAGATTTGACCTGCAGTTGTAAGAACAAAAGGCAGCCTTAATTTAGCAAAGTTTGAATAAAGCTGTGTTTAAGTGTTTTTTTACATTGTTGGTATTTTCCCACCAACAGACTTCACTATTGGTTAGTTCTCCGTGGTGCCAGCTTCTGAGACAGGTAAGAGAACTGCGCTAACCTTGCTCTATACCAGAGATGGCACATGAACCCAGTACTCTATTTATTGGGCACCAAGCCACAATCTTAACTTTCCTTCCAGTACGAGTACCCAGTATGGCTACTTCTTCATGCTCATCTTTGAACTGACACATGTACAATGCCTAAATTACTTGTCATCTTTTTTGCCATCTGTTGTGAAAAATAGAAATACATCTGCCTTTTGGTCCTAGTGCAGTCCTATTAAAAAGTAAGTATTTATTTATATACCGCCTTTTCACTGCAGATCAGAGTCTCAAAGCGGTTTACAACGGAGATGGGAGCGGGGTCGCCAGTACAGGAGGCATATGCCAGACCTTTTATGCATGTTTTTAGTGGTAGGGGAAACCGGAGTACCCGGAGGAAACCTTCACAGACACAAGGAGAACATGCAAAATCCACTCAGAAAGGCCCTGGTCCAACCGGGATTCGAACCCAGGACCTTCTTTCTGAGAGGCGACAGTGCTATGCACTCAGCCACCGTGCCGCCCATATTTGCTAACATCCTCGCTCAGTCTGTGCTGAAGTTGCCTGACCAACCAGTCTACATAATTTTTCAATCACCTTAATCAATATAATTTAATTTCTATTCAATTCGAAGATATACAATCTGGGAGGGTGTGTGATCTTGCAGATTTATTATTGGATGGGATCAAGCCATTAGAGAAACAGGCAGCTGCAAACAAGCTCTGCAAACATGCTTCCGTGTTTCGCTGCAAAGAAATCCTGCAGTTTGGTCTGATGGGAGCGATAGAAATGATGCAGTCGTCCAGATGGTAATTCTTTTGAACAGAAAGGCGGAGTATCTGGCTGCCAGTGCCCTGCCCTCTGAGCATGTGTGCATCTTTACCTGAGACCCTGGGCGGGTGCCAGATTGCCTCATGGTGTAGGGTGGTGCCATGGGTGGCCCTTACACTAGTATCAGATCCACAGGTCTTTTTTACCTTGTGAGCCTATCCACCTGGGGGTACATTTGTTCCTATGGCCTTTAGCAGGGCTTGTAACCAAGAGCCAGTTACTTCCTTACCATTAGTGTGTGTGTGTGTGTGTGTGTGTGTGTGTGTGTGTGTGTGTGTGTGTGTGTGTGTGTGTGTGTGTGTGTGTGTGTGTGTGTGTGTGTGTGTGTGTGTGTGCGTGCGTGCGTGCGTGCGTGCGTGCGTGCGTGCGTGCGTGCGTGCGTGCGTGTGTCCGTGCGTGTGTGTGTCCGTGTGTGTGTTCATGCACCTACTTTTAGGCCTAGCTATATCTCACTGTGAGCTGCGTATTATATATTAGGGTCAGTGTTGTGCCAGTTCACAGCTTTTCTGAACTAGTTCAAGTTCAGTTCATACATGCTCAAAGTGAACAGTTCACGTTCAAAGTTCACAATTTTAATTCTGAACTAGTTCAAAGTTCAGTTCATTTTACTTTTTTTGTGAAATAGTCAAATAAATACTTTTTTTCACACTATGAGCTTTATATATATATATATATATATATATATATATATATATATATATATCAATATCAATATATATATATAATCTCCTGTACACCCACAGGAGGAGAGCCTTTTGACTACAAAACAGACCAGATTTACATGGTTTTCAATGAGAGCCAAACAGAGTGGTCCCATCTCTGCTCATAAACTACAAACAGTAATGTGCTGCAGTGCGTGTGTCTATACTTTATGTCAAATGTAAACGGTGTAAACTTGTCGCTAACTCACCCTGTGTTTTCATCACGACTCGGGCACATGTGAAAAGCACTAGCTCACAGCGCCGCACCATAATCATACACTCAAAGAAATGACTTGTAGAATTTACTTAATAAAATCATTGTAAGTATTTGCACTCAAAATTTCTAAGTAATTTTAATGCTGTAATATCAAGTATAACTTACTTGCCAGTATCAAGTACAATGTACTTACTACTAACCTTAAAGTTTGTGAGAATATTATGTAAATGTTATGCAATTATTTTCATACAGGAATATCAGATATTAATTTATTAGGTAAATCTTACTTGTTTATTGCATTTTCTGTTATGAAGTGAATAAGTAGATATTACTTAATTTTTCTGTTTAAATTATTATTATTATCTACATGCTTTTTGGGTTGTTCCACATCAATTGTATCATTAGGATGTCATAATATTTATTATTCAAATGGAGCTCAGTGACAAGTGGTACAGTGTACAGACTCTGTGGCACACATACATTACACATTTGATTTAGTGACAAACCCAGGAAGTAAAGCCATACTTTGACTTGGCTATGTCGATCATGGTTGGTAAAAATATATTTAAATTTTTTCATTTGGTCAAATTTGTTTGTTCAAAATGTTGCTCACGTATTTTGTTTTAAGACTTGCTTTGTATTCACCCTCAAAATTAATACTCAAATGTAGATTTTTTCAGAAGTTTATGTTTTTCTCTGCATTGCATTCTGGGTAGCGTCACTACTTCACCCAATAGTTAAAAGTTACTTGATTTTTTCAGGTTTTGGTGCTATGACAATAAATCATGTAAATGGTACGAGCAAATCTCTAGTAAGATGTACTCTTTCCACTCAATTAATTAATTACCTGAATATACTGTGTAAATATTTATGTTTTTAACTAGTTTTTGCTGAAAGTTGATATTATAGGTAGAAACTACTACTTTTGAGTTAGTATATATTACTACACCCAAAAATCATTTTTTTGAGTGTAGACTGTATGGCCCAGTCCCAATACCCACACTGCACCCTACACACCTCTACGAAGTGTGCATTTGTTCAAAGTGCACACCAGGGTTGGAGTGCGCATGGTTACAAGTGTGCAAAAAAGGCAGAATTGGGACAGTGCACACTGAGTGCAGGATACGTCATCGACTAGTAAAGAGATGGTCATTTTCAGACCTAAACTTTATAAACATTAAAGGTTATTTGGGAAACAAAATGAATTGCTTCACACACGTTAAAATACATGTATATTAGTTGTTTTTAATTAGAGATAGCTGTATAATTTTAAGTTAACCCTTGTATTATGTTAAGGGTCAATTTGACCCATTTCAGTTTTTGTGTTGATCAAAGTACTGGTTATCCTTTCTTTTTCTTGCTGAAATTTGGTGACTTTTCCTCATCTAGGGTCATGAACTGATGTGTAAAATCTGCACACTTTGATGTGCAGTGGAATGTCTGTGCAGAGTTTGTATACAAAGATGATGTTGCGGGTCATTTTGACCCAGACGCTTTAATGTGGGTAAATAGTTGTTCTGATCCAAAAAAACATGTCTCTTTGACATTGTATTTTCATTGCCTCTGAAACCCAGAGCCAGGTGTGTGAAGAGAGGGAACTTTCTCACACTTGTCCTTGTCACTGTTCTCATGTCATCTCTTTTGCCTAGCGTGCATCGTACTGGCAACTGATTATATCCGTCGCCTAGGAGTTGCTGCCCCGCACACAGCGACAATCTGGCGTAAACGGGCAACTCCTGTAGCAGGCCAGTGTCGAGAATAACAGGAATAATAGTTGACAGCAACTGGCCTCAACTACAGTGTGTTGTCTTACAAACTGTAGAGGGCGCAATACACGCAATACACACATGTTGTTGGAGCACATCGGGTCATATCTCCGGATCTGAAGACAACTAGTTGCCAAAAAGTAGAACACAGGCAACTGACTGAATCCGGAGATTGACTGTTTATCTCCAGTTGTATGAGCGCTCACATCGACCAATTTCAACTGATCATCTCCATCATCTACTCTCAGTCGCCAAAAGCCGCCTTCAACTAGTTGTCTCCAGTTACTCTGTCGATGTGCACTAGGCTTTAGACAAACTCACCAAAAATGAGCTCCAGAAGGATGACATCTGAGGAGGCTTTAGCACAGATTTTTAACTGGGATAGTGATGTAGAGGAAGAGATTTCAGAAACAGAGGATTTTTCAGAGGCAGAGGACAATGTTATTGCTGATCCAGATTGTCAATTTTCCTACGATAAGGAGGATTCAGAGGACGAATCTTTGGTCAAAGAAAGAGGAAGGGAGGACAGACCGGACGGAAGGTAGGGAGGAAGGAAGAGAAAAGAAGGGTATAGATGAGGATGAACAGAGAGAAGGAAAACAGGATGAGAAGAAGGAAGGAGAAAGCATGGGAGGAGGAAAGAGGGAGGGAAGAATTGTCATTTTGACCCGAGAGGAGGACAAGAAGATTACACTAAATATTTCTTAAATATAGTGTTGGAATTAAAAATGTATTGTATTGTCACTTTTCTAAATATTTATATAACCTAAAATACAGTTGTTATTGGTTTAACCTGTTTTCTTGACTGTTTTGAGTGCATTTACACAGTATGGGTCAAAATGACCCGCAACATAATCAATGTCATTTTTTTTCAACATAATACAAGGGTTAAATGTGGGTAACTAACTATCTGGTCAGTTTTTATACATTCTAAGATTATTGTACTGAGAGTAAAGTTTAAATTGAATGTTATATAAACGCTTGATTTAAAAAGTTATTAAATTGTTAAAACACAATGTCCGTAATTCTTCATCAGACGTTTATGCTTCTTTCCAAGTAACATAGCAACACTTATTTACACACATACTGCGTATATATTTCAAAAGTTATATTTAAATGTATTTTCCCGACGTTTTGGTGTGTACCGCAAAGAATTATGGGCAATATCCTTCGCCAGAGTGCGCATAGATGCAGGCTACGGCGAAGTGTGGATCAGGGGCGCAAAGGGGGCGGGGACAAAGACCTCCCTAGAGAATTGGGACACCCTACGCACTCGCACACTTTATCGGGAACGCGCAAATGAGGGGCGCGAGGGTGGAAGTGCGAGTATTGGGACGGGGCCTATATACCGCAACCATAGACTGTATATATTAACGGACAGAGTCACGCC
Source organism: Knipowitschia caucasica (assembly GCA_964034765.1). NCBI lineage: Eukaryota > Metazoa > Chordata > Actinopteri > Gobiiformes > Gobiidae > Knipowitschia > Knipowitschia caucasica. The sequence goes on from OZ035824.1 coordinate 23,278,375, forward strand.
TATCTCCGCCGTTCTAACTAATGGGCCAAAAAATGTGCTCTACTGGAGCAATCCAAAATGGGCGGGAGTGGTCCCGCCCATCCTGTAAAGACTTTTTCGTGAGGTCTAATGCTATATGTTAGCATTGGCTGATTCTTCTTCTGGGTCCACCCCCATCGGCCCGGGGTGGTATTGCAAGGGTGTCAGTGCACATCATTTTGGCCACTTTTGAGCTGGGACTCGCCCCCACTGACTGCAACACGGAGTCAGGGTGCGTTCACAGACAGTGGAAACCGTGGGAATTTTTAGTTTTTGGCGGAAAAAGTGCGAGAATACAGGAGGGAGGTTGCGTTTCAAAACAGATTCCAACGTTCATAGTGATGTCTGCCATTCATGACACATAAAATGAACTAATTCAAGTTCAAGTTCTTTTTTTAAAAAATGTGTTGTGTTCAGTTTAAAGTTCACGAAAAAATGAGCGTGTTCAATGAACGCGTTCTTTTGAACTCGTTCACGCACAACACTGGCTAGGGTACTATTGACGCACTCAAGTTTGTTGATCTGTCTCTGAGGCTTCCTAGGGCTGGCTTCCCGGAAGCTCACCAAAGTATATATGAAAGTTTATCCATAACCAAGACACGGACATTCACACAAGGACCAATTAATGCGATAAACTGCATTTGAACCATAAGAGCGCTACGGCTCAAGAGCACAATCAGTAATTCAGTGAAACAAAGTTTGTGGCAGTGTTTGCACGGAGCATGGACGTCAGAGAGGAGTGAGTAGAAGTGAACTCAAGGGTGAGGCAGTGGTGTACTGTGTGAGGGACTGGTGTGGGACGTGGTGTGTGTTGCCGGGCTGACTTGTCCTCTCAGTGGTTGTGTCAAATGCAGTGCAGAGTAGCCATTAGGGTCCAGTGGCATGTGGGAGACGGGGTCCTGTAGCTGTGGCAGGGTTTTTGTAGCTGGTCATAATGTCAAGCCCTGGTCAGATGTAGCCCTTCAGAGAAAGCAGAGTTTCAACTCGCCTTAAAACTCAGCGCCCATTGGTGCATTTTGAGAGGTTGAGTCTGGTTATTGTCTGGTTAGAGTTCGAGGGTATGTGTGGAAATTAAGTGTAAATACTTGTCCTTTTCATGTCTTTGAAAAAGGCTACACATTGGATTCTGTCTGGAAATAGGAGGCTACACTAGAACAAATAGCAGATGAATGCTATTGAGTTTTTTTTATTTTTTTATTGTTTTATTTTTTCTGACACTAAGGAGACTAAGGTAAAAGGGTGGAGAAGTATCCTCTTTTCCATCACATTTCTCCATTTCTGAGCATGGCCTTTCTTTCGCTTTCCTCCGCACCCGTCTTCTGCCTGCATCCTGACCAGTGGGGGAGGGTCCCGGCTCAAAAGTGGCCAAAATGACGTGCGCTGACATGCTTGCAATACCACCCCGGGCCGATGGGGGTGGACCCAGAGGAAGAATTAGCCAATGCTAACATATAGCGTTGGCAGACATCTCGAAAACGTCTTTACAGGATGGACCAAAAGTTGGCACTTTGCCCAAAGCTCCGTTCCACATGTGTGTCACTGCTGAGGGGGGTGAATTTTTTTGGTCCACTCTAGTTTACTTGCTGTGAGTTTCTGAAGTCTCTCGTTCAAATGAATGGAGCTCTCGCCGGCTGACGCATGCACAGATGCGTTTTTTCACCATTTTCTTGTGGGCGGGACCACTCGCGGCCATTTTGGATTGCTCCAGTAGAGCACATTTTTTGGCCCATTAGTTAGAACGGCGGAGATAGGCGTGACTCTGTCTGTTAATATATACAGTCTATGATCCTGACGCACAAAGAGACAAAGCGATGGTAAGACTTGGGTGAAATGTATCACTTAAAAACGCTCACAGACAAATGACATTTCTGCAAAGATACGTTATGTTTGTTTAGCTGCAGACGCGTAATATGTTAAAATCATACTTTTCCACACAAGCTGAATGGGAAAATGCATAGATGGAATGGAGTCTGTTAATTGCTATTCACCCGCTTGTTTCATGACTTGATGATGAGACCTCTGAGCCCGGCTTCCTTCATCGGTTCCACTGGACTGTCTTCTCTGGCTCGGACTCGTTGGCTGTAGCCAGTCGATGCTACTGATATCTAAAGCAAATGCGGTTATCGGCTTTGACACACTTTTAGGCTGAGGTAAGCCGTGAGAAGAAAGAGCATTTAGATTAGCTCCATGGGGATCCACAAAGTTAGCAACCACTGGCAGTTCCCCACAGAGACGAGGACAATATCCCCCTCTCCCTCCTCCGCCCTCTGACCTCCGCAGACTTGAACAGAGCACAGACAAACTGCAGCTCACACTTTTTTCATCTCTGTCTTCTTGGATACAATCAATGTTGATCAGAATTAAGTTTCCTTTACTCCAAAACATATAACCTTTTACTCATTAAATTAATGTCACACTTATTCAATACTACAGTTTTTTATTCACAATTCTGTGGAAAACATACACTTTTAGAGCTCTCCACAGATCTGACTTGTAATTCTAATGATTGGTGGAATTTATCAAAGTGTTGATTGATTCTAAAGGAATAGAGGGTTTTACAAGTAAAATGATCCATTGAAAAAACAAGCAGTTGAAATATTCCTATTGGGAACAGGACGAGTGGTTTTGAGTAGAATGACGGGAAGGCGACAAGAATAATGCAGTCTTCCATTGATCCATCAGGATTTTGACTCTCCAGATGGCAGTCCTGTCCTTATGATCAGGGCGGGTCTTGGTGGAGGCCACATCCTGTTTCTGCTTGACCCTTGTAGCCATTATTTTCCTCTCATGCACACTAAGAGGGGACGGCTTTGAGTTGGTAATGTATTCCACAATCATCCCCTACTTATTTGGGAAACCCCACAGATGAAATAATTATAATTACTGTCTAATAAAATTAAGTAGGACAAGTGATCTACCAGGACATTCCTCAGGGATTAAGATTAACTTCCACAAACTTGTGAAAAATATAAAAAATATGAATGATTCATCACAAGGGGAACAAGCTTGTTTGGACAGTTGTTGAGTAAAGACATTCTAGGCCAACAAAGGATCATCCCAAGTATTCATCATGCGCCATCCTTCTCTCAGTCGTGAAGAGAAGGATGAGATACTTGAACTCCTCCACTTGAGGAAGGGCCTCTCCTCCTCCTGGAGAGGACCAGGACCCGGAGAGGACCAGAATCTGGAGAGGACCAGAACTTGGAGAGGACAAGGCACTTTTTTCCGGTCGAGCACCATGGCCTCGGATTTGGAGCTGATTCTCATCCCAGCCGCTTCACACTCGGCTGCAAACCGTCCCAGTGCACGTTGCAGGTCCTGGTTCGTTGGAGCCAACAGAACAACATCGTCCACAAACAGCAGAGATGAAATCCTGCAGTCTCCAATCTGGCCCCCATTTGGGCCCTAGCTGCGTCTAGAAATTCTGTCCATAAAGACAGTGAATAGAACCGGGAACATAGTTCAATTCAGCTCAATTCAATTTATGTTTTTATAGCCCTAAGTCAGAGTAATAGTTTTCTCGCTTGGACTTGAATTCAACAACACAGATCAGAGAATCCAACAGTTCAACACAAGAAATGCAATGATTAAAACACATAGAGCCATTTGTCCATAAGGGCAGAGAATAATGTCCACAATGTTGATAAAGTCTACATCAAATAGAATGAGATAAATAAATTGATGAAGCAAGTTTCTTGTCTGGAAATGGGAAAATCTGCTAATTTCTCCTCCAAATAGTAAACTCGATTTTCCTTGTTGTACTGGATGCTTGCATGTTCTATTACGTGTTACAATTGGAAATCTTACGAGGCCAAAAGTCACAAGTAACTAATGTGTCATTGTTTGGCAAATGTTACAAATACCCCCAAAATAACCACATACAGAATGTGTGTTGCATTTTGTGGTTTTATTGTAGCTATTTTGTTGTTTTATTCCTCACTGTCGCCAAATACAAAGTGACCTATTTATAAGGTCCTGCTTGGGTTTAATGAGCTGAATTGATAGACTTTCTGTGTGTGGAATTTTCCAGTTCTTATAAAAGTTAATTTTATGCTGATATTTAGCTGTGGAATATGTGTCTTAAGCCTTACTTCACTCTCTCTCTGTAGAGCAGTGTTGGCAAACAAAATGTTTATCATCGAGGGATAGTTAAAACTTAAACCAGTGGAATATCCCAGACTATAAAATCCATATAATTATCCATATAATTTATTTATTTTTTTAATCACAAAATCTGGATAGTACATTGTTCACTGTCATTGTGTCCTTAGGCAAGACACTTGCAGTGTTGGGTAGAACACTATTATGTATTCTATCCCAGAATACTGAATACTGACCTGAAAAGTATTTTCTATAATATTCCGTTACTTTGGAAAAAGTATTCCCTTTATTCCGAATACTTAGAATATTTGTATTTTTTATTAAATATTTGTCCATAATTCTCAACAGAATATCAAAGGTAAAGTGTGTGCGAACAGTAGGAGCTAGATCTTGCCACTTATTTTTTGATCGGGCCATGCTTTAAGCCATTCTATGGTATGAACCTGCTTTTTGAGAAATTGGTAAAAATCCACCTCAGTCTCCAGTTTTTTGCAGACGGTCTTCCACATTCCCATCAACTGTGATACTCGTCCCTATCCCTGCTGAAGAAAAGCAGCCCCACCGCATGAGACTCCTAACATCAGGTTTGACAGTGATGGTGTGAGTAGAGTAATGAGCCGTGTTAGTTTTCCGTGTCCCCCACATGGTGTCTTGCGGCTTCGTTTTCCACTGGTCCATAAAGGTCAAATTTGTGTAGTGTATGACTAATGTGTCATATTCGTCATACACTACAGCTGGATGTCTGCAGCCCCTCCAGAGTAACCATTGGCCTTGTGTCTGCATCTGTCCTTGTTTGCGCTGTGAGTTTGGGCAGACGGCCATGTGTTGGTAGGTTTGCATTTTTAATAACGCTTTAAATATCTCCCTTCTTAACTTTTATTGCTGCACCATTGGAAGTTTGCTTATTGGTTCTATGATTGTGTGGTTTGGGGACATCACAGACAGAGAAAGGAGAGCTTTAAACAAGGTGCTCTGCTCTGAAAGAGGACTGTGAGCTGTGGAACCAGAGAGAGACCAGAGAGAGACCAGAAAGAGACCAGAGAAAAAGAGCAGAGAGAGCCCAGAGGGGGACAAGAGAGAGACCAAGTGAGAGACCAGAGAGAGACTACAGACCAGAGAGAGACCAGAGAGAGATCAGAAGGAGACCAGAGGGAGACCAGAGGGAGACCAGAGAGAGACCAGAGAGAGACTAGAGAGAGACCAGAGAGAGACCAGAGAGAGACCAGAGAGAGACCAGAAAGAGACCAGAGAAAAAGAGCAGAGAGAGCCCAGAGGGGGACCAGAGAGAGACCAGTGAGAGACCAGAGAGAGACTAGAGACCAGAGAGAGACCAGAGAGAGACCAGAGAGAGACCAGAGAGAGACCAGAGAGAGACCAGAGAGAGACCAGAGAGAGACTAGAGACCAGAGAGAGACCAGAGAGAGACCAGAAGGAGACCAGAGGGAGACCAGAGGGAGACCAGAGAGAGACCAGAGAGAGACCAGAGAGAGACTAGAGAGAAACCAGAGAGAGACCAGAGAGAGACTAGAAAGAGACCAAAGAGAGAGACTAGAGAGAGAGACCAGAGTGAGGTGCTCTGCTCTGAAAGAGGACGATGATCTGTCTGTTCTGGAGGTTCTTTATAAATCCAGACTCTTAAACCGAGCTCTTAGAAAAATCAATGACTCTTCTGGCCTCTGGAAAAGCCATGTTCCAGCTGACCCCGGTTGCAACATAAAACATATTCTTTTTGTGATATTTTTATTCAAGGAGGGTAATCAGTGTCTGGGCCCTGTCTTTTCAAATCGAGCACAACTAATTTCATACAAACATTGGAGAGTTACGATGTCTAGTAATGTTCCCAAAAAGTCAATACAAACAGCTAATAATTATAAACGAAAACATTACAGCGCAGTAATTGCCTGAACACTGAGGTAATGTGGAAACAGGGGAAACAGGCAAACAGTTCATCAGCTGTGACTAATGCAGATGTCTGAACGTGATAGAACATCTTCTCTGTTGTGCAAGAAACCACAGCGGCGTCTGCAGGATGTGGTCCGGCCTGTTTTTCCCTCCTCCAGACAATCGTACACAAAATCTGATTAAATCCCACAAAACATCTCCCAACAGGTGCAGTCAATGTGCGGTGAGTTTCTATTTTAAGCCGTGTCAAAACAAAATTCCTCACAAATGGTTTTCTGCGGTAAATAATGTAACCCTCCTCCTTGACAGTAGCAGAAGTACAGTAGCATGCTGTCTAAGAATTATGTTAACATTTCTTTTTTTTCCTGCGCCAATCATGGCAGTCAAAGCTCGTGAGGGCGCCACCCCCCACACTCTTGGAGCTCTTGTATGAAAATAAGATGATCTGCAGTAAAACAACATTAGCATTGACAAGACAAAAGCTCAGTTTAAATGGACCAGGGGAACCAGACATGTTTATGGCTTTGATACATTTAAGTTGTTATTAGTGGTGGTCCTCATGATTGTGAAGACAGATTGATAACATTGATTTGTCAGTGCGTCACAATCACCTGACCGTGGCGACTGGTGGAGACAGATCAGGAGGTTTCAGCAGCCAATCAGAGCACAGCTGAGGGGACTGTCACTCATTTCATTGTGACCAATGGCACACTGCTTCTTTCAGCCTTAGCTGTGCCTGCTGTGCTTTAGGCAAGGGAAGGGTTAAAACAACTTCATCACTGCAGACTTCGTATAGCAACAGAAGCAAATGAGCTGCGGAAAATAAATAGATTTTCAAATGACCAAAAGTCACACCCTTTCAGGCAATATCCAATTGCTCTATCCAAACCCAAGAAATAGACATGTGTTTTGGAAAGGCCATTAGTTTTGGTTGTAAAACCAGCTATTTTTAACTTCACAATGAGGAATATCTTATAAAATTTCCTTTAAGGTATAATAAATGTACATAAAAAAGCAGTATTGAATACAGAGTGAACAGGTTTCCACCTGTCAGCAGCTCCAGTATAAAGCTAAAATGGGATGATGCAACCTCCTGAGATTCTTGCAGCTTTAGTTGTGACAACTGAAGGGTCAAGATCTGATCTGAGAATACATGTGAAATAGTAATGCACACATGATGTAACACATGTTAACGTCTACTCTATTGTTCCTGTATAAGAAATGTGTCTGCTGCATTTGACCCATTCGGCCTGATCTTCTGACAGATCCCACCCCAGGGCAGATGCTGATGCATGGCTTGGTCGAAATGACCACCATAGGATTATTCCCATGGTTCATGTTTTAGGTAGTGGGGGAAACCAGAGCCTGGAGACTCAGACACGTGGAGAAACATGAAAACTCCTCACAGAAAGTCCCAGGCGACGTGTGCTTCTCACTCTTCTGTACAGCAAATCTTTGCTGTTTTTTTCTTATTTTTTCTCGTTTGTAACAGTGAGCTCCTCAACCCCCACCTCTAACCTCAGCGGCAGGTGGGACATAAAATGTTGGGAGGTCCTGGGTCCAGGACATCAAAAGGATGCTACACGGGTGAGTCAGCCGCACAAGCTCAGATCACTGCTCTACATCACGACAGCTCATCAGCCCAAAGGAAAGTGGAGCCAGTGGGTCACACAGACACAGGAATGTATCAAAGTCGGTTTTATTATGTTGGCCACGGGACACTACATCCCAGCCACAGTCACTGTACGCCATAGGAGACATTCTTCTTATTAATTACATGTGCCTGTCCAAATGCTTTCCAATGCTTTTTTTCCTCTGGGAGAATGCTTGGACCGTGACTTGTCATACTTAAGTAGCACCTTATTAGTTAGGTCTACATTTCAACAAGAGCAGACAGGTCGGAAAAATCGTTGGTTAAATTTTGTAAAATAGTACTGGAGTATAGCAGTGGCCCTTGAGAACCTTGTCTTATTTGTTTAGTTTTTTGTATTATTTACATACAGTATTACTATCAAAGAAGGGTTCGTGCATTTAGCAGGGATTTAGTTTTCCAGATCACACTGTCAACAATGTACTGTAGATAAAAGCACATGTGGATGTAAACTATGCAACACTCCCACGTGAGGTATTCATTAAGCTCTGAATTTTTCTGTCCTCAGATCTGACTCTTCTAAGACAGAGAAGAACCAGGGACATGCAGCACAGAGGACAGAAGCCTGAGATGAGTTATGGAGCGGTAAGTCGATCTAGATGAACGTTTACCAACAGCTCCTAGAAGTGTACGGTGCGTTCTGAGAAGTGTAGGTGACAATTTGTGGGTCAGTCATCATTTTCATGTAGGAGCAAGAGGAAGTAATTGGTGTCAATGACGACATGTTACGAAAAGAAGGGGTGAAGAAGAAGTCTCATAGAAACAAATTCCTCCTGGTAGTAGGGCTCCACAATCCAAGCGCATGCACTTCTCACTTGCCTTGCCCCTTAAGCTGTGACCTGCAGGAGAGGAGGAGTGTGACACACAGAGACCAGGGTTTTAGACACTGCCATCTTATACAGACTGGCTCCGCTGCCGCCCTCATAAATCTTGTGCATTAATTCTGGGTAAGCAGGAACCCGGCCGGACTTAAGGAGCGAGGGCAGGCACGGATCATAATTTGATTATATTTATAACTTGCTGTGCTTGGCCTAGACTTCTCGTCCAGACTTTTTAGCCTCGGGACCGGGGTCAAGAGTTTTTCACAGTACCTGTTGGATTCCAGAGAACCCAGAGGAAATGTAGGTGTAAAGTTTGGTAGAAAGACATTACCCGACAAAGTAATGACAATAGTGTAGAAGATAGTCTCTACCGGCCCGTTTGAGAGATTTTTTTATGATTTGGTTGTCGATCCCAGAAGGAAAACATATTGTACTTTACATAAGAATAATGCTCAGTTTTTGACCTTTCCTTAATGATTTAATTTTGATATATACACTCAACATACTATATAATATATATTGTACATATAGTATATGATATAAACTATACTGTGAGGAAAATTATTAGTTTGAAAATTAATTACTTAGTTTACAAGGGTGTTCTTTTTTCACTCCATACACAGTGGTTAGTACAATATTAGGAAGTACAGAGATAAAAACTACGCCAACCTACTCCATTACACAACAGTTACAAATAAAACAATGATTAAAAATAAATCATATTTTTCAAGTAGTCTCCCCAAAGCATTATATAATCATTATTATTATTAAAAAATACCACATATTCTTAAATTGTGGGGGGGGGCCGTACGACACTATTCTATCTGATTTGGAAAAAAACATATTTGCTTTATTATATTAATACATCAAAAGCAACTTCAGTTGAAAATCAAACATAGATTTGTAGACAAAACAATATAACAAAGAGAAAGACATGGAAACAATGTTGCCACGATGTAATCTGTGTCTATTTTTTATGTTTTAAGTATATTTGTAGGTATTTTGAGAAAATTATTATTTTAGATTGGTTTGGTCTGGATTGAGCTAAAACTAGACCAAATAATATTGAGGGTTGTAGATTGATTATGTTTTAGTTTAATTATTTTGCACAAAACAGTTGCTTCAAAATGAAGCATACCATGGTGGTACATATTTATTTGTTGCAAACCTATTATTTAAATGAATGGATTCCCATTCATTTAAATAAAGGCTAAATGTCTGCATAGAAATGTGAATCAGGTCATACGTGGCCCCGGTCTGCAGTATCAGGGTGTGCAATTTGTTTTCCTATTGTGGAAACATTAAGTGCAGTAGATTAGCACCCACTTAACTCAATACTTGAATCTACTCGTACTTACTGAATCACAGATCAACATTTCCTCTAGTTATTATGCATAGGGTCTAACCAAAGCTATAGGGATTTTTAACTACTTTAATTCTCTGAATTCCTTCTTCCCAACCCCAAAACTATGTGTGTCACAATAATTAGTCCTAACAAACTGAATGAAATAAAAGAGTGGAGCGCTGGCCTGTGATCAACAAAGTGACATCTTTACAGCAACAATGCCAGAAAGCAGAAAAAAAGATAATTTCCCTTTTGCTTGTGCACTCTAGTCCCTGCATGATCCAGGAGGTCTATGTTTAGACAGGATAGAGTTCTCCCGGGCCACAGAGGAAAGGCTCAACCTCTCCCTCCACCTCCGGCTCCCTGGCAAGTGGCAGTCAGTCAGCTGATGTGTGTTGCTGAGGGGATTTGGTGTTCCATGTGGGCTATTTAAAAATCCTCTCCCCCCTTTTAACTCACTTTTTCAGTATCTTGTGCAGTGATTCTATCAACACCACATTAGTACCCCTCACCCATTCAACAGCAATGGCTCCTGCTCCCTTCCCCCATCATCCCTTCATTTTTTTTCCTCTTCCCCCTTTTGCCTATCTTCTGCTCTATTACATTATGGTATTTAATTGGATTTTTTTTTCTTTTTTTTTACATAAATGGATATTATAAATATATATGAACATGTTAAAAGATTCAGTTTTATGCTGTTGCCACTTTCTTATTTTTTTCTTTGCGATGCCCTATATATGTTTGTATACAAACATCTGGAAACCCCAAGGTCAAAATAGGAAACAAGCGCAAAGGTGTTTGAGAAAGAATGAGCAAAGATCCTGTGTGACTTAAGCCTAGCGTACATCGACAGAGAAACTGGGGACAACTAGTTGCAAGGCGGCTTTTGGCAACTGAGAGGAGATGGTGGGAGATGATCAGTTGCCGAAATCGGTCGATGTGCGCGCTCTTACAACTGGAGATGATCAGTCGGTCTCCAGTTCCAGTCAGTTGCCCGTGTTCTACTTTTCGGCAACTAGTTGTCCTCAGTTGCTCCGATGTGCGCGCTCCATGCGCCGCTCCGACAGCGTGTGTGTATTGCGTGTATTGCGAGCCCGCAACAGTTTATGTCAGAAAACACACTGTAGTTGAGGCCAGTTGCTGTCGATGTACGCGCTGTTATTCAAGAGACTGGCCTGCGACTCAGAGTTGCCCGTTTTCGCCAGATTGTCGATGTGTGCGGGGCAGCAACTCAGAGGCGACGGATATAATCAGTTGCCAGTCCGATGTACGCTAGGCTTTACAGATACAGACAAGATGGCAAAGGTCAAAACCATCCAGACATTGAGGTGAAAAGTCACGGTGGTGGATGTGGCAGTTCCAAGAGATGGCGACCTCAGAAAGAAAGAGCACGAGAAGCTGGAGACATACCAAGGGCTCAGAGAGGAGCTGGAGAGGGTCTGGAGGTAACGGTGACGGTATGTGGTGATCGGACCACTCAGAGCAGTGACCCCCAAACTGATAGAGTGGTCTTGGCAGATCCCTGGAACAACCTAGGAAGTCCAGAAAAGTGCGTACTTTAGGAACGGCGAAAATACTCAAAGAACCCTCAAGCTCCCTGGCCTCTGGTAGAGAGTCTAAGCTTAGCGAAGGATAAATACATATTTTTCTAATACAAAGCAAAACTAATAATAAGATTGTACTCAAAACCCTTCGATTCCCTCATTTTATGATAATATGATATTCACCCAACCGTTACAGATGTACAAGTACAACGTTAAATCAAGCATTAAGGAAGGAATGCCAGAGCTGCTGCACATGAATGAGGGTCACTCATGTAAGCGTCACACCCCCATTTGATATGGCTTCCGGCACACGTGGCATCTGCACACATTCGGTTTATGACATAAGAGATAAGATAAGAACACCTTCTTTCGTCCCACAGTGATAATACTTGTTATATTTCAATATAAGACAAATGAGTTTAAAGTGGTGGTTTATAAGTATCAGTTATAGAAAAATATAAATCATGTAAAAGGTAGTACGTACCAGATGAGTTAGATGGGTTAAGGTTTGAAAGATGTATTTATTGCTGTGGATTTTGGATTAAATAGATATTCATGTGCTGTCATTTTAATTTTTTGAGCCTGTATTTTTAATAACTCACGGTTAAAGAAGGAGCAGAGCATTGTAGTTTTGTTTGAACACATTGATAAGCACATTTGTTCACTTGTTGCTTAAGAGAGTACCACATTCCAAGGATTGTACATTTAATGTTGGCATGAGAAATAATGCGTTGCTTGTAACTTAACTTCTCCTTTTGCTTTTTGGCATTAGTGTACATGTTTGTACACATTTGACATATCAGACATCTCACACATATACAGACGTATGTATGGCAGATATATGATAGACAGTAATACTAGCCTGGTGCAGCCGTGCTGCTCTGCAGGCTTTACATAAGTCTCTGTCAGCGAAGACTGCATTTACAACGGAAACAAAAACATGGCCTTGGGACTGGAGGACAGTAATGCAGGAGTGTGTCTCCACTGTGCGGATGTTAATTCATGTGTTTGTGTTCAAGCAGTGGTCAATGCAAGAAAGAAAGACATAAAACACGATGTGGAGTCAAAACTAATCATTTGAAAATGCGTCAAACATTCTCTGCATCTGTTAGTGCCAAAAATGTTTTACAATTCAATATTCATTCACACAATATGCAATGATTCCATAAAATAAGCTATATTTCTTTAGCCACAGCTGTCCTGGGGCAAAGTGCCTGAAGAGACCCTGTCACAGTTATACGCACACACACACATGGTTGGAGAAAAATGGTGGAGGCGTCTGTGCTTTTGTTTAGATGGAATGTAAACCTGCAGCCTCACTCTGCTCTTTCTTGAACGAGTTTGACACCTGTGCAAATCTATACCGTTACATGGTTACAAGCCCTAAATGGTTGACAGTGGTGAAGTCGTGCCATGGCACCCCACTATAAATGGCGATCTTTCTGCTGTTGAATGTTAGCTGTCTTTGACTCGGACACCTCCCCCACACATAGAATGGTATAACCTGATATGAAAAACTGTTGAAGCACTTTTGTTATCTCCATCATGCTATCTTTCACCTTCAGCTGAGTGGCTATGGCTGCAAAGCTCTCTCACACCACATCAATTGCACATGACTCTGCACTTGTAGGAACAAGGATATAGACAGATCTGCTGAGCGTGTCAGCTGGAACATGCCCAAGGTCCCTTAAAGTTCTAGGTCTACGACCAAGAGTCTACCCTAGAGGCTAGGGCGCTAAGCAAGCCTCGTGGAAAGAGAAAAGGTTCTGATCGAACAAGATCCATGCTGGATTATGAGAACAATGCTTCTTTTGGGGAGGAATTTCATTCTCCTGGATCAATGTTCCCCTTCTTACAGCTCAGGTCAGGGATGATGGTGGACTACACAGCCTGCCATCAACCACTTAGTGCTGATCTGCACATGTGCAAACCTGCTGCTGAGAGGTTATGTGCGTTTTACACGGAGACGCTGCAACAGTAATATGATGGAGTTGGGCATCGGATTGGCCTTTCGTTCACACAGAGACAGTGTTTCAGGAAAAACGTTAGTGTTGAGAAACAGTTTCACAGCTATGTGAAGAAAAAGGTGGGATTCTCTACTGCTATGACCTCAGCACTTCCCCCACGTACATTTGGACTTGCGCAGAGACCGAGAACAAACGTAAACAACAATGGCGGCGGGTTGACTAATAATACATGTGCTTCAAGCGCTACATGGAGGAGAATTCTACTTCTTCGTTCAACCAAAACCACATGAAGCTGTAGTTTCAGTTTCCAATTTCATTGCTGCTGTTAGATACAGAATGAAGTTGGTTCTTTCACATCTTTGCGGCGGCCTGAAGAGGATGTTGTTGAGGAAGTGATTAAACTGGTGGGGGTCCCGCGTGTTGTGTTGTAAAATTCCAATGCCCCCTTTTGGCCGGGTGCTAGAACTACTTTGTTTTCCGTAGCTGTAAAAACGTTGTGCACTTCAATTAAAGAGCCTGGTCGTTATTTTCAAATTGTTTTGCAGCGTCTTTGCAGCGTCTCTGTCTAAACGGAGCCTTAGATTAAGAGATCACTTTTTTGTCCCACAGTGGGGAAATTTCAGTTACACTCCCCTGGTCTCCAGTAGCTAGGAAGGCTTCTCGCTCTGGCCTACAATGGGAAGAGATTACCCCAAGCTAAGCAGGTAACATGGCAGCTTCTTTCAGAATTTTCAGAGCTCCTTGAGGAAGTGCCTCTTGGAAAAAAATACCGTCACTTCAGCATTTGGGCGCCTTTTCCCTGGATTATGTCAACAAATGGACATCTGTCGCAGCATGTCCCCGAAAGTAGCACCTGAAGTTCTCTCTCAAAAGGCCAACCCCTTTCAGTCCACCGTGACTGATGACTGAAAGAGCAAGCCAACAAAGCCTCAGGCCTCCGCCTAAACTGTTATTTATCGTGTTCATTTTTATGTGCAGTACATTATATGTTTTTATGGAGCATGACTTTGGCATGTTCAAAAACCTGACTCCCACATGAGGAAGCCCATAGAGTCAGTCAGCTCAGTCACATGCATGTAACAGTGCTTTTCTGATGGCTTCGGTGATTCTTGAGCCGAAGCCAAGCGGGCTTCACATGTTGGCTTTTCACTGTTGGGTGTCTGCACTTACGCTGAATCTTGTCCATCTCAGAATTTTGTGGATGAGATTCAGCATGCACTGATGAGTGATAGTGACTGCATCAATGCAGGCCTGCACTTCAAAAGTGGTATAAAAGAGATGTTCAGACCCTACGAGGGAATCTGGACACTGTATTGACCAGTCTTGATGTGCTCTTGAGGACAACCAACTGGGTTATTTACTGTGGCTAACATAATCTTGTACGCTCTAAATATAGCTGTATGTAATGATGTATTGTGCACCTAAATGCAACAGCAGTGATAAGCATTGACCGAGGAGGCGCAACATCCATGTGGCCAAAGAGCGGCAAAGTCACTAACGCCTCAATTATAATTAAAGTAATATTTTATTCCATCCACAAAATTCTACCCCAAAAATTGCCTTTTGTAAAATACAGCGTCCAAAGCTCACAAACCTTCTCTGTTCATGCAGGAGCCACTGAAGAGGCACGTTTTCTCATGAATGTAGATCCCAGAACCTTACGTGCTGTCAGAGACAACCAAAACATGATTGGAAAATGAATTCTTACAGCACTTCAAAGATGCTTCACAACATTAATTATTCACCTTGTATAACACTACCGTAGCTGCCCTGGGGCAAAGTGACAGAGGCCAGGCTCCCAATCTGTGCCATATTTTGGCCACTCCAACCATCACCAATTATTCATCCACGTCTCTCATCACAGTATTTACCAGGTCCTGTCATGCTTAACTTCTGAGATCTGATGGGTCAGTCTTTTTGTGTATACTTTGAGCTATTAACTGCAGCATGCTAATCAAACTGTAATTGCTTATTAAAAGACCTGACCAAAACTGTTTATTTACTGATGTAGTGAATGGTATGTTTATTTTAGTCTCAACAATAATGGTCGAATAGACTTTTTATATACTTATTATCTGTGTATAGTCGTAAATGGACTCCATTGTTAGGTACAAGGAATTCTAATGTTATAACATTTCAACATTATGAACTGTATGACACCTTCTGACTGGTTAACTGCTTGTATATGGAGTACGTGTGCTGCTTCTGTCCTCGTTGCCCTGCTGGGCAGAGCAGCTGAATAAGCTCATTGTCAGCTTGTAGAAAGTGCAGGTGCACCTCTTCTTTTTCACCTCCGACCCTCGGCCCTCGACCCCACAAAGCCCTTTGTGAACTCTATTTACTGGCGACGCCAATGAAACTGCAGTCCATTACCAACTTTTTCTCGCTCCCTTTCTCTTGCCATTTCTTTTCCTCTCAAGAAACCAATTAGTGACAATACAAGTAGGTTAGACTCTCTATTCAGAGTGGGCATTGTTGAACACAATACCAGGAAGCTTTGTGAGCTAACAATTAGTGGCAATGGGGCAGTGTAGAGTGTCAGCGACATTGTTGGGAGCAGCACAAGGCTGGGTTTGTTCCCAAAGAGGGAGTTAGTCGGGTGGAGGACTGGATCGCAGGGGTTCCCAGGTGCTGAATTAGCCCAAACTCGGCCCATGTGTGCTGCTTACAGTAGACGCTTATCAGCGCAGGCTCAAGATTCAGGAGGGAAGGTTGCTTTCTCTGGGTGTAGATGTTTATGTTAGCGGTAACTCTACCTGTGCTGCATTGTCTGTGCATGCATTCCTCTATTTGTGTTTGAGCATATGAGCAGAAGTGTGTGACAGTGCGTCTAGTTACCTGTTTTTTTTTCCGTTTCCCTTTATATGTGGTAAGGAGATGTTTATTTCTGTGCTGATAGAACATACTCTGGAGGTGTTAGCTTAGGATCTTATCCTGACCTTCTGACTCCCAGGTCGTAACCCCTTGGCCAATAGCCTATGCTAATGCTAGCAATTGGCTAGTTGCCACGTGATCTACCACTGCTGCACTCGGCTGGTGACTCTAGAAGGCACTAGAAGGTGACAATCAGAAGGTCAAGGGTTCAGCCATTATTGTTATCCTGACCCCATGCCTTCTACCCCCAATACCCCCGACACACCCCAGAGAGCAGTGACATCATCATGAGTCTGAAGGCCTGGACACAGCTGACACTGGTTGAATACTGGCTCTGTTCAGTTATGAAGAAGTCTAAGAGTGATTGCATCAGCATTTCTAAAACAATTAAACGAAATCCACAGCTCTGAGCATATGCTGCAAAGAGATGCGATTATATCCAGTAGCGTTCAAGTTTGTGAAACAAATTAGCCAATTTAAAGAACACATCTGGTGATTATCACAGTGAACCTCTGTAGAGTGGACTGGAGCAGATGCCGGCAGAAACTGCCTCTCTCACGCCGCCGAGTTTGTTTTCTTTGATGTGAATCGGGCCAGGCTCACAAGGCGCCTTTATTAAGTTAGCTGGATAAATGCAGCCAGAGGAGCTATTTAAACTTCAGAGGATGTGAATTTTTGAGCTTTCATGTTTTCCTTGGCAAGATTATCCTGATAATTTAGGAGTGCTAACTTTAGCTGAACTATAATTAGCCCTTCTAAATTTAAGTTTAGAAATAAGCATGTGAGCAGGTCTGGTGGCCTTTGGCTGACCATTCGAGTTGTTGACCTAACGTTAGCCTCTTTTCAGGATCTTGTCAAATGTAAAATTTTAATGAAAGACTACACGAAAGATCCAAGTATCATTTCTTTTAAAGTAATAATTAATATAGCTGGTCAAACAGCAGGGGACAAGATGAAATGAAACTTCAAACCTTGTGAGTCAGCTGAAATAGGTATATCTAACGCTCCAACCCATGATCCCCTGAAGAACATGTTGGGGTGGTCTGGAAAGTTCACTGTCCATATATTTTTATGTCTTTTGAATGATTTTATGTTTCTTCTGGGAAAATTAAATGTCTCTGAACACATGACTTCAGAAAAACAGCACACGTGTTTCATATTTCAGTCAAAGAAGTCATAAACAGTCAGCGTTGAATGAGTCATAAAATGTGATTTACTAAAGAATAGCATAAGGCACCAGTAATTTGGGCATGTATTTGATTACCAGTAAACTGGACTGAAAACAGCTGTAATGTATGTGCCTTTTAGAGATAGATTTAGGATTAGAGCGGTACCTATAACAAATACCAAAACTGTGTTGGATTATTCCTTTCTCAGATGTTCTTGTTTGTTTTCAGATCATGCGACACGCAAATGCATATTATGTTGTGAGGGTAGATTGTCTCCCATTTTAGCTGCATAAATATTAAAAAGAGGCCAGATTCCAAAATGGTCCTCATGGTCATATTATTAGTAGTTCCAACTGTTCTTTTTAAGCAACACCATGCAACCTTTTGGAGATGGACATAACCTGCATGGAAACAAAAAGGTAAAAATAATCTTGGATAATTGGAAAGACATTCAATCCCCATTGTATAATATGAGTTCTATGTGTGTGTGGGGCTGATGAAGAACGGCCATGTTTACGTCAGCCTGCCCCAGGGCAGCTGTGTGCTGAAGTCGCTTACCACCATTGTGTACAAAGGAAGGTAAGCTGTACCATTTTGTCCCCTAAGGAATTTGATTCTCTGAATTTGATCCATCCAATACCACAACAGCAACTTGTCAGAAACAGTGGTTGCTCCAGAGCAACTCCCGGTATCCATCTCTGATATCTACCTACTGTAATTGTTCATGTTTTGGGTGGTCGGGGAAATCGGAGCACCCAGAAGAAACCCACCTTAACATAGGGATAACAATTCCACTCAGTAAGGTCTGAACCGGGACAGGATTTGTGACCTTCTTGCTATGAGTGAACATTACCCACTCAGACACTGCATTAAAAACATTCAAAATGACTAAGTGACGCAGTGCGGATCATTGTTGTAACATAAACCGATCTGAACACTTTGAATGCCCTCAAGCCATAAGTACATTATGACCTGCCGAGGATTTTATCTCAATTAGATTGCATTTTCTGTATTGCCAATGTCTCTCCATGGTCTGCTTCATCTGCCTTTCCATTCAATTTTTCAGAAAGTCTCCAAATTACTATCCAGCAACCACAAAGACTAGAATCAGGATCTTAGTCAGGAGCAGGAGGATTAACCCTTTTTGACCAGAATGGTTTCATTTTGTAAAAAAAGAAAAGGAAAAATATTACGTAGAAACATTTCACTTTCCATAAAAAGGCTTGAAAAGTAGCACTACATGCAGTACGCTGCAAGTGCCCATGGCAGCTTTTTCTTCAGAATTGGAAGAATATATCAGGAAAGATGTTTTACACATTTTTTTCATAAATACAGTTCATGCACATCTCTCCAAAAATATATTTAAATGTAATACATCCTTATCCTTGTTAATATTAGGGTCCACCATGAATCAGCAGAACGGGACATGGTATTTAATTAGTGAGGCAATGGCAGGACTCTCCCCCTGCTCCGTGAGCCAGCCTCATTAGGTGTATTGTCGTGATGCTGATGTAATGCAAGTTAATCTGTTGGCCTCTGGTTGGCTCGACGGCCCAGCAGGAGTGCATTGTGTGGCACATTAGCCCAGCCCCACCCCCTGGGGACAGGTTCATTCACACTGACGCTGATACCCAAGTGCTATAGTCCTTTGTCAGTGTGTCTGTGTCTATGTGGCTGACTGAATGATTGTGTTTCACTCAGTTATGAGAAAATACTTTAGTGAGTGGCATCCATGAAGGCCACTGATTCCTCGGCATGTGCTGCAGATCACGTACACCACACATCTTGATTGACAGGTGAGTGTGCTGAGAATCCCATCCATCCCTCTAAGAGTGTTATAGATTCTAGATTGTAGCAAATCAAGTTGCCATTTATGAAGCAATATCAATGGAATGCCAGTTTTGCACAACTCTAAATGTAGAGCAGACGACATTCCCAGATATTTTTTACAACACTTGGAGCAATAAAATATTGCAAAATGGAAGCATGTATCTAAGACTCAACACTAATGGGATCATTCATCCATTGAGTTGCAACTTGGTGCCTCAAAACTAATGTATTGAATTAATTGCACTGTCTTACTAAGATACATCAGATTCTAATAAATTCTAAATTTTTTGAGTTTCAAACCCAACCTAGGGCATTTAAAGGTCAGATGGCAAAACCATAGCATTACACACTGTCTCTACTGTCCAACTTCTTGTTTGGAGTTGGCCAATTATTAACCAGAGCAGAATTTTGAATGTACTGCATCTGTTTCATAGCTCGTTGGGCAATTATTGTTTTCATAAACTTACACAACAAAACAAATATTTTTTACAAACACAGATACTTTGGGCCAAAGGGCTACACTTGTTCATACTTTGTTAATTGGATGGATGAAGCAAGCGCTTATTTTACTGTATTCCAATTCCCGTGCACCTCTCAATGTTTGCAGATGAAGGTTGCTCATCATTTAGATCTGATGTGGCTGTTAAAGTTATAATCATAATCCATTATTACTATGGATGTCTTAAATTATAGTTCCTGGATTATTACAGCTATAATTCTAGGGGGCATTACCCGTCTCCCTTGCTTTAACATAGATAATGGCTGAAATTCCTCAGGAAGTCCAGCTCTGTACTGGGCTGTCAGTGCAGCAGGTGGGACAGGAGGGTCTTGGACAAACTAACATCTACCTGTATGTGGACCGTAACTGTCACCCCCTGCAGGACACTCTGTCTGCTCTGAGAGCAGTTTCAGTGACAGACTGATC
Source organism: Knipowitschia caucasica (assembly GCA_964034765.1). Taxonomy (NCBI): domain Eukaryota; kingdom Metazoa; phylum Chordata; class Actinopteri; order Gobiiformes; family Gobiidae; genus Knipowitschia; species Knipowitschia caucasica. The sequence goes on from OZ035824.1 coordinate 23,298,522, forward strand.
CCGTGCTGTGTGAAGGAATGGCAATTTTAACCCTCAAAGCTACAGTATAATACAGTACCAAAATCAGAATTGTCTTTACTGCAACAAAATATGTTTCAGGAAAGACAATTTCGATTTGGTCGGTGGTTTGATATATTATTCATGCTCATTAATTGGCCTAATGGCAACTTGTAAATGGTGAACAGAAAAGATCTGAGGATTGACCTCTGGGGCACGCCACAAGGCCATATTGTCAGAGGCAGATTTTATTTTTAGTTTAACAGTGTATTTTGTAACTGTTGTATTCATAAGTGTGGAAAACAATGTGTATATTCTTAGATAAATTAATGCTCTGCATTGAAACATGATGGTCAGGCCTCCTGTCAGGCTGTGAGCCTGTCACCCCCGGCCCCAAATCAAAAATAGTAGAGGGTTTATTTATGGTCTTGTGTGGGTTTAGTGTGTGATTTGGAGTGTGTTTGCCCCCTGTGCTGCCAGGGCTGCAGCAGTGCACTTAGCAGGGGCTTTAAATAGCTAACTAAAATAAAGTGAGAGGGAGGCCAGGGATCAGAGGCTGAGTGGGACTTTGTCAGAAAGGCATTCCCGAACGGAAGCCGGCATTTGGATGTCCAAACAGCATTTACAGAGAGAAATGTCAAGAATGTTATGTCCTGCAGCAGGATCAGTTGTAGTGAAAGGCACCAAGTGCCTCTGACAAGCAGCCTGACAGGAAGTGCAGACGGAAGTGCAAGCTGAGGACAAAATGGCGGCAGGTGAATCAGCAGAACAGAGTCCATCATTTCTTTCGTCTGCTTTTGGAAACATCTTCCTATTTCCTTGGTAAAATCTTAATTTTGTATCCTCACAATTACAAAGGAAGAAAAATTATCCTCTTCACGCTAACATGGCCTGCTTACTCTGAGTTCTGACTGTGAGAATGTTTGCTTTAATGGTGAGGTCATCCTTTATCACCCCCACCCCTCCCACACACAGACATAGACACACACACACACAATGTCCTTCTCCAGCTGGACAGCACCATAGCCATGTAGCCTCCATCCCTGCCCTACTTTAAACTACATACTTGTGTCCACAGAGGCCAGGATTCTAAATAGAAATGCAATCAATTGTACATTCTGTTTATTGGGTTTCTTTCAACTTCATGAAAACACTACTTGATTCGAAATAACCCCCTTTAAAAACAGTGTAATCAAACTTTATTGGCAGATAGAGGGGGTCCCCTGAGGATGTCCGGTTGGCAGCATACCATCCCAGTGTATGCCGCCAAATGTGAAGTGGCTGTACTGCAAATCAGAACCTCCAAATCCCAGGCCATGGTTCTTGCTCACGAGTGATGGAAGGAAGTATGGCATTAACACTGATGAAGCGTCGGCAGTGGTGCATATTGTAGTGCTGATGTGAAGAAGAGGGAGCTGAGTCAAAAGGAAAAGCTCTGGATTCACTGTTTAATCCGTGTTTTATCTGAACCTGTCATTATCTTTAAGTAACGACTGAAATGATAATATCACAGAGGCAAGCAGTCAAAATGAGTGTCCTCTGCAGGGTGGCTGGGCATTAAGCAACAGGGAGATGTGTACTGTATGTATTAAAATATCAAATGGCTAAATTAAGAAAGACAAAGTAACATTCACTGTAAGTAAATAAGTCATCTTTATCTATATAGCGCCTTTCACAAACCAGAGTCACAGAGAGCTTTACAATTGTGGGCATTTGTCTCTCACTCCTCACCCAGAGATGGGAGCGGGGCCAGTACAGGAGGCACATGCCGGACCTGTTGTACATGTTTTTAGTGGTAGGGGAAACTGGAGCACCCGGAGGAAACCTACTCAGACACAGGGAGAACAAGCAAACTCCACTCAGAAAGACCCAGTTCCGACTGGGATTCGAACCCATGGACCTTCTTACTGAGAAGGTAGCTAAGTGCTAACCACCCAGCCACCATGCCACCCACTTGTAATGTGCTATCATGAACTTGTTGGTTTGAAAAGGCAACAAACTGGTACATGATACGAATACTGTTAAAGGCGGTGTTTGGAACTCTGTGTTTGGGAAGTTACTTTGAAAGATTCTTATTTTTCACCCGAAAATGTTGCTACTTGTTTGCATTATTTTGAGGTGGCATGACTTTATTTATGACACAAATGAACAGGATTGTTTTTTCATGGGACCAACTGATATCTGTGTTTGAGTTGTTTACTCATTGGATGGAGTGAATACTAGCACTAGCACATGAAGAACCTTGGGCGCACGGGAAGGCACCCAAACATTTGTAGTATGTATCATTGTTTTATGCTGAGTAAAAAAATAGTATATTTTTTACAGTAAAAAACAATTCATTTATAACTTATAGCCCACACTTTAATCAATAATGTACACGAATGAAATGTTTCACTGCAAATGAAGGAGAACATGTATTTAAGTATAGCACATTTATTAGTAATGTACATATTAATACACAAAAAATATATAGCATAACATAGGGAAGACTTTTAAGAACGTTAAATACACCACAAAGGACATTTCATAAACAAGAAATCCACCCTTTGTCTTGGAGAAGCATTTTCAAAATGACTCGCCAATAAAATCTTTGGAATTATACTGTCCTTCTCAAATATATTTAGAATACAATTAAAAAGGGAAATATATATATATATGTAACGATACACAAAATATACAGTTCAAAATAAGTATCTTACATGCATGTATTTTCATATCTCTCCAAAAATAGTCTCGACTCTTAGACTCTACGTTGGACTTATTTATGACAGTCTTGGCACTCTCTAGTGGCAGAATCCCGCAGTGCAGTCAGTAGAAAGTTTGATGTTGCAGGATGCATGTGGTAATCAAGTGCTGGAGTGTGCAGGTCTTATTCGATGAGATTCATTCGTTGGTTCTTTACTTTTTGTGTGACCCAATCATGACTTTTGAAACAAAGTTGACAATGGCGCTCGCCGGCTGCTCGGGGTCATGCTCAGCAAACAGGTGGCACATGTTTTCTGTCTCACTCTGGGACTTTCTGGCTACAAATCCAAAAATCCTGCAGAAAGTATAATACAAAAAATAATAAATTAAAGCTTAATAATTCCATGTGTGAGAAAACAGACATTGATAGAAGCAAATATAAAACAACAAAATGCATTGAATACATTTATGTAATGTTCTGGTTATTGCAGATTGTTGTTGATGTTACTGTATGTGGCACTATCAGTATTGGCAGGTTGGTGGTTTGATTCATTCCAAACCTTTGAGGAACCATTTCAATGTAATCTTCAGGTGTGTCCTTTAGCTAGTTAGGAAGTTAACAAAGTTATAGGCGGATTTGTATGAAACATAGGTGAGAAGGAACACATTGATTAATTATAGAAATTACCCCGATCACCGTCTAAATCCAGGATTTAAAAAAAGTGTTTTTCTAGTTTTGTATTGTGATATTTTTTTATTTGGCTGTGTTTGAGTCATAGACTGTAAATACTAATGGAGGTAGTGACGCCTATTTCCTCTGTTAAAATATATGTGTGACCAACATGTACAATTTCAAAATGGCTGCGAGCAGCCCCTCCCACATTGCTCATGTGTTAGCCAGTACGAGCCTGATACATGCCATTCATTTAATGAGTGCATTCAAAAGTCCACAGCGGCTAAATGAGGCTGGTCCAAAAAAAAAAAAGAAACCCTCAGCATTGACAGCATCTGGAACATAGCTTTGGGCCAAGAGCGACTGTTGAAGCAGGCAGTAAATCAATTTTCGGGAGTAAAGAAGGCGCCATAAGAAATTATTGGATAATTCTGTTTCCGGATACACCCCCATCGGCAAGGAATCAGATTACAAGCATGGGGACCGCCCCCACTGATTTAAGTTTAAAAGTAAAATGAAGATCTACAAAAAAATGTATGGTGTCAGAAAATAAACCTAAGGAGTATAACTTGTGTAAAAATGTAAATGTAACTGATAGTACTAGATTACAAGACTTACTTTGCTGTAGATCCATTGTCTCGTTTCTTCCATCTATTGAACAAAGATAAATCATATTTAAAATGTTGCCTTTTCTAACCTGTGAGTATATGGCCATAGCCTGGTCTTATCCATCTGTAAACTTCGGTCTATGATCATTTCCTACATTTACGTCTGGGTCTGATCCTAGTGGCTGCAGTTTCCTCGTTGAATCCCCTCCGACCAATCAGAGAGCGGAGGAGGCGGGTGTTGTTGGGAGGCATCAGTGACGTCAAGAGTTTGCGCCAAATTTTGCTGGTTGTAGTTTAGCGATGGCGGTGAATGCGATAGTAAAGTCTGTTCTGGTTTGGCTCCAAATATCAAGAAATTGAAGCTGGAGCAAGAGGAATGTTTAGCAAATGTCATTGCTGCAAAGATGTTGTGGCTCTAATCATCCCGGGCTCCGTTAGCAGCAAAAGAGATGGCTAAAGCTAGGCTAAATGCTAAAGCTAGGCTAAATGCTAAAGGCCTCACTCACTCAGGCACATTTCATCCTTCACGACAAACTCAGATCCAATTGGTTCAATCTGCAAAAGGAGTTCACCCCTCCCACCTGTTAACAGGACACAGGCTAATATGGCCTCGTTGTTGTTCCATATTCAGTGCCTCAAAGGTTCAAGTGTAAATCCCATTAACCTTTCCATATTTCTTGTGTACACTCTATATTTGCTCATTTCTCTGGTCCTTCCGGTTCTGCGCAGTGGACGAGATCCCATGATGCTTTGCACCAAATACGCGTGTGAGTCTCTCGTTGACGTGCACAGAGGGACACAGCACGTCCTGACCAATACACTCTAAAGTGTGGATTTATAGATTACCGAAGGTTTTAAGGAGAAAAAAAGTTCAGGTCGACAAGAGACTCTAAAATCCCAACAAAATCCTCCTTTATGAAATCCTCCTTTATGAAAGCTGTCAGCTGTTTTAATTTACATTGAGATCTATGGGGAAAATTTCTGGGTAGCCCACGTGAATTTAATCTAGTTTAGTTTGCAGTACCGCGGGAATCCCCGAGCACGTGGGTCCTTCAGCTCCAAGCTATCCAGTTATTATAATAGATCCGTGGTCTATACCCACTGTCAAAAGAAAGTGACCATAGTTTTAAATCATTACAAGAAAGACCCTGGAGAAAAGCATTGATCCTTTGATGTTGGCTCTTTCGATCATTGTGAAGCAGCCACTAATAGGGAACGTGAGCTGGGTTTAGATTGTCGTGAGACAGGTTAGTTTTACCCTACTGATGATGTGTTGCCGCAATAGTAATCCTGACCCACCACCTCAGCTGTATCACAGGGCAGCGCAAAAAATAAGTGTCAAAGCTATTCTTGTGTTCAATGTTTTGTTTTTGTTTGTGTGAGGCCAGATCACTCACTTTCTTCCCTGTGGATCCAGCGAGCAGAAAATGACTGTATTAACAGCATAATGTCTCCTGAAGAACAACCTGTAACACAAGACACAGTGCTCAGATCTTGTACAACAACAAGGTTCTTTTGCTTGAAAAACATAACGAAGGGGTAGGACATGTGATTATTTCTTGACTCACTTCCTCTGGTTGTCTGTGAGCGTGATTCCTTGAGCTGACACTTTAAAGTGCACCACAGTGGAGGGAGGAGAAGGATCCTTGGCCAAAGTCACAGTTGTGGCCTTCTGAACTGCCTGAAGACCGGTTAAGGATTCCAGCTCTACTGAGCCCAGGAACCACACATTACATGCTGCGCAGGAGATACACAAATGTTACAATCGGAAGTAAATAAAGAAAATATAAAGTGTTTTTACCTGCTCCTTGCTTAAGAAGTTCCGCTGCTGAATTTGTAGCTGTTTGTGGAGTTGAATCATTCAGATCTTCCATTGGGTCTGAAAAAGTACATCAAATTATAGTAAAACAAAAATAAAGCAGGAAAAAAAAATAACTAATAGAGTAATGTACCTCTGTCTGGCAGGATGAGTTTGCATGGCAGAGCCAGAGGGGTGATGGAGTGCTGGCATACAAGAGCTGTGAGGCTTCCTGTCACAAAACAGAGAGTTGTATTTCAGTCAGTACACCAGTAGGTGTCGGCAGAGGTTTTTCAGGGTTGAGTGTGTGCTGATGGACTAGCAGCGTGAACTGCTGAGGTCTGCACTTCCAAATGGCACGGCAAGGCAATTTTATTTAGAATAGTTCATACACAAGACGTATCCGAGAGCTCAACAAAAAAAAGAAAAGAAACAAATCACAAATAATCACATTGCAACAAAAATAGTGAAGAAATGCAGACCTCGGACCTGGGCCATATGATTGTTTCTTCTAGACTCGAGACTCAAAACAACTAAGGGCAGTGTTAGCAAACTTCTCTAGTCCTTGTAAAAGGATCTTGTGGTTGACAGTGTCAGAAGCAGCACTCAGATCTAATGGGATTGAGAAAAAATTAAGAAAAAAGGAAAGCATGGGAAGAGCAGTAAGGAAAGGGGTAAGGACTGCACACTCCAGGTCTGTTATACCATGGGCCGCACACTCCAGGTCTGTTATACCATGGGCCGCACACTCCAGGTCTGTTATACCATGGGCCGCACACTCCAGGTCTGTTATACCATGGGCCGCACACTCCAGGTCTGTTATACCATGGACCGCACACTCCAGGTCTGTTATACCATGGACCGCACACTCCAGGTCTGTTATACCATGGACCGCACACTCCAGGTCTGTTATACCATGGACCGCACACTCCAGGTCTGTTATACCATGGGCCGCACACTCCAGGTCTGTTATACCATGGACCGCACACTCCAGGTCTGTTATACCATGGGCCGCACACTCCAGGTCTGTTATACCATGGGCCGCACAAGAAGCCCTGCTTTACTGCACAGCAGGACACTCACCAAAGTAGGGCTCGTTTGGACATCCTTTGAGACGGACTCCTTTCTGCGTGCACTCGATCAGAAAGTGTCGGACGAGCTCATTGGACATGTCTCCAACTGTGAAAGACCAAACACACAATGTTAAATAATATACATAAAGAGTGTAATGACATTTTTTGTGAGATCTGCCCAGTGGCTTTGCAAACATCTGCATACCCTTTTTACTCTGCTGCATCACAGACGGAGGAGGTGTAGCCACCTTCATAGCCAAGCCATATGCCCCACGGAAGGAATGACTGTCTCTGACAATAAAAGAACCTGGTTCTTTGTCCTTTAGCACAGCAATAGCTGGTCAGGGTCAGCACCAGGGGAAACAAAGATAAGCTACAGTTACAAAAATATCAAATGTGGTATGTAGAAGAATGAAACTTTGCACAACTGTCTATTCTCAGTGTATTGTGGGATGTCGCCATCTATAGCCAATATTTACCTTGGTCTCTGGAAATGTCAGGCTTATACCAAAACTTGGATGTATCCTGAACAAATTTGACAGGATCTTGCTTATAACCATATTCTGCAAAACAACATAAATCCATGTTGGAATATGTGTTTTAGAATAGATTTTGTGATAATCTGGGCATACCAGGTCCAGGTGATGGGGCCCCTCCGAGACCCCTGAGTGGGTCAGGGCTCATAGAAGCTGAGAAGGGGATGCTGAGGCTGCTCCCGCTGTGAGGGCTGGAAAAACCACTTAAGGAAGAAGATCGTGATCCCAGGTCCCCCAACTCCCCGACCCTCCTCTTGTCCGGCAGCATGGGCGGCAGGCTTCCATCTCCAATCAGACCCAGTCCCTCCAAGCCCTCCATGGCCTCCAGCAGGCTGTGCTCAAGGCTGCCATTCCCCAACAGCGAGGAGAAGTCTGTGCTGTCCGTCTGCCTGCCACTCAGAAACTTGAGAGCACTACGGGGCGAGCTGTGGGCTTTGGGCGAGCTGAGAGACAGAGGAGGTGATGGCTGAGAGGGACGTGGGCTTTGGTTGTGCCAGGCTGGAGGAGGCGTGGGGCTGCAAAACGAGAACATATGTAATTTTGCCATAATATAACAGTTTCCCTCCTCATGTATCCACTCTGACTCAGGCCACTGTTCTTTACCAGTGATTAACTGTCGGTGTAGGGGATTAGGCAGACGTTTTGGTACAATACAGAAATGAAACTGTTATGTGCTGCTTTGATGACGTAGACTTCAATTTATATCAATATTGAGATTTTATCAATACTCAATGTGTGTCATTTCAGTTTCTTTGGAAGTCAAAAGTGCATATTGTGCACACATTTTTTGTTTGTTTTTAATTTAGGTCATTCTTAGGTAAAAACTTTAACATTCATAATAGATCTAGTCTATATATTTTGGGAGATAAGCACACACATTGATAAATGACCCGTAGAATTTGGGAGTTCTTAGTTAAAGCTGGAGTATAAAATTTACCTGGTCATACCACACCATTGTGCTCATTTTGTCGGGAATGAATAATTGACCAAAGGTTACGGATGGCTAAGGCCAGGCTAACAAAAATAGACATGCCATAGAATCCAGTCTCAGATGTTTCAATCATTATTTTCATCTTTAGGTCAACTTTTTCACTCAGCCAATCAGCTCTCAGTATGTAAAGGCAAGTTTCCTAATAGGTTACAGACAGCATGGGGTGGTCTGATTTGTTCACAGAATGTTACTTAAACAACTTTGGGGTAAAAATATATGAATGAAACAAAAAGAAATGAAGGTATGCTAGCTTGATTTAAAACCCAATCTTCTGAGTATAAAACTATGCTAACTATGCTCACATTCCCATTGCTGCCTTGTAATTAGACTCGATAAGAGGTTCTTTCTCATGTGCAACAACAACCCTATATTCTGTGGCATCAGCTCGTGTTTCGGTGCATACCTGTCTGCGTGTGGGAGGGGGCTGTTGGAGGACATTGAGTACATGGAGCCAAAAATCCTCTGACAGGGAGCAGGGGTGACGTCTCCTTCTGTCGAACTCCCGCCATGGTTCATACTGTCCAGGAAACTCCGGGAATCTGACCGAGCGGAACAGACACACTTAGTTTTGACTCTGCACACTCATATACAGGTATGAACATCCACCAGGTGTAGGGCAAATTCCCAGGATATGACTCGCTCTGTTCCATAAACTATAATAACGGCCTGCATACCGGCTCCTTGTTTGTTTTCGTTGGTGCCATTTTCTATTTGAACAAAACACACCTGTCCTGTCAAACATACAGTATAACCATGTCTTTATTTGAAAGTATAATTCAATTTCAATATTATGCTATGTACCGTAAAAAAAATCCATGTACAGCTCAGTAGTATAACTAGTTGTTCAGTGATGTATTTTTGGTCTCATTTAATAAATTATAACTTTTTTAACAGAAATGTGAAAAAGAGAGGACTACCCTTATGCTGCCAATCAGAAAAAATACTGTTAACTAGTGACACAAGTATGCAAAAGATCACATTAGAGAGAAAATAACAGGAACATTTTATAAACAACATGTGTATAAGAGAAAAACAGCAAGGTACCCCAGCTTTAATAATTATAATGCCGACCACTTATATAGACGCTTCACATGGTATTAAAATGTTTCTCTCCATACTCGGTGGTGGTAAACTACTAGTGTTGCCACAACTGCCCTGGGGCTGACTTAATATATATATATTTTTTTTAAGCAGTAGCTTTATTTTGTAATAGAACTCCAGAGAGAAGGTCCAAAACTGTAAATAAAAAGACACCGACCTTTCACTAGTAGCTTTCACTTACAGTAGCTGCAAGAATTACATGCAGCTACTGTAATTTACTGTATATTATGTAGATTTTGGTGCAGTTTGACCAAAAATCTGACAAAAATTTGCCTCTAACAGCTTTGGGTTTTCATACAAGTTACTGCTACAGTAGATGAGTATGAACAAAATGAATTGGCCTTTAAAACAGGAAGTTGATCAATATCAATTTTCATTTGAGCCCTTTACAACACTCAAGGCGACCAAAGTGTTTTACAATAAAATCACATAAAATCCATTAAAACATCCATGCAATCAAAAAAATTGTGAGGACTTTCAGATCAGGGGTCAGCTTATAGAGTCTGGGTCCAGGACTGAGAAGGACCGGTCTCCCCAGTGTTTTCACCTGGTCCTGGGTTCTTCCAGGAGGAGCTGAGTGGGGGACCTTAATGATCTGCCTGAGTCAAAAACTGTTTGGACCAGTACAAAGAGACGAGACCATTGAGGGCTTTAAAAACAAAGATTAGCATTTTTAAATCAACTCGAAACAAAAACTCACAGCCAATATAGTGGAAAAAAGAACTGGGTGCGTTTTAGCATCCTGAAGAAGGCCAAGCTGGGCCGAAACGCGTTGGTGCGTATTTTACATTACAGAAAATAAAGGCTTTGTAACTCTCTAAACCATTGACCACGAGTACCTTGGATTTTTGGACTTTCTAAGCTCTTCATAACTTGCCTTATGCCTTGACTTAACTAGAAAGTCACAGCTCCTTTTTTTGTTACAAAGGACTGGGTGGACTTGATGTATGCCACCTCTACATGTGAGTGGATTATGGGGTAGCGCTGAATGCCCAAACACACCGACATGACATCCTGACATTCTGATAACAGAGTGTGTCATTCAGCAAACATGAGCTCCGGCTTGTGAATTCGCTCTGACTCACTCCTTTTATAAAGAGCTCCTTGTTCTGGCCCCCTCTGTCTGCCTCTCCTACACTTCCAACTATTCAAGAACACAGGGATGGAGGAACGCAGCTTTCTCTACTGATACGATGGTTAAGGAAAAAGCACTAATGAGTGGTCCTCAACAGGTCAGATTCAGATTCAGATTTTCCATTTGCAGTAAAAGCACATTGGAATACTTTTGCAAGAGTCCCCAGTGTGCACGAGACAAGTACGTGAATAAACGAGGTTAAATGTACAGAAGTAAAACTCAGTAAAAGTGCAGGAAACAATTGTTGCTGTGAAATTGATCAAATGAAACAGTTTCAATAAGTGAAAGATCATCAAAGGTCTCTGTTTAAACTGATAACAGCGTGTGGAAAGAAGCTGTTAGCAAGGTTGGCTTCATGTTGTAGAATTCTATATCTGTTGGAGGGTCGGTGACAATAAAAGTCTATGCTATAAGCAATTTTGAAAGAAGTATTGAAGAAAATAAAGAGCCAAAAGCTCTCCCAGATCAATATTTGCTAACAAAATGAGGACTGAAATGTGATAGAAAAGTCTGAATGTCATTTCTGCTGGCCAACATCCTACAGTTGTTTTCTGAGTTTTATCACCTCGTGATACAAATAATATATTATATATTTATGTGGAACTCTGAGACTATTTTTGTTTCATGTGGATTGCCCGGAATGACAGAAAAAGACTTCAAAACTAAACCTAGAGGTTTGATTATAAACAGTTAACTTAGTGACCAGGAAAAAAAATTCAGCTGTCCTTCACCACAATGTTAAACTATGGGCTCTTTGGAATGTTGGTAATGTTTATTTATATAGCGCCTTTCAGAGACAATCACAAAGATCCACACAATTGTTGTGGGCATTTTTCCTCTCATTCCACACACAGTGATGGAAGTGGGGTCGCCACACAGGCGGCACATGCCTGACCTATTGAACTTTTTTTTAGTGCTAGGGAAAACTGGAGCACCCAGAGGAAACCTACACAGACATAAGGAGCACATGCTAACTCCACACATGAACGCAATCTTTTGAGGTCTGGAAAGAAAGGATACTTCCTGGCTTCATGGTTTCTGGGCTGTCCTGTCTTGTTTAGATTTGGCTTATAGTCCTGGTGTTAAATCACAGTAAGTCTGGAGCCAGGGTTAGGAGAGGTTAAAAAGTTCATAAAAGTCCCAAGAGACTATTTATTATGCATTTGCTCACATGCAAAAGTGATTAGCATCCTTTAAAACTGTATCAAAGTGATGTAACACACACATGTCCTGGGCCATTGATAACTGGCCCCGGACATACTGTATCTTGGGCTATAAGTAACTTGCTTTCTGTTCTATATCTTGCTTCAAAAACACAAAAACAGCCAAATACTGAGTGATGTGTTCATCAACATGTACTGTCCCAATCAAATAAACAATAAACTAATAAACTAATGATTTATGTCTCCTGAGACTTTATGTGTATTCAACACAATGGCTTGAAAGAAAAGCCTTTGGAGTGTGTATAAGACGACACATTAAGCTCTGATTCTCCCATTGCTGGACTAATCCCACAGTCTCATCTACATTTGTTATGGCATATCATAATTCCATAAGTGTGAACTCTGAGACAGCTGTGGTAAGCTTTTGGTCAGTACCGTCATAAACCAAAGACATTCAATCAAACTGTACATATACACATACTGTATGCACAACTACCGTTTTCCTTAAGATAGGATAGGATAAGAGATTCTTTATTCGTCGCACAGTGCAGGACAGAGAAAACAGGAAGCACAAAAGATATACAAAATAAGTAGTACAAGTATGTTTCTTAGCTAGCTGTAAATGCTTCAATACTAATGTAGTGCGGAGTTATATACTGTACTATACATAAGGGGGCAGGATAATAAATAGATAAAGTAAAGTGACATTGTATATCTGCCTAATATCTGGCTGAAGTCGGATGGACAAAAGCTCTTGCTTGTAGATACTTTGGGGAATAATGATTAGGATAATTTTGGAGAAAAACCGCAAAACATCTCAACAAAAAATGCACTTGATCCCTATTTTCAGCTCATCAAGATATATTTTTGTAATATTGAATTGAAATGACTGCACATGTTGACACATTATAACTGAAGAGTTTTAGTTTCTGAGTTTGCACCAACAGAAAACTCTGTTAAAACTCAAGGAAACTCATTAAAGTTCAGCTTGTGAGTTCCAGAAGTAAACACAAACATAAACAGGAGCATCATGGGCCGTTCTGCGCAGGGGCCTCTTTTCCCACACTGTTGTCAGTCCTCTCCAGGGAGGATTCCCAGAAAGCAGCTCCATGTTCCCACGGCTGATTCCACTCTCTGCGGTCGCTCTCGTATCATCTCCATCCAGTGATTACGGTACAAGTGTCTTTGTAAATGAGTCCTTAGACTTTGCTATTTTATTTTTTATGTTTCTGTGTCTTGTGGTGTTCTTGTGTTGTCTCTTGTATGGACCCTGAGTCCGTAATAAAGATTATATATATATATATATAGATTTCACTTTGGCATGTAAGTAAGTATGTAGTTATCTCCTCCAGGTGGCACTACAGAGTTTATAGTAAGATATGCTTTTTCTGACATTGCTATGACTGTGATCCAATGATAAAATAATGTAGATGTTTATTTATGCATACTTTAGTCTATTCTCTACTTTTTCATTTGTTTTCACCGAGAGCCAAAGCAATTTCCTATAGTTTGAGACTTCTGGTTACTCACATGGCGATAACATAATTCTGATTCTGTTTGAGTAAAACACAGAAAAACTAAGGTGTTATTCCTGCGCTGCAAAAAGTGTAAGGGTAAAAGAAGAAAATTATGTTCTTCTCTAGATCTAGCAGACGATTTTGGCGCATGGAACGGTCGCAATGTTAGTTTATTCACATTTCCCGGCAAACTCAAACCGCCCGCCGCATCAGCTACCTTTCGAGCATGTCATTTGGTAAAATGCGTTTGTTTGGCCGAAAATGTAAGAACACAAGAAGAACTATCTCAAAAACAGAGAATGGAGGCATAATGTTAAGCAGATCAGTCTCGCCAAGCAAAATAGCTTGACAGTGGTAGGTCGAGGTGGGGTCAGTCCGGTGTTGCCATGGTGACGACGGCTCTGTAAGTCCAAGAGGGCAACATTTGCAAGAAGATTTGTCAGAAGAGAGGAGGTTCCACTTTGCCTCGCTTTGCCACATTAACTGTATCGGTACATACAAAGAAAAATATCCTGCATATTTGTGTGCATCTTCACTTTCAAGTTAGGAATGTGAATGTTCAAAAAACTTCAAGAGAAACTCGGAAAATTCTATCTACTTCTTCTCATTCAGCGTACAATGGGAAACAACAAATGTGCTCTAAAGGATTCATTGTGGCCAGCTCTGGCTTATGCACCTTATGCATAATGTAACTTTTTGCTCTGCATACTCTGCACATCTGTGGTTGAACTACAAAAAAACTACTCTTCAAAAGCTGCAGGTAGCTTTCAATGACGCTCTCAGGATGCTGTTAAAGAAGCCCAGATCGACTCATGCGAGTGAGTTGTTCGTGAGCAACAGAGTGAACACACTGAAGTCTGTCCTGAGAAATGCAATGTTTAGTTTTATTCGCCGATTGAACGAGTCTGTGAACCTGGTTGTTGTTGTTTTGGTGAATGTCAAGTTCAGTACAACACGCTATATTTCTCAGTTCTGGGAACACAAAGTTTAATACAGCATCAAGTACATTAATTGCATGCCATGAGCAAAATTGCAAAAGGAAGCAAAAAACCAAGACATACTGAAAGTCTGATGTCCCGTGCTGGAACATCAGAGCCCGATGATGGCAAAAAGGGACCGGGAAAAACCATGTGAAAATGTGTATTGTGACCGTAAGCTCAGCTGGGTCACAATAACCACCTGCAAAAGAAAAAAAATTAACGGGGACCGCAAACTTCACCGCCGTACACCACTAACCCCAGTTCCAATACAGAGTGACACATTGCGGGGAGCACAGAGAGGCATGATGGGAGACCTCTGGGAACAACAGGTGCCACAGTGGGGCGGCTGCGGCTGTAAAGTGCCAAACTGTGGTTGTGTCCATAGGCAAGACACTTCACCAACATTGCCTAGAATGAGTCTGGTGTGTGTGTGAATGGAAGGCGGTGGTGGTGGGAGGGGCTGATGGCACAGACTGGTTGCCTCGCTTCTGTCAGTGTGCCTCAGGGCAGCTGTGGCTACAGTAGTAGTTTATCACCACCGTGTCTGGAGTGAAAGAATAGTGACATGTGAAGCGTGTTTCAGTGTCCTGAAAGCACTATATAAAACCAATGCATTATCATTATCATTATTATTATTATTATTACTATTATTATAAGCATGTTAATGCTACATCAGTACAATACATTGTCCATTTCAACAACATGTGACTCTGTTTTTGATGTTTCCAAAGCTTTGAACAAATATCTTATACATTCCATTTTTCATAAACAGCAGTAAGTCTTTGCTCCTGGAAACACTGGGGTCGCTTGTGAATAATTAGTGTTTTTCCACATTAACTGTATCAAGAGCGCTTTTGTCCCTCTTCAGCACGGGGCTACAGTGCTGCACACAAAGGCCCCAAAGTTCAGGTCGTACCAGGAAAAAACAGTTCCATATGGTGCAGCACCCCGCGGTAGAGCTGCAAGGTGTCGAATAGAATCAAAGTAACTATTTGTGAATGGTCACACTTGGTAAACTGCAATTAATTCAAAGTCATTCTACAGTTATATTGTTATGATGTAAATATTTATAATGTTATGGTAAGGAATAGGGGTGACATACAATACAAATTTTATCAAACACAACATTTAAACAAATAATGGTACTTTTTAACTTTATGTTTGCCTCTTCAAGGCAAGGAAAGTTTATTTGTATAGCACAATTCACACACAAGGCAACTCAAAGTGCTGAACTAAACAAGATAGAGACATTATAATCACTGTACTTAAAAAGAGCAAAGCTAAAATCCCTTAGTTGTTGGAGTTGCAGGATTTATACATTGTCAGAGAAGAAGCCTGTCTCATATTTTCAGGAAGACTGTTTCAGATTCGGAAATGCATTATATTGCTAAGTATAAGTATCTGTGTAATGTCTTTCTTATCTGGACTTCGTGTCTGTAATAAAGTTTAATATATACAAAGTACGAGCAAGTGTTATAGTTATCCTTTTGAAAACCATAATACAAACCCTAAAATACGCCTCACAAACATACAGCTTTTATTTCATGCAAATTCAATTGATATAGAAATCATAAATAGATATTTTGCCAAAATCCTACACATCACCAGTACCATGTGGGCACTTCTTCATCCCACCACATAATAAGTATAATTTTACTTCAACTATTCAGGCCTAAGATGAAATATGATAAATCTATACAAAAGGGTTTTTATGACTTAATATTTTCCAGATTCCTCCACAGACCTGGTTGGTCGTTGCATAAGAAGGTTGGAATGAAAGAATAACAAAGAGATTCAATGTGAAGAGAAACAGAGGGTCTGACAGGGATCCACTGTGTTTTCTCATCCCAACTGTATCAAAAAACTAAAATATACATATTCCAAGTATGGCAATGGGGGGAGCTCTGAGCCCTGATGTTAGTAAACAGCCGTTATGGTGTGGACTTTTGATTACTGCTCGTGTCCCTGTGTGTATTTAAACCAGTGGGGGCGGGTCCCGGCTCAAAAGTGGCCAAAATGATGTGCGCTGACATGCTTGCAATACCACCCGGGCCGATGGGGGTGGACCCGGAATGAGAATTAGCCAATGCTAACATGTAGCATCTTCTCACCTCTGGAAATCGTCTTTACAGGATGGTCCAAAAGTTGGCTCTTGGTCCAAAGCTCCGTTCCACATGTGCCAATGCTGAGGGGGCGAATTTTATTGGACCAGTCTAGTTTAGTCACTGTGAATTTTTAATGGCACTCGTTAAAGGAATGGGGCTTGTGCTGCTGACGCATGCGCAGATGCGTTTTTTCACATTTTCCAGCCCCCGCGGCCATTTTGAAACTTCCCATAGACCGCGGAAGTTGTGGCACATTAGTTAGAACGACGGAGATAGGCGTGACTACGTCCGTTAATATTTACAGTCTATGATTTGTAAATAGACTGTAAATACAGGACTGCATAAATCTTATATTTATGCAGTCCTGTATTTTGGGTCCTTCCTCCTTTTCAGAACGTGACACTACATTTTGGTACTTAATCAAAAGTAATTATTGAAAAAATATTACACTGGAAATTACATTCTAGTATAGAGGCTGATGATATACTTTTGAGCAAAATGTGAATATTAACAAAAATAAATTCCACAATTATACGAAGAACACACTGTATCAGCACTTTTCAAAAGTAAATAATAATGAATCTAATACCAGTTCTATTTTTGTTTTTTTCTTCAGAATTGGTACTTACAAGAATAGGTAATTAATAAGGCGTAATCTGAGTGTAGATACTGTACTTTCCCATACATACTGAGGGAATAAAAAGAAAAGTACAATAGTTACAAACAGAATAATTTTTGTATCGTTTTGTCCAAAAGGTGGGAATCACTTATAGACATACTTTTGTTTATTTCCTCTTAGAAACGTGGAAAGCGTTCTCGTTTTCCAGATGTTGACACAGTGAGAAGGAGGAAGACATTATAGCTGAATGTGCTGCAACGGCCTTTTTTTTAACACACACCTTGTCATGTTCCAGGTCCTCATACATGTGATATTACAGTGACATAGGTCTTGGAAAGAAAACAGTTCCTTCTGCAGTGTGCTTTCACCGAGATGGTATCCCAGGTATGTGAAAGCTGCACAGCCCCCTTGGCTCGGTTCACTGTCTCTAGGGGCTTGTTTGTGGATCACTCCCTAATCCAATGTTTGTTAAACTAAATCCAAGACGTAGGCTGCAGAAACATCTCAGACATAGTATAAGAAAAACAAACAGGTTAAATGTTTGGAATGGAATCATATGGAAGTAATAATAATAGGTAAAGGTAAAAGTGCACTTTATTAATCACAGTAGGGCAACTCGTCCTCTGCATTTGACTCCGATCCTAATGCTGCTAAGGCTTAAGTCAGGAGCAGTGGTCCCCGTAGTAACAGCGCCCGGGAACCATCTCCAGATTTTGATTATCGGCTTGGTCAGAACAAGGGCTGAAGGATTTTACCTATTGTTTCACATTGTAAGCTGAATAATAAGAAGTAAATAGAAATTTCAGAGTTTCTCTTGTATTTTTCAACATGTTTGTAGTGGTAGGGTAAACTGGAGCGCCCGGAAGACACCTACATAGGCACGGGAAAAACATAAAAAACTCAAAAAGACCTGTCCCGACCAGGTTTCGAACCTACAAAACCATTTCTGTCCAACATTTTGCCAACCTCTACTTTTGTACAATGCTTCGTTAACTTCAGGCTTCACAACAATTAATTATGATGAAGACTAGTAATCATGCTATAGCACTAAATACAATGTATACAGGGGTTTCCAACCTCTCTCAATCAAAGCTACTTTAATACAACAGAGGAGGCAGAGAGCTACTCCCCCATAAACATCTACTGTATGTAACAACTACAACAAAACATACATATATGATACATTAAATACATTAACATAAATGCATAATGACTCAAATTATAATCATGCAGGATAAGGTGTTAAATGCTAAATCCTTTGGGGAGCCTCTTGAGAAGGGGCTGGCGAGCTACTGGTAACTCCCGATGTACCTTACACAGACGGATCGACATAAACTTCCATCCAACCCCCATCTTTTTTCCTTTACTTAATAAATGTAAGGTTAAAGGAACCATTACTCCAGCACATGGTCTGAGTTAAAAGGCTGCCATGCTGGGTCCTTCTCCTCCCCCTCTCGTTCAGCCCGAGACCATGTATTAGTAAGTAAGTACTTTATTTATATAGCGCATTTTTACAGACCAAGGGCTTTGGGGTGTGTATTATGAGGGGACTGACCGAGTACTGACATCACCCATAGTGCTAGCCTTCAGGCGGAAGAGGCCAGTTTGAACATAAGCTAGCTGGAGCCAATTTCCTTAAATGGGCACTTCTTCCTTTGTGTTAGCTTTGAGCTGTTACAGGGGCAGATGTGTTGCTAAGGCCAGCTGGAGTTCTGATTAGTCAATCTGTATATGGCTCAAATCTAGATTTACTAAGACTATATCAAAATATTTGCACCAGGATCATAAAAAAATAGGGATTTTTAAGCACAAAATGGTGAGTGTGACACAAACGGTTACTGAGCTAGAGGACTTTACTTTATAATGTGTGGAGTGAGGGCGAGTTGTGCTACCAGGTTAGCATTGTCCATCTATGACAAGAGTAAATTCATGTGGGTTACCCGGAAATTCACCCCACAGAACTCAATGTAAACTAAAACAGCTCAACCTCAGCTGACAGAGAACCTACAGCTTTCATAAAGGTGGGATTTTGTGGGGATTTTAATGTCCCTCGTCGTCCTGAACTTTTTTTCTTCTTAAATATTTCCATTTTTTATAAATCCACACTTTAGCAAGGGCGTAGGTTTGCGTGGGGACCATGGGGACATGTCCCCACCAATATTTGGTGAGGACTAAAAAGTCCCCACCAAAATGACATGATGTCCCGTGACCCGGACGGTCCGGGACACATGTCTTCCGTTTGTGCACACGTCGCGCCTCCTCCTCGCCTCCAGAGCATCAGCAGCAGCAGCAGCACGTGACCCGTTCCGTTCTCTGCAGTGATTGGCTGTCTTCTTCAGCGCCAAACTGAAGCACTGAGCAACTGTTTAATTTTTAAAAGTTAGCCAGCGTGAAGCAAGTGTTTTTTTTCGTTCCCTGAGCGTTGTAGCACGTGAGTAATCAGAGGAAAGTACTGTAGATCTATTACCATTCAAAGTACTTACGTTATTTCTAATCTGTCAGCGCACTGTTTAATGTTCCGAGGAGCTCACACGGCACAGAGACAGAACAGAACTGGCTCCAATAAAGAAACAGGTTGGTTGAAAGGCTGAGAAAATACTTATTGTGCTCTTACTATCCAAAATGTATAAGTGGGTGTGTTGTGTGAATCAGGATAAACTAGGGATGAAAATATTCCACGGATCCACGATTTACAACCTTTATCTGCTGATAATGTAATTTCTGTGAAATGTGTGACAGCGGGCACTTGCTGTTATTTGCTCTAAGCACATTCAAGCGATGCACTCGAATGTGCACGTCCTGGTGCAGCTGCTGCCGCTTTGTAATGACAGCCGCGGCGCTCAGTGAAAGCACAGCTCTAACATGGTACCGAGCTCGGACCATATGCAGACAGAACCATGTTGCAAGTGCGGGTCTCCCTCGTATCTCCCCCGTTTCTCCCCTGTGTCTCTGACATGTCTCTCCCCTGACTCTTCCCAAAGCGCAACCAGCGCTCCCGAAATTAAAGCTCGGATACCTAAATTTTCCATTGCGTTAACGATGCATGCTGGTTGTGCGCAAAACACCACAACAGGTCATTTAAGTTTTTATTTTGCATACTTGAGAGCCCTGTGAGTCATTACTTGCCTTTTTGGGTTGAGAGTGGAATAAAAAAAAGAAAATATAGAAAAATCCACACGGTTACTTATTGCCAAACTCTTGTTAACTCATGTTAACTTTTGACATTGGCCAAGTTATATAAATGATTCTGCAGTTCATGTATATAAATGTCTGTCTATACCTTCTTATATAATTTTGAAAAAAATGCCACCTCCACAAAAAAAGATAAAAGATATCAGGAGCTTTTTTAACAGTTGGAAAGTAAGTAAGAGAAAGCACAAGTAATAGCAAATTATGAATTGTGATGATTAATCTTCTGTTAACATACATAGGAAACTCAACCAACAAGAGAGAACAATATAGGGAATGTTGAGGTAGAAGCAACAGGCCCTTCAGTGCATCAGGTGAGGTTGGAATTTTGTAGGTATGCATGGGACTATGAATTGTTTTTAGAGATTGATCGTATATGTCAAACAATGTAGTGAGCTACTCACTGTAGATTCTAATTCAATATTTTCTCCTCTGTTTTTATTTATTATAGGAAATTGAAAGATCAGAGCATGATTTATTTCAAGTATCGAGAGCAGTTCCTGAACTGTTAGAGCCTCAGGTGAGGGCTATTATGCAGATTTGGATTAGGTTTAAGTCAGTATAGAATGAACGCAACACAAAACTCAGAAGCTCTGATCCAATTGATTTTGTTTTAACTATTAGAAAAAATCCTTAACTGCTTCTCATTCAGTCTACAGCTGAGTTTAGTATAGAAGGCAACACACTATTGCAAATATAGTGTGTGATTACACCACAAATTCTGGGGGAGAAACTCTGGACCCCGTGTCAATGGGTGTAGACTCAGGTCGTAGTGAATGTCTCCACCAAGATTGGAACCAAACCTACACCATTGCACTTTAGTGCAACAAACTCTGCATGTTTTCTTCCGGCTCTAACTCTGCTCTGATCAGCAGCTCTGATTGGTCAGGACCCGCTGCGTCCCTCTGTGCACGTACTGTACATGAGAGCCACACACGCGTTTTTGCCGCAAAGCATCATGGGAGCTCGTCCATTGATTTAAATAGGCCGCCATCTTGGATTGCCAGGACTTGATATGCAGCCAGCGAAAGTTCAATTTGGTAGAAGTCAGCAACCACCGCCTCCCCTCCTCCTCCTCTTCACCCTGCCTTCATTCTGCCTTCAATCTGCTTCCCGCTGCAAATGCCGCCACCAGTGCCTAGGTCCCGGGGGATTGGCTCGCTCCTTCGCATGGAGGCCCTCCGATCCGAAGGCCGCACCGGGGCCTAGGGCGCCAAACCTCCTCCCAATAAAATACTCAAAGCTTCTTGTTTCTCGTCTCTCCAAATTGAACTATGTATATGCAGTCAATGGTTCAGCCTCCTCTCAATCATCCGTCTCTGCTCTCTCCTGTGATATGGACAGCTTTATCGGTGTCACTGGTGCCGAGGTCAATAGTGCTGTGGCCACGTTAGAGCACTGAAGAGGGAGTGAAGAAAACACTCCAACACAAGTGGCTTTAAGGGAGAAGCAGGGCAGAGGCCAAGTGTAAAATAGACCAGTGTTGGCTGCCAAACTGGAAACATTTTCTGATCAAATGATTTAAAAGTCAATTCAGCCACGGGTAATATTTTTCTTGGTGGAGGGGCCAGAACTCAACTATTTCCTATTCTCTTTTGTAGTCTGCAAAAAGGGATGCATTATTTTCTCTGAAGAAAAAAATAGTTTTACACGTGTAAAGACGATCCGATCTGTAAAAAATAGTTCCAGACTTTTGAAGCTGAAATAAAACTCCATTCTTCACTGGTCTGGAGAAGTGATCAGAGGTTATTTAATTGGTTCTCCTGGTGCTTTTGAGCATAATGAATGGAATATTGCTGGTTTCACTTGGACATTTGCAGTGCCATCAGAGTGTGTGGGCAAAAACACTTTTTTCTGTGTAGCGAGGCAAGTTTATTTGTCTAGCACAAGTCATACACACGGAAACTCATAGTGCTGAACAAAACAAGATTGAAAAAATCACACAAAGCACTAAAATCATCAAGTTATCACCATAAATTAAAAGAGTAAATCCCTCGGCCAAAGTATAGCAGAAAGTATCCTAAATCCAGGACAATGTCGATCCAGCTACTTGGCTTCTCACAAATGTTTCCCTACATATTTCATATTAAATATTTTTACATACAATTAAAAAGTAGGCCGCATTTGGCTCGCGGGCCTTGGTTTGGACCATTGTGGGCGGGTCCCGACGCAAAAAGGTTCATGAGCACGGGTGCAGAAATCTCTCTCCTAGCCGGTGGGGGTGTACCCGGAGAGAGAATTACCCAATGCTTTTCTTTCTCTTGGTCCAAAAGTTGCTCTTGGTCCAAAAGGAGCTCTTGGTCCAACTCTAAGTTCCAGATGCTGTTGATTCTGAAGGGGGTATTATTTTTTTTTAACCAGTCTAGTTTAGCCGCTGTGGGCTTTAGAATGCACTCGTTAAATGAATGGGGCTCATGCCGGCTAACGCATGCGCAAATGTTGTTTTGTCACATTTTGCAGTCATTTTAAAAAAGCCCACAGAAGGCAAAAGTGGTGGCCCATCAGTTTCAACAACATTCTACGGTTTGGACATGCCTGGGGTGGATAAAACTTCCTCATGCAAAAACTTTCATAACTGACAAAGAATTTGGTGGAAATAGACCAGTGGAATTGAAGCAGAACAGAAAGCCAGCCTCAGTTAACCACGACTACATGCACTCTTCCTGACGTCATGATTGTAGCCATGCAGCCTTTTCAACGGGATGAGGTCATGCATATGGCAATGGAACAAACCAGCTCATCTCCCCAGCAGAGGGGCTCGGACAACAAAAAGCTCTTTATCAGAATCAGAGAAGACAAAGAACAAGATGTGGAGGATGGAGGACAGACGGCAACTCAGCAGAGACATTCCTCAAACCATTGCGTTCTCATTAAAGCCTCCCAGGAGTGACACTGGGTAAACAAGGGGAAGCATAGGAAATCTCATGTGGAGATGAGGAAACCATAAGTAACAAGAAAAAAAGGTGTTACAGTATAAGCCTGAAAAACTAGTCCGGGACAATGGACTATTGTATACTATTTTGCCAGAGTGGGTCTAATGCCCCCCAGTTAGGTACTTTTGTATTTATTTTAGTATGTGATGTCACAATACTAAAATGACCACTACTAATTACTGATATTAATCAAATCTCCTCTTTCCATGGTTCTATATGCAACACTGAAATTTCCCCACTTTGGGATGAATAAAGGATCTCTTAATCTCTTAATCTCAATACCAAATTTGATATTGCTGCGATAAATTAAAATGTAAAAGTTTTTTGACAATTATTATAATTTTCCATGAATGATGATACAACAATAGGCACTGGCATAGCTCAAAAATAATTCAAAAAGATCTCTTGTTACTGTGATTTTTGAATATCAATATTTTCTGATCTTTTAAAACTTTTGACAAGCCTTCCCTAAAGACAGAATAATAATTGGTAATATAATGAAATTGTCTTCATGACCTCTACATCCACATGCCCACATTACACAGTAACTTCATAACCTTTTTAAATACCTTCCCTACATACAGTACATTTACTGCACTTTCAATGTGTACATAGCTTGGACAATCTCAGCCAAGTCCATAAAACATTTCAGCACAGCCATCAGTCATGCAATTCAAAGGCAGGTTACTGTGACCAATCGTAAAGTAAAGAATGCTAACTTTGAGCAAACACATTGTCTGATACATACCGATAGATGCGGTCATGATGTAGCACTCTCTGTGACTTCCTTCTGTTGTTTCAATTACCCAGGGTCAAATTTTTCCACAATATTTCCAATAAGAAACTTCAGAATTCAACGCTGTGCTGTAGTTAAAAGCCACATGATCGTTTTCCTCTCTCCGTTTTCATTCACAACTTGTTTTGACACTCGCCGGATTTGTATGGAAGGTGGGACTGGGGCAGAGGAGGGGAATAAAAAAAAAAAAAAAAAAAGGACAAAGTTCCACGCACACATACCCCCTCCCTCTTCCTCTACTCACTGACCACCAGTATTGTCCCTCTCTCACCCAACCAGAGGAGATTCCAGTGGGGGAAAGGGTGACATGTGGTCATGTATGGACCACTGGGAGTCAATGGTGGGTAGAAGGGTGATTTGGAGGGGTTTTTTTTGGAGGGGGGGGGGGCTTCTCTGTGTCAGGGCATGCAGCTTTGTCCACTCCCACCATCTGGTCAGAACCACTACAAAGGCATGCAGACACAGTGACCAAATGTGCCTCGTCCAGCCACTTCATAAATCAGGCTGTAAAAGCTGCTGATTGAGTGCACTTTTGTTTTCAGTGTGGCCTCTCAAAACATCTGAGTGTGCTGTCAGTGCTATGCTAAGTACAATGCTTGATTGTCAATGCCAATTAATAAGATTTTTGTTCAGTATATTTTTATGATTTTTTTTGCTTGGGACACATCACTCGGAGGAAACCGGAGCACACACGGAGAGAACATGTAAAGTATTCTGTCCTGCACTTGTACACAGAGAGAGACAACTTATGTAACACTCAACATCCAGCAGCCGAGGAAATGAAAGTGCAAAGAAAATCTGACTCGTCCGGACCATAGACTGTAAATATTAACGGATGCAGTCAGCTCCACCGTTGAAACTAATGTGCCACTACTTGTGCCTTCTCTGGGATTTTTGCCAACGTTTAGTCCAAATGTATACATAAAACATTAAAAAAGCATTAACAAACAGCGTATGGCCAGCTTTAGGGCTCACTGCGAGTGCAGTGGATTTGGGCATAAAAAGTGTATGTTGTGGTCAGAGAGTGTGGAGGCGATGATAGAAACGTTATTTGATGGGAATGAAGGACTTCAACAAAAATGTCTGCCAGATCCCCTTTTCCTCCACAATTAACTTGTGTTGCACCCTCTGCTCTGAGAGTTTGGGAGAGCTTTGTGGTGTGTTGTGTAGAAATAAATGAGATTAATGTTATGTGTGAATTATATCTATATCTATTTTAATTTTTTATTAATTCTTACTACTGTAGTTGTTGTTGTTAAAGGTTTTTAAATATTTTAATATGAAATTGCTTGAATGGATTTCTATGAAATCAAATATTTGTATGATGTCCGGACCCTAATCTATTGAACTGTAAGTGGACCTCTTGCCAATTTAATTGGGGACCCCTGTTTTAAACCCTGCACTACATACTCTGTCTCCTACTCTCTTCATGCCGTGACCAGTGGCCTGCAGCTGCCCCCTGGCACTTTCTCCTGACCGATGTCCAGAGACAGTTGTGTGTTTGTCTGAGAGCCATCTGCCTGAACTAAAGAGCGGCTCATAACACGCACATTCCTCTGCTGGATCCCACTTCCTCCGGCCGGACCACTCCTGCATGTACTGTACGCCTGTTTGTTTTCTGTGCTGCACTTGTACACAGAGAGACAACTTATGTAATACTCAACATCCAGCAGCTGAGGAAATGAAAGTGCAACAAGAATCTGACCTGTCTGGACCATAGACAAATAATAAATATTAACGGATGCAATCAGGCCTAGCTCGCCGTTGAAACTAATGTGCCATCACTCATGCCTTCTGTGGGATTTTTCAAAATGGCACATGGATTAGTCGACATGAGCCACATTCATTTAACGAGTGCATTCAAAAGTCCTCAGCGGCTAAACTAGACAGGTCCAAAGATAAAAAAATAAAAGAAAACACCCCTCAGCATCAACAGCATATGGAACATAGTGTTGGGCCAAGAGCCACTTTTAGCATCCTGTAAAGACGTTTTAGAGAGGAAAAAAGACGGCATACAAAAGCATCGGGTAATTCTCTCTCCGGGTACACCCCCACCGGCAAGGTCTGGACCCCTTGTCAACACGAGTCCTTGTAGTTTTGGCGAGTGCCGACAGATTTACCAACCTTTACTAACCCTAACATAAAAGGAGTCCTGGAAAATTGGTTGAAATCAAACCTTATTGATGCTAGTTTTCCTTGGACTTTCTCTTCTCTTTTGAATTCTTTTAGTTGTGCTTTTTGTACTTGTTTGTACTGTTTCCTAACTGTGTGTTTGGACAATGGATGAAATTAATATGTACTGTCCTAAATTCAAATAAATGAAAATAATAAAAAAAATGTATTATGATTATAAATTGTAAACATTTGTGAACAGAGGAAAATCACATTTAATTAGTGTCTCACTTTTATTTGACATATAGCAGAATGATGTAGAATGTAATAATTCATAATTCATGCCAGAATGGTTGGTTTGAGGTTTTACACGGCCAGGCGGTTCATCATTTTGTCGGACGAAAACAAACTGATCAAAAAAATGTAATTGATTACTTGGATCAAAGCAAAAATCTCCAGATGTCATGGCAACCACCTGTAACCTGAAATTAAGCACTATACTCAATACTGTCCAAAAAGAAATGGGGCCGGACTGTGATGTGTCTAACGTGGGAAACAGGAAGCACTTGTCTGCCGCCTAGACTGGGGAAAGATTGTCCTTTGTTAATTCCTCTGCCCATCCATCCAAAAAGAGAAGGATTCTTTTCAATCATGGCTCTTTCATCATCACAGTATATAGGTACAATGACAACACGGATCTGTCCTTCAAGTGGCATCTCCTTTGAGAGCTGCTGGACAACAAAACAATTCATAATTTCTTTTTTCGTGTTAATGAAGCAAAAGCTGAAATGTGAAGCTAGAGGATGGAGGTTAGATTCCCATAGCACTTAAAGCCCCTAGTCTCTAATCCTGGCTTGGTAATACGCTTTGTTGGCCTGTAAATCCATTTGAAGTCTGGTGCCCTTTCACAGATCCCTTACAGTAGAAATGTATTTATGTACTAATCTTTTTGATTATAATGTATTTGGACTAAAGATTTTCCTTTTTCTTTCTTGCCATGTTAACCTTGTCAACAGCAGTGACTTACACACATTAAAAGCATCAAGAATAATTGAGATTTTTTTTTTTAAAGATGCAGTCAATGATTTATTCAGACGCAATTTTTTACCCCAAAAGTAGTCAAGTTATCATGTGTTTTCAAATAGGAATGGACATGAAGATTATGGAGCGGACCGATAGAATGAAACCAATGGGATGCGTTCACACTCCCCCCTGCTTAACAATTGTCTGAGTTGTTATTGAGTGGGATTTTCTAAAACACCTACAATGTCTGAATCATAAATCCCCAAAGTGCCAATTTCAAAGTAGAGAAAATCTGATGAGGAAAAGGCGTTGTATATGAAGATTCAGTACGAAGCCAGGGCTAAGTAATACAGCGGCGGTCGAGTTTTTCTAATTTGGGGAAGCTTGCATTTGTCAAGTATGGCTGGCAAATCGCTCACAGTCTTCAGCCCTCATGTAGTGTAACACTTTCACATTTCAAGCTGCGAGGCTTCGTCACATACTGTGTTATTACAGAAACGGCATTCATGTTTGCTGGGAGTTGGTTTTGATGGAGGACAGGGGGGAGGGGTTTTGACTCAGTCCTACTCGGATGCTACTGCTAAAAGCTAACCTGGATCCTTTACTGCACCTTTAAGTCAGTTTTCCAACCAATTTGCTCTGTTCTTATCTTGAATTACGTCCAAAATCATTCTCTTCTTGCCCTCGGGAGCCTTGGGTGGAGTCTAATTTAGGGAGACCTTTTATAAGCATAAATCATCATATCATTTTGCAACAAGAGAGATCTCAGGAAATAGCATCTCTGTATAAGATATAAGATTTAAACAGTTTGAGAGGTTCTATTTTAACTGCATGAGGTTGAATTCTTTGTGCAGCTGTGAGTCTCATATCTTTGCATGTCCCTCCGGATACCCCTGAAAACAAAGGACCCTCCCCTCTCCCCTGCACAGGACCAGAGGACATCCTGCCAGCAGCGCGGTCTCTTCCTCTGTTACAGGCCACTATATATATAGAACCTTTCTGCTGTTTACATGGGCCTAGTGGAATATTCAAAAGGATTCTGACACATATTTACTGTATCTGAATGCAAGTCATCATTTGATTTAGAAATATAAGATAAGATAAGATAAGAAATTGTTTTATTTGTCCCACAGTGGGGAAATTTCAGTGTCATTGTTGCGCACAATACAGCACAATACAGACCTCCAATTGCACATATCAAGCAGGGTCTATTATTTAAGATAATAGACAGTGGAATTAAAATAATAAGATGGTAAAATAGAATGAACCAAAATAAACTCGGGAGCTATAATTGCACGTGGTTCAGAAGTATCAACAGATGTTTATATTGTACTTTAGCAGCAGAGAATATGAGCAGAATAAAGTATAGTAACAATATCAGCAGGTAAAGTGACTAGTGAATGACAGAATATCGGATGGATGAATAATAATGCAGTAATAAGAACAACAGGTAAAGTGACTAAGTTACTAGTGAATTATCATCAGTGACACTTGTACAGACTCAGCAGTTCTCATTATACAGTCTCGTCACACACGTTTTGGTCACGACCATCTCTTTAGATCATACTTGAATTTGCCCACTGGAAAATGTAAAACTGGTTTAATGTATGTGGTTTTGCCAATTGCTACTCATTAATTGCAGGGTTTGGCACAAAACTAACTTCATGGAGATTTTCCATCTGAAATGTTCCACAATATGGAATTACTATTACTATAAATGTGTGTTGTGTGTTAAATGTATATTAGTCAGATTTGTGTATTTATTTTTATGCCTTTTTCGATTTGTACTTTGTTAATTTGTTTGCACTGAGAGCCAAAGTAATTTACTAGTCAGTGACTTTCTGTTACCCACAATGCCAATGTAAATACTTCTGATTCTGATTACAATTGCTTTCATCATGTTTGGAACAAGGAGGTGGTGTTACCATCGGCAACAAGTCAGATCTGTGGTGAGGCAAATCTGATGGGTAGAATATTCTATAGTTTGTGCTCAGAGGATAAAACGCTTGTAATTGAATGGAAGATCGATACAAAGCAAAACAATAACACCTCGGTTTAACAACAATCAAGTATTGGACCCTTCACCAAAAAGTTAGAGCTGAAGTATCTAACTTTCAATAAACAAAATATGGAACTGCATAATAAAATCCATCTAACTTGGTCCTCACTTTCAAAATAGTTCAGCTGTCACTAGATTTCACAAGCATTTCTTTTCTTTAGACTCTGTAACATCTTTAGATCAGCTTTTGTCGAAACAAAAGTTAAAAAGAGACCAAAAAAAAAAAGGCCCTCTCCTGCTCAGCCAATCAGGTGGTAACAAGTATACAAAAAATAAAATGCATTCTATTGTGATAAAAACAAGATGCTGTGGTCTGATTTGTTCACAACATTTTACATTTACAAGATTATTTTCTGTTGGGGCAAACAAAATGTATTATTTATCAAACAAATAGTCACATAAGATGCAGTTATTTACACAACATTTCAATAATCCGATAACTCCATGAATCAGACAATGACCACATTATTACTGTGCACATAAACACGCCACTGTTGTGTGTCTGGCTGCGTGTGTGTTTGTGTGTGTGCGTGTGTGTGGGTTCATCGCTGCTGTGGCCAGTCTGACACAAACACACTCCTGGGAACATGTACCTTGTGTCCAGCTGTGTTGGTCCCACTGTCCACTGCTCTGAATCTGGGAAAACTCTGAGAAATGTTTGACTGGAAAAAACAGGAAAGAGCAGATAAGATGCAAACTAATCCAAACACCAACACCCTTCGTCAAGCGTGCGGTTCTTACCATAGGGCGTAGTCGGGGACACAGGGAAGGCCGGTGTCGGGGGGACCGGGTCACTGATGAGGGCTTGTCCAGCATAGTCCACACTGGTAGTTTTGCAGAGATTCCCATGCTTTGGAGAAAACGCAAAGAAAGAATAAAATTAGGCAGTGTTACGATGTGACAAGCCCACACACACACACACACACACACAGACACGCACACACACGCACACACATGCAGAAAGCCCAGTAGACATCTTGTGATCTGTAAAGGGCCACAGCCTGTGTTTTGGTGTAAACAATTCAACTATTCATGCCACACTGCAGCAGGAAGTAGAACTGATTTTGGTTTGGATGAAATAAGACATATTTATATTCACAATCATGCAAAAAAAAAAAAAAAGTACAAGCAGAGCTGGGTTTATAAAGGAAACAAATCTATTTAGCAACGTGGCTAAAAATGTGGGTTGGCGAGAAAAGTATATTTATTCTACATAGTGCAATCAAGCAATCTGATCTTGAAATAGTATGGCCTTTTTTTTAAGTAAGTAAGTAATCTTTATTTATATACCGCCTTTTGTGAGGCATGATCCTGGCACTAATACAATCACATGCTAAAAAAAAGCTCAAACATTATTAACCGCGACAACATACTTTGTTCTCCAAATCACAATACATTAACTGCTGATAGAATACTGATTATCCAAACTAGAACATTTCACAGTAGCAAATGCGATTTACAAAATATCTGTCAAAACTTGAAATACTTATATGGGTAAGATTAAGATTAAGAGATCCTTAAATCGTCTCACAGTGGGGAAATGTCAGTGTTGCATTACAAGTTACAGAACAGTAGGAATGAGGAGCATAAAGCACAAGAGAAAATAATAATAACTGTACTATAATACAATAAACTAAAATAAAATCTCTATAAAAAGGAAAGAAATGCTTTAAAATGTCCAACTTTCGCATGATGAAGAAGCATTACTTAAACAAAAACCCCTGACTTTAGCATAGTAAAATGCTGTCTATTCTAGTGCAAGTGATATATAGCTGTGTGTATACATCTGGGTAATATTGTGTATAGATTTAGTGCGGTTTTAAATACATGAGGATTTACCTGTTTTGCAAAAGGAGGACTACAGAGCGGAGAGTTCCTTAGACTTTGGGCTTTCCATTCAGGACTGTAGTCTGTCACATCACTGAACTGCTTCTGTTGATTCCATCCTGCACACACACACGTACACACACATGCAAACACAAAAAAATCATGAGCTTAACCACACACATACATACACCCGCACACATTGGTGGTTATGGCTAGTGCTTGTACATGACCAGGCCCAGGTGGAAAGCTGTATTTGTTATGCTGAGGCCCAGACAAAAGCGCCCTATCACCAGGACCATCAGCGGAGGTGTATATAGTTCCCATCAGGGCCCTGTGTGTGTGACTGAGGAATACTTCAGTGTGAACAGATGGTGGAACATCATGGTGTCTTATCTGGAAAACATCTGCTAGAACAATCAGGGGCTCGTTTCAGACGCCCCCTCGAGCTGTGGGTCAGCGAAGTACAAAAGACTGCACCATTCACAAAGACCCTAGTATTACTTAACATGTTCAGCATCTGGGCTCTGTAAGTCAAAGATGAGAAATCTGTTTGTCTAAAGATGTGACTGTCTGCATTTTAATAATTGTTTCTGATATTAAATTAAGATGTTATATGTGTGGTTTGGGGTGGGTCTGTTGGGTGCTTGAGTTGGAGGGTCACAGGAATGTGGGATTTAACCAAACTGTAAATCAGTTTGTGTACTATTTTCTGAATGAAAAGTGCTTTTAAATAAAATTGGATTGATTGATAAGGGTGTAATGGAGGATTATCCCAAATTTTATTTTTGAACAAAACTCTCTGGTCTTATTTGACGAGCACGTATCACAAGAATGAAAAGAAAATCCTCCTATATTTTAAGTCATTCTTGATTCTAATTTAACTCAATCCAGTCCATTTTTTTCTTAAAAAACCTGAACTCTTTGAAGTCTGAACGCAAGATTTTCATTGTGCTGTGCTCAGCAGCATAATTATATCAAAATGTCAATGAATTATTACATGAAAATCAAATTTATTTGATTTTTCTTTTTCTATTTAAAAGTTTAGAAGAAACGCCAGCTTGCTAAGGCAACCATCTGAGCAACTGCCCCTAACACTGTGTGAAACAAAAGGCTAAGGGACCTGGCTCCAGTCATCCTATGTTCAAATCGGCTTCTTCCACATTCGGCAAACACCACAGCAGCAGTCCACTCCTAGTCTAGGGTTTCAATCCATTGAAAAATTGTTTGCTGTAAAAGCTGAATGATTTTACCAAATGTAAACATGTAAACTCCACACAGAGGCCTGGACCAAACCAACGACCAACTTCTTGCAGTGCCACCCACTCAGCTGCCATGAGGCAGAAGTTGGCTTAGTAGTAGTAGAAGTAATTGTACAACACTTTGAATTGTGTACAAGTAGTGTTCTACAAACAGGTTAGCGGCACTGGCTTTAAGGCGCCATAATCATAGTAGAACCATGTCTCCAGGGGAAACTGAAAATAATTATAGCTCATATGTGCATACCAAAACCTCCTCACTTTAGGTAAATACGACAAAGCTTTGTGATGGGTGTGAATGACTGTCGACTATGTCTCTGGAATGCTTAGGTCAACAATAGAAGGTCTTTTTAGGGAACAATGCACATATACATGTTTTTCATTTATTGACTCTTATTTATTTATTTATATTTTTAAACTTTATTTGATTTTGCAAAAGAACAAAAATATGTGGAGGGATACATACAACAGATAACATGTGTGTCCATAATGTATGGACATTTTCTTCTGTGTGTGCTTTATATTTTTCATGTGTTTTAACTGTTGATTCTCTGACCTGTGTTGGTGATTTCAAGGATTGAAATTGACCTAGGGCTATACAAGAATAAATTGTATTGTATTGTGTGTGTGTGTGTCCAGTAAACCAAAATATATATACATACAAAAGTTTGGACACACTTTCTTTTCATGACTATTGACTGTAGATCCAAACCAGGCTGTGTAAGGGCTGTTTGACCAATAAGGAGAGTGATGGTGCTGGGCCACATGACCTCCACAGTCACCGGACCTGAACCCAGTCCAGATGGTTTTGGGGCTGGACCACAGAGTGAAGGGGCCATCAAGTGCTAAGCATCATGGGAACTCCTTCAAGACTGTTGAAGACCATTTCAGGTCCTCTTGAAGCTCATCAAAAGAATGCCAAGAGTGAAGCAGTATCAGAGCAAAAGGTGCTACTTTGAAGAACCGAGAATATAAGACATATTTTCAGTTGTTTCATTGTTTTTATTTTTAGTACGTACATCATTCCACATGAGTGAATTCATAGTTTTGATGCCTTCAGTGTGAATCAACAATTTTCATAATCATGAAAATAAAAACAATCTTTCAATGAGAAGGTGTTTCCAAACATTTGGCCTGTTAGAAGGGCCAGATTGAAGTTGAACGTTGGTCTTACACCATTCAGTTCAAGTTTTTTTTACCGCATTCATTTTTACCACATTTAAACGTCTTATAAATTCCATCATAAGATTCTGGGATCCTGCAGGTTTACCATCTCTGGCTCTGTATCAGGGGCCCTGTCTCTGGCTCTGTATCTTCACTGTGAGCTGAAAACAGTGCTGTGGCAGGGGGGCCAAGACTGGACCTGTGCCCACCAAAACAGTCCGAAAGCCCACCACAATCAAACACACACGCTTCAGAAAAGTGATTTACTATAAAAGGAGTTACGTTCAACAGTGAATTGACTCCAAACAGTGACGGTGAGGCCGATGTGCGCCGTGGTTTTACTGGGGGGCATCAATCATCCTTAAAATCACATGAAAGCCAGGCCTGTCCAAGTGAAACTAATCCACTTACACCAGCGGCTTCACATGGGGAACTTCCACTCAGTCTGTTACTGTGTAGACTATCACTTGATACCAGCTGTACTGTATATAGTCTAAAGAGGTCCTTTTGTCCCGGTGCAAACGATGACGAGAAACAAATAGAGCATGATGCAAGTGCACGGTCAAACTTCAAACACATTCCTCATGCCTTACCGACTCCCGAACCCGCGCTCCAAAACATGTTACAAACAGTCAGTGTCAGCATCTAACCACACGCTGAAATATTGCGTTTGAAATGATACCTGGGGGAAATGTAAAAACCTGCTGACCTGTGTAGAAAGACGAGCACATATGTTTCATTTCCTGCGCTCCAAATATGATTAAGTGAATGAGAATACTGAAAAGCCAGTGTAGAATTTGTAGTGAAGATTCAGGAAGTTGAACAGAATGGACAAAAAGTTATAAGGGGCAGCTCAACTATTAATCTACAAACTGATATAATGTAGATATACAGTAGTGAATGTCCTCCCATTTACAGTATGAGTGCTTGGATAGGGCTTAAATCTAGATGTTTGGATACTCCTTTCTCTCACCTCTCCGGACATCACATGGAGATAGCCCATTGGCAGTTTGAGGGAATTTTTTTCTCTTTCT
The DNA here is from genome assembly GCA_964034765.1 of Knipowitschia caucasica. NCBI lineage: Eukaryota > Metazoa > Chordata > Actinopteri > Gobiiformes > Gobiidae > Knipowitschia > Knipowitschia caucasica. The sequence goes on from OZ035824.1 coordinate 23,332,896, forward strand.
GATACAGTTATCCATGTGTTTCCTGTGACTGTCCGTTATTTTATTGATAACTGACAGGAAACTGTGATCCTGGCTCAGTCAGCTGCTGTGTGACTTCAAAAAACACATACAATACAAAATCTTATGGTGGGATCAAATAATTATTACATACAATTTGAAGTTAAACAGGGGATAAGTTTGACAACACATAATATATGATATTTTTAGGAAGGTTATTAATTTGCATTGGTAAATACACTTCCATGCTGAATATGCTAATGCAAACTGTTTACTGTACGTGTTTTTGAATGTTGGTTGTATCCGTCCAGCTGCAGTGAGCCGCTGCTCGTTCCCATAGTGTACCGACTGGGTTACTTGCCAAGTTCATATTTGCTTTCTGGGAGGTTATGAAAAGTCCATGGTATGATAATCGTAATCTTAGTTCTGCTCACAACTGTGCAAAGATTTGACCAGGGCCTTCATCCCCACCGCTGTCAGACTGTACAATAAGTCACTTTAATGACCTGCATTAGGACTGAGAAAACTTGCACTGCTCTCGTCACTTTTCGTCACTTTTCATTATTTTATTGTACATAATATATCTTGTTTGCACACTTCCCGTCTTTTTGCACAACCTGAGTCTATTGCAAATGTGATATGTACGTTTCTCCATTGTGAGATCAATAAAGTATCTTATCTCAACTGAAAATGCAGTATAATTCTGGTAGAAAGAAAACACACACTATACAAACTAAAGATATAACAGGACAGGTAAAAATCTAATGGACTCCAGGGAATAATTTTAGACATTATTTGTGCCTTGACAAACCTATAATAGGGCAATATCTTTCACTCCTGCGAATAAATAGAACAATAATTTCTGCTTATGAAATGCTAAATAAATTATAAATACAATAAATTCCGTCCCTATTTGAATATAAAGCATATTAACAGTGTCAAGCCTTTTCTGAAACCACAAAAGTCTCTTACACATAGACCTGGCTGGTTTGGTCAAAGGTTAAATGTTACTATAGCTCAAAGCAGTTTGCAAACTCTGCCAAACATCATTCAAGAGCTGTCACCATGGTCATGATTGGCGGCTGGTTCCTAAGCGCCTCATGGGCCATTGCGAGGTTAGCTTTGATGGGACAGCTGTAGGAGAACTGTGTACTGATGGTGTACGCACAACACCTCTGACCCCGAGTGTGAGACTATGGAGCCCGCTAGAGGACGGGGGTCACTCGAGAAATGTGGTTCCTGCCTTCCAGCCCTGTGCCGGTGGAAACCAGAGCACGTAAATCTGGCTGACACTGAGTGAGCAGACACAGAGACAGAAGGTCAGGAGAATGTTCTGCTTCGTGTTGACTGTGTCCTGATACCACAAGAACTATGTTTACGTTTGCACCGAGGTATGGACTGTGGAAGTCAACCCATGAATGACCATGCCCCAAGGATAATTCATTCAGAATTATATAAGGCAGGCCAAAGGTTAGGAGTTACACAGATTTTTTCCTGTAGAAAGATATTTAGATTATTGTTTAACATTGTTTAGGTACAAAAAGAGTTTTAGAGTTGCTCCTTGCCGATGCAGGAGGGTTTGTTAGACTGTTCGAGGGTCTAACAAAAAGGACACATCTATGGACATTTATCAACCCTCATGGACATTGGTCAACTCCCTATGGACCAATACCTTTGTGTTTTATATTTCTTTTGTTTGGACTGTTTGATTCTCTGATCTGTGTTGGCGATTACAACTGGTTTGTTAAAGTAGCGATATGTAAGATTTTCATGTCAAGTCATCTCTAAAGGGCCTTTAATATGTCAAAAGGTATAATAAATCATGATCTTTTCTTATACTTCTTTAACTGACAGTATTTCAGGGATATTCAAATCTTATTATTGTTTTAATTTTGATGTCCCGCCCTCCGCCGTTTCACGAATCAGAAAGTCCGTGACCCAGGTTGCCAGAACTCACCACGTGGAGCTAATCTCACTGGTAAAGTACCACGTGGCCACAGAACTAAAAAAGGTCTTGTTATGATTCCATCCATCCATCCATCCATTTTCTTCCGCTTTATCCGTTGTCGGGTCGCGGGGGCAGCAGTCTAAGCAGAGACGCCCAGACTTCCCTATCCACACACACTTCCTCCAGCTCGTCCGGGGGGACCCCAAGGCGTTCCCAGGCCAGCTGAGAGACATAGTCCCTCCAGCGTGTCCTAGGTCTTCCGCGGGGCCTCCTCCCGGTGGGACGTGCCCGGAACACCTCCCCAGGGAGGCGTCCAGGAGGCATCCGGAACAGATGCCCGAGCCACCTCAACTGGTTCCTCTCGACGTGGAGAAGCAGCGGCTCTACTCCGAGCTCCTCTCGTGTGACTGAGCTCCTCACCCTATCTCTAAGGGAGCGCCCAGCCACTCTGCGGAGGAAGCTCATTTCGGCCGCTTGTATCCGCGATCTCGTTCTTTCGGTCATTACCCAAAGTTCATGACCATAGGTGAGGGAGGGAACGAAGATTGACCGGTAAATTGAGAGCTTTGCCTTTCGGCTCAGCTCCCTCTTTACCACAACGGTCCGATACAGCGACCGCATCACTGCGCACGCTGCACCGATCCGCCTGTCAATCTCACGCTCCATTCTTCCCTCACTCGTGAACAAGACCCCGAGATACTTGAACTCCTCCACTTGAGAAAGGACCTCTCCACCCACCTGCAGAGGGCAAGGCACCTTTTTTCCGGTCGAGCACCATGGCCTCGGATTTGGAGGTGCTGATTCTCATCCCAGCCGCTTCACACTCGGCTGCAAACCGCTCCAGTGCATGTTGCAGGTCCTGGTTCGTTGGAGCCAACAGGACAACATCGTCCGCAAACAGCAGAGATGAAATCCTGTGGTCTCCGAACCGGACCCCCTCCGACCCCTGGCTGCGCCTAAATATTCTGTCCATAAATACAGTGAACAGAACCGGTGACAAAGGGCAGCCCTGTCGGAGGCCAACATTCACCGGGAATAGGTCTGACTTACTGCCGGCAATGCGAACACAGCTCTGGCTCCGGTCATACAGGGATCGGATGGCCCTCAGCAGAGGACCCCCGACCCCGTACTCCCGGAGAACCCCCCAAAGGACACCCCGGGGAACACAGTCGAACGCCTTCTCCAAATCCACAAAACACATGTGGACAGGTTGGGCGAACTCCCATGAACCCTCGAGTATCCGATGGAGAGTATAGAGCTGGTCCAGTGTTCCGCGACCGGGACGAAAACCACACTGCTCCTCCTGGATCCGAGATTCGACCATCGGCCGTAAACTCCTCTCCAGTACCCTGGAGTAGACCTTACCGGGGAGGCTGAGGAGTGTGATCCCACGATAATTGGAACACACCCTCCGGTCCCCCTTCTTGTAGAGAGGGACCACCACCCCGGTCTGCCACTCCATTGGCACTGCCCCCGATCGCCACACGATGTTGCAGAGACGTGTCAGCCAAGACAGTCCTACAACATCCAGAGACTTTAGATAATCAGGGCGGATCTCATCCACACCCGGAGCCTTGCCACCATGGAGGCTACCAACCACCTTGGTGACCTCAGCCAGGGAGATGGATGTATCCGCCCCAACATCCTCAGCCTCTGCCTCTGTAACAGAGGACGTGACGGGGGGATTGAGGAGAACCTCAAAGTATTCCTTCCACCGCCCGACAATATCCCCAGTCGAGGTCAGCAGCTCTCCACCCGCACCGTACATGGTGTTGGCAAAGAACTGCTTCCCCCTCCTGAGGCGCCGGATGGTTTGCCAGAATCTCTTCGAGGCCGACCGATAGTCATGCTCCATGGACTCTCCGAACTCCTCCCAGTCCCGGGTTTTTGCCTCTGCAACAGCCCGGGCCGCGGCACGCTTGGCCTGCCGGTACTGGACAGCTGCCTCAGGAGTCCCCCGAACCATCATGGCTCGATAGGACTCCTTCTTCAGCCTGACAGCATCCCTTACTGCCGGTGTCCACCACCGGGTTCGGGGGTTGCCGCCGGGACCAGCACCAGAGACCTTGCGACCACAGCTACGAGCCGCCGCATCGGCGATTGAGGCAGAGAACATGGTCCACTCGGACTCCATGTCCCCCTCCTCCGCCGGGACCTGGGAGAAACTCTCCCGGAGGTGCGAGTTGAAAGTCCATCTGACACGCTGGGGGGCTCACGATCCCAGGTGATGATCGGTTGACAGCTCCGCCCCTCTCTTTACCCGAGTGTCCGAGACACGCGGTCGAAGGTCAGATGATACGACAACAAAGTCGATCATCGACTTCCGGCCTAGGGTGTCCTGGTGCCACGTGCACTGGTGGACACCCTTGTGCTCGAACATGGTGTTCGTGATGGACAAACTGTGACTGGCACAGAAGTCCAACAACTGAACACCGCTCGGGTTCAGATCAGGGGGGCCGTTCTTTCCGATCACCCCTCTCCAAGTGTCACTGGCGACTCCCACATGGGCGTTGAAGTCCCCCAGGAGAATAACGGAGTCCCCGGGCGGTGCACCGTCCAGTACCCCTCCCAAGGACTCCAAGAAGGCCGGGTACTCTGCACTGCTGTTAGGCCCATAGGCCGTCACAACAATGAGAGACTTGTCCCCCACCCGGAGGCGGAGGGACGCGACCCTCTCATTCACCGGGGAGAACTCCAACACATGGCGGCTGAGATGGGGGGCAATGAGAATGGCCACCCCAGCTCGCCGCCTCTCCCCGCGGGAAACTCCAGAAAAGTGGAGCGTCCAAGTCCAGGGGGGAGCCCCTGGACTGGGTGATTCTCAAATCATTAACGACAAAACAAGGAATAAAACCAAGATTCCTATCTCTATGTCTATTCAGCTCTTATGGTCCCAGCTGCATTTGTCTGCATATCTGGCAACCTGAGTCAGGGAGAGTGGGAGAGGACTACAGAATATTGGCCGCGGTTGTAAAAAGTACCACTTTTGGCCAGATGTTTTTTATATATTGCTCCTTTAAGTCCTCTGAATAAATGGAACTGATTTGGATTGAACACAAATAGATAAAGATTGAAGTTAAATGTATTGCTGTCTCAGACCTGGTGTGACACGCAAACAAGCACTACAGGCGGTCATACAGTTGAAGAGTATACATTTAAACACACACACATCAAGCAGAGGAGACTGTACATCACTTGGACAATATTTTTGATGCATGACACACACTTGGTCCCTACAGGATCCTGACATCACGCAACATCTTTAGTAGTTATTTCTGTGAAGAAGTGGCTTTAGGACAACCAGACATGTGAACACGACATGACATTGTGGCTTAGCATATTTCCTTACACATGACATGACATTAAAATTCTCTGCCTGATAAAGTCTTTATGAATATGTGTTTGCTCCTGGTTGGCATGAAGCAAATTCTGTATTTTCTGGTGCAGTACAATTAAAATATAAATATGAACTATTGCACTAGTTTTGTGGTTTTTCCCTTTCCCTCGTCTGATTCCTGACGTCACTAATAAGATTATTCTCCACTATCTTTGCTCAAATAAATGCTTCACGATTGGAGCCTTCAGTATATTTCCGTTATATCACAGCCGACACGCTCATGTTGTTTATACACCTTTCTGAAACTACAATATACACTGATAAATAGTTATTGTGTGTTGTAGAAATAGTTACATCTTAGTTCAAGGACATCTGCAACTTTTCCCTTCATTTAAAGACACATCATCACTTTTGTCAGTCGCAGGTAATTATGTTTTTGCGGTGAGTACTTGTTTTGTTCTCACACTACTCACCAGACTTTTAATTAAATATGGTTATTTTTAGAAATGTTAGCGGGTGGAAATCAACGGTGTTTACATGTCTATCTGCTCTGGTATTATTGGTATTGGTGATAATAAGAATTCAGAAACTACCTTACAGAGCTCAACAAAAAGTTTCTTTACAATTGCATAATGTTTTAATACAAACCACTTAGGGTAATAGGTTTTTTTCCAATAAATGTTTTATGATCTACAATAGCCTCTTGACCAAGTCCAGCTCAAGATCTGAAGTTGGGTCCCTGAGAGCTGGTGGAAAGATTTCTAAAGTGAGACAATCTAGAAACTTGCTATTTGGCAAATTAAGAATAGCTTTGTCTATTATGATCATTTGAGTTTAAAATGATCAGAATACAGTGTGGCCATGCCTTCTTGTTTAAGCCTGATCCTGTCATGTTGAGAAGTTAAGCACTGCGAGACCTGGTTAGTACCGTGATGGGGGACCACTAGGAACACCAGGTGCCACAGTAAAACGTGGCTGTGAAATATTGTTGTGTTCTAAGGCAAAACACCTCATCCAGAGTGTGTGCATGAACGATTGGTGTTGGGCAGGGTTTGATGCTGCAGATTAATGCCCTAGCTTCAGTCAGTCTGTCCTAGGGCAGCTGTTGCTACAGTAGCAACAGCTACAGTGTTTATGGAGTGAATGAATAGTTGAGCGTTTTTGAGTGTCCAATCAAGTGCTTAAGACTCAAAAATACTAATACTAAAAACAGAATCATAAGCGCCTTCTGTAGTCACAGCAGCTCTGGAGTCTCTACAGTCCTTCCACCCCAAGTCATATAAAAAACATGTAGGTAAGCGTTTTGATGGTTAACCTAACGTTACAATATAATAACTAAACATTAAGCGCTGTAGTTGCTCTTACCTGTCAGATGTGTCAGTCCTTTGTGGCTCAGGCCGTTGCTGTGAAGAGAAGCTGACCGGGACAGGGGGGAGCACTTGGTCGGGACAGGGACAAACGTGGGGTCTAAATCCAGGATGAGCTGGTTTAACTGCTCAATGGATTCATCGATATCTGTAGCGAGAGATGCCAGCTCTTCGTCTTGACACGGCGACTGCGTGTGGTCTGTAGCGTCCTCATGTAAGCCCCTCTGCACTGCTTCTCTGCTGCTGGAGCCTCTGACAGGTGCATGTGGAGCTGCTGAAGAACTAGCATGGTCATCTTCTCCCTCAGTAACTTTGTGATTGCCATTCACTTTAAAGTCTCTTGTCACTACAGCGTTATCTATTTGCTGCCGTTGCTGCTGAACCCAAGATTGAGTGGAGTCCTCCTCACTTTGCAATGGCCGCTCTTCAGAAGACAGAGAGCACATGCTACTAGAACTAGGCCTCTCTAGAGCAGACTCCTCCACATCCTCCAAAATGTCCGTCTCTCGCTCCGTGGGTGATGTGCCCCCATTTACGGTCTGCCCCAATCCAGACTCGTCACCAGCGATCTCACCCTCGCCACCGCTGGACAATGTCAGTTCTGTCATTACACGGAAAGAAGATTGAGCCAATTCCAGATCCGGAAAGCAAGATTGAACCTTTGTGAGTGTGTATGGTCTGCACAGGGGAGTCCTGGTCGGGCCCTGGGAGGCCACTGATAGTCCAGAGTCACTGCTTCCAGAGGGGAAGCGCTCACTGCAGCTGGGAGAGCCGGGCGACAGAACGAAGGGTAGACGCTCTTTAGAGATGGACTTTCTCACTTTTGCGTATAGGCTTCCATTCAATGAGTCACCTGCAAAAAGGACAAAATGTTAGAAAAAGTTGGATACATTTCTTCTTTGTTTTTATATACTGTACTTGTTCAGTGCTTTTGATTTGATTATATCTGGTGCACAGATACTTTTGCACAAGCATTGCATGGTATAAAACCAGGATCTCTCCAGTCCAGGTAAGTCTCTTGATGTTGTCACCTGCTTTTCTCTATAGACATACAGTATATACAGCATCATTGTAACGGTAAAATTCCATTTAAAGCACAAATATGACTGCAAATTTAATATACTTAAGAAGAAGACAGCATATTATACAGCTTTTCTAATTCATTCACATTATTTTACTTTTTCAACTATACTTATGGACATTTATCAACACTTATGGACATTGGTCATCTGCCCCTTATGGACCAATACCAACATGATTTCAGTTGGATTCTCTGTGTTGGCAAATTCATCGGTTGTGTTAAGTCCGAGATGACTACTGTGATTTACGGCTATACAAGAATAAATTGAATTGAATTGAATTGAGACTCTTTCTGTTGGGACAAACAATATGCAATAACAATGAGCAAAACTTGTGCGCCCAGAATTAAGAAGTATACTTGTGCTTTGGTTGTGTGCTTCTCTACCAGCATCTTGTTAAGTTGTGATGACAAAAATGCACGCCAGCAGCAGCAGCACACTACCTGTTGGAGAAGAGCCATCTCTCCATACACACACACAAACACACACACACACACACACTTCTAGTTTGATAACACAGGGGCTCTTTGTGTGGTGCTGGCGGATACATGCATGTCCTCCTGTACATGTGCATATGTCACGTAAAGGACATGTCACTCATTGAGGTCAGGTCGAGCTGATTACGCACACTTTTATCCCACACTGCCTGACTGACTGACTGCACTAACGCCATAAAACAACCCCCACAGTATAATCTTACAACGAAGGCTGCTTCTTCAAAACAGACAATCATATTTACCACAACAATACAATACAGTCCCGTGCATACCAGAGCAGTGTGCAGAAGCCTCCGAGGTCCAAAGAGGCAATAAAATTCAAATACCAGACACGCATGGTAAAAACTTCACAGCTGGACACACATCGAGGCATTGAGGAGAGCGTTTATAAACACTGGAAGCTTGGGAAACGGTGCAAGTTGCGTGAAAAGTTGCTGAACTTTCACTGCTGCAAACTAGAAACAGGATGCCACCGGTTTAGAAATCCTGTAGGGGTGAGTACAAGAGGAAGGTGAAGCAGATGACCAGCAGAGAGGAAGCAAGGACAAGGACAGATAAAGGCACCAAAAGTTAACCAAAAGTCCAGACCCTGCTTTGGATGAATCTTCCCATGGGTTCTAGGAGTCCATCTCTGTGTTATTTGGGCTGCAACCAGAAGAAGACCAGACAAGCAGTAGAAATTCCTCCTCTTCTTAAGGTGCTAACAGCCCCCTCCAGTGTCTCTACCTCTCCCACTCACTCATGCACACAGCTCTGTTTTGCCTCTCTGTCACAGCTAAAACGCCAAGCAATCCCCGCCTCCAAAATCACTTTTTCAAACTGGCCTGGCCTCCTCCTCCTCCTCTTCTGCCTTCCCGTCTCAAGCCAAGCACATACAACCCCCTCCTCTCACTCGCATCTTGCCCCATTACACAGGTATAACACAGTGGGTGGGAGGGGGGGACTTTTACGCCTGCAGGAAAGAAGGAGGGATGAAGAATTTGTGAGCGTTGGGAGATCATTCACCAGCCAGCAGGCATGTGGAGAGAGGGGCAGGTGGGACAGAGAAAAACACAAAACGCTTTAAGACCTTGAGCTGGGATATTATGAAGCGGGGAATGTAAACACAGAGGCGGGTTTGCGTGTGCGTGGTTTTGTGTGTGTGTGTGTGTAGAAGGGGGTTGGGCATGCAACCTGCAACTTGAACCTGGAAGCTTGGACAGAGATAAAGGACAAGAGGAGGAACAAGAGATGAAGCGATAAGAAAAAGTACTGTACATAGGGGAGATTTTTTTTATTTAAGTTAACCTTTTTTAACTAGGAAAGTCCCATTTACATTAAGAAACTGCTTTTACAAGGAGTCCCAGAGATAGCACCTGCTGCAAAAAAACATAATATACAAAAAATGACATGGATTTCTAAAGTTAACTTTCATTTCAATGATAAAAGGTGCATTCCTCAGCTGTCCTGGAGGTGATCCGCTTTATGCTTCTTGCTCAGTTTGGTTAAAAACATGTGACATTCCTCAATTATTTGTATGGCTTAAAAAACTGATTTTCACAGCGATAAGATTGGCTGGAGTCACATGCTTTGTCCCATGTAAAAGGAAAGTTTTGTGATAAACTATGTCTAGAAATTTCAACTGTATAAAAATCGAAGCAAAACAACATCCTTTAGATAAAACAATTCCAGTCAACCAGGACATCTTTAACTTATTAGCCAACAGGACTCGTTCACTTCAGGAGCAAAGGCAACAATTTCCATTTGTCAAAGATTTATATCAAAATAAGCGGACTGACTGAAGGAGCAAGTAGTATGTACACTGTGTAGACTGGTTTGGTCCTTCACTAATAAAGCATAATTACTGCCAAATGCACCAGAAATAGTCCCAAATGAACCTTGGAGTTTTCACACACCCTCAGATTCGATCAGCTTTTAGCCCGGGACCTTATTAACTATGGACAATGGCCTTAACTCTTTTTTCTCTATTCTCCTTTTTCTCTATTCTGGCCGTAACACTATTTTCTCTGTTCTAATAAAGAACAAGGAGAGTAGAGAAAAAAGTGTTACGGCCAGAATAGCAGGGCAGGACCTGGTTAGTCAGGACTGTGATAGGAGAGCTCTGGGAACACCAGGTGCCACATTGGGGCGGCTGCGGCTGCAAAGTGATTTTATCTTTACTCTTTTTAATGCACTGTGGCTACCATGTTTTAAGGTTTTGAACTACTTGTATGTTTTTTTGTGTTTTAACATTTCTTGTGCTCTAATTGTGTGTTTTTAATAGCCTTTTGGATTTGATTTGTATTATTATTATTATTTATTTTATTCATTTTTGAATGTAGATTTTAATGTTTGATGATTTATGCATGATATGATATGGGTTGTGAGGCTCTTTGTGTTTCCTTGTGTAGGAAAGGTGCTCTACAAATAAAAGTTGGTTGATTGATTAAAGTGCCAAACTGTCATTGTGTCCTTAGGCAAGACACCTCACCCACATTGCCTAGAATGTGTCTAGTGTTTGCATGAATGGTTGGTGGTGGTCAGATGGCACTTACTGGTATCCTTGCTTCCGTCAGTCTACCCCAGGGCAGCTGCGGCTACTGTAATAGTTTATCATCACCGTGTATGAAGTGAATAAATAATGTCATAAGAAGCGTCTTTGAGTGTCCCAAAAGTGCTGTATAGAACTTCTGCATTATCATAATTCTGAAATCAATCATGACCAGTAAAAATGTCTACTTTAATTTCAACAAATCTAATGAAAACAACAGTGCGGGTTCAAAACAACATTCTTGGTAACAGAGCTGGTGCATGCGTGAGTGCCTGTGGTTAGCATAATGGTTGTGTATGTGTGCGTCTATGTGTGTTTACATGGCACTTTTGAGGCATGTCTCTCCCCAAAAGTCGGTGTGTCCAAATTACATGGCTGGACTGTGCAGATTTAGCAATGGCATAAAACAGCTGGAGCCGTCGCCACTAAACCTCTTCTTAGTGTGATTGTGTCCTTCTCCATGTGTGCGTCTTTTGTGTTTATTCCCAGTGAAGAAAGACGCCTGAAAACCAGCCAGCCGCCTCCCAAATATATAGGTCTGCCTGGTCTGGCTTCTGTCTCGATGAGAAAGCTGAGTGTCATTCGGCCGCTTCTGAAAAAAACATTTCAGACCACAACAGTTGTCGGGAGAGCAGACCCGAGCCCACAACTCTGACCGCACAATCTCAGCCATTAAAGAAACCACTCATCAGGAATACAAATACTGACATACAATAACATGAGTGTGCGCTACAGCTGCACTTGTCAAAGCAACAAACAGACACATGATCAAATGTAAACAACAGGAAAATGAAAGTAACCAGCCGTTGTGGCCTTTTGCGAATGTACAGAGAAATGTGCCTCTTGTGGTGGAGGATGTACAACGCTCCAAAGCCAGAGATTTACAGAGAACAGCTGCATCTGCTGCTGGATCGAATGTTAAACAAAACTAAAGCTCATTTGAAGAGGAATAAATCCAAACGCTTAGAAAAGTTGGAACGGTCTGAGAGAATTTAAACACCAGCCCAGTAACAAATGTATACAGTAGAGGGGCTTGTTCACACTAAAGGGTACAAAAGTGTGACTAAAGGCCAAAAAATAGATTTTAATAATCAGAAGATGTATTATAAATGTTTTACTTTTATCCAAATACCTCCTCTGTCCATTAGAACATGTTTTATGAATTATTCAAGTTTGGCTCTGTTTATTTTTTGTAACGGACCTGATGTTTTGACGGAATGAGCTACACAGTTTATTACATATTTTCAGATCCACCTTTGATTAATAGATTTTCTTTTTACACAGAGCAGAAACAAAGTGATTACATGTCGCTAAAATCTGGAACAATCTTCCTGAAGATGTGAGACAGGCCTCTTCTCTGACAATGTTTAAAACCAGGTTCTGTTTAGCTGTGCATACAACTGAGGGATTTTATATTTTTATCTTTCTTATTAATGTTCTGTGATTATTTATGATTTTATTGCTTTCTTATTTTGTTCAGCACTTTGAATTGCCTCCCCCCTGGACTGCCACCTTAACGTGGTGGGGGAGTTTGAGTACTCGGATGATCCTGGGAGCTATGCTGTCTGGGGCTTCATGCCCCTGGTAGGGCCTCCCATGGCAGACAGGTCTCGTGTGACGAGTCAGACAAAGAGCAGTCCAGAAGACACCATGGACAGCACTCATACGAAACCAGTGACGTCGCCCGGCATGGCGCAGCCGGGGCCCCACCCTGGAGCCAGGCCTGGGGTCGGGGCTCGTAGGCGAGCGCCTGGTGGCCGGGCCTTAGCCCACGGGGCCCGGCCGGGCTCAGCCCGAATGGACGACGTGGGCAGTCCCTCCTGTGGGCCCACCACCTGCAGAGAGGGGTCCGTGGTGGCATGGTGCAGAGAGGACTGGGCAGCAGTCGAAGGCGGAGACCTCGACGACCCAGTCCACACACACAACAGCTGGCTCTCGGGACGTGGAACGTCACCTCACTGGGGGGGAAGGAGCCCGAGCTTGTGGGGGAGGTTGAGCGATACCGACTAGAGATAGTCGGCCTCACCTCCACACACAGCTTGGGCTCTGGAACCCAACTCCTTGAGAGGGGTTGGACGCTCCACTTTTCTGGTGTTTCCCGCGGGGAGAGGCGGCGAGCTGGGGTGGCCATTCTCATTGCCCCCCATCTCAGCCGCCACGTGTTGGAGTTCTCCCCGGTGAATGAGAGGGTCGCGTCCCTCCGCCTCCGGGTGGGGGACAAGTCTCTCACTGTTGTGACGGCCTACGGGCCTAACAGCAGTGCAGAGTACCCGGCCTTCTTGGAGTCCTTGGGAGGGGTACTGGACGGTGCACCGCCCGGGGACTCCGTTATTCTCCTGGGGGACTTCAACGCCCATGTGGGAAACGCCAGTGACACTTGGAGAGGGGTGATCGGGAAGAGCGGCCCCCCTGATCTGAACCCGAGCGGTGTTCAGTTGTTGGACTTCTGTGCCAGTCACAGTTTGTCCATCACGAACACCATGTTCGAGCACAAGGGTGTCCACCAGTGCACGTGGCACCAGGACACCCTAGGCCGGAGGTCGATGATCGACTTTGTTGTCGTATCATCTGACCTTCGACCGCGTGTCTCGGACACTCGGGTAAAGAGAGGGGCGGAGCTGTCAACCGATCATCACCTGGTCGTGAGTTGGATCCGCTGGCAGGGGAAGAAGCCGGTCAGACCTGGCAGACCCAAGCGTATAGTGAGGGTCTGCTGGGAACGTCTCGCTGAGCCCCCTGTCAGACGGACTTTCAACTCACACCTCCGGGAGAGTTTCTCCCAGGTCCCGGTGGAGGAGGGGGACATGGAGTCCGAGTGGACCATGTTCTCTGCCTCAATCGCCGATGCGGCGGCCCGTAGCTGTGGTCGCAAGGTCTCTGGTGCTGGTCCCGGCGGCAACCCCCGAACCCGGTGGTGGACACCGGCAGTAAGGGAAGCTGTCAGGCTGAAGAAGGAGTCCTATCGAGCCATGATGGTTCGGGGGACTCCTGAGGCAGCTGTCCAGTACCGGCAGGCCAAGCGTGCCGCGGCCCGGGCTGTTGCAGAGGCAAAAACCCGGGACTGGGAGGAGTTCGGAGAGTCCATGGAGCATGACTATTGGTCGGCCTCAAAGAAATTCTGGCAAACCGTCCGGCGCCTCAGGAGGGGGAAGCAGTTCTTTGCCAACACCATGTACGGTGCGGGTGGAGAGCTGCTGACCTCAACGGGGGATATTGTCGGGCGGTGGAAGGAATACTTTGAGGTTCTCCTCAATCCCCCCGTCACGTCCTCTGTCTCAGAGGCGGAGGCTGAGGATGCTGGGGCGGATACATCCATCTCCCTGGCTGAGGTCACCAAGGTGGTTGGTAGCCTCCATGGTGGCAAGGCTCCGGGTGTGGATGAGATCCGCCCTGATTATCTAAAGTCTCTGGATGTTGTAGGACTGTCTTGGCTGACACGTCTCTGCAACATCGCGTGGCGATCGGGGGCGGTGCCAATGGAGTGGCAGACCGGGGTGGTGGTCCCTCTCTATAAGAAGGGGGACCGGAGGGTGTGTTCCAATTATCGTGGGATCACACTCCTCAGCCTCCCCGGTAAGGTCTACTCCAAGGTACTGGAGAGGAGGCTACGGCCGATGGTCGAATCTCGGATCCAGGAGGAGCAGTGTGGTTTTCGTCCCGGTCGCGGAACACTGGACCAGCTCTATACTCTCCATCGGATACTCGAGGGTTCATGGGAGTTCGCCCAACCTGTCCACATGTGCTTTGTGGATTTGGAGAAGTTCCCCGGGGTGTCCTTTGGGGGGTTCTCCGGGAGTACGGGGTCGGGGGTCCTCTGCTGAGGGCCATCCGGTCCCTGTATGACCGGAGCCAGAGCTGTGTTCGCATTGCCGGCAGTAAGTCAGACCTGTTCCCGGTGAATGTTGGCCTCCGACAGGGCTGCCCTTTGTCACCGGTTCTGTTCACTGTATTTATGGACAGAATATCTAGGCGCAGCCAGGGGTCGGAGGGGGTCCGGTTCGGGGACCACAGGATTTCATCTCTGCTGTTTGCGGACGATGTTGTCCTGTTGGCTCCAACGAACCAGGACCTGCAGCATTCACTGGGACGGTTTGCAGCCGAGTGTGAAGCGGCTGGGATGAGAATCAGCACCTCCAAATCTGAGGCCATGGTGCTCGACCGGAAAAAGGTGCCCTGCCCTCTTCAGGTGGGTGGAGAGGTCCTTCCTCAAGTGGAGGAGTTCAAGTATCTCGGGGTCTTGTTCACGAGTGAGGGAAGAATGGAGCGTGAGATTGACAGGCGGATCGGTGCAGCGTGCGCAGTGATGCGGTCGCTGTATCGGACCGTTGTGGTAAAGAGGGAGCTGAGCCGAAAGGCAAAGCTCTCGATTTACCGGTCAATCTTCGTTCCCTCCCTCACCTATGGTCATGAGCTTTGGGTAATGACCGAAAGAACGAGATCGCGGATACAAGCGGTCGAAATGAGCTTCCTCCGCAGAGTGGCTGGGCGCTCCCTTAGAGATAGGGTGAGGAGCTCAGTCACACGGGAGGAGCTCGGAGTAGAGCCGCTGCTTCTCCACGTCGAGAGGAACCAGTTGAGGTGGCTCGGGCATCTGTTCCGGATGCCTCCTGGACGCCTCCCTGGGGAGGTGTTCCGGGCACGTCCCACCGGGAGGAGGCCCCGCGGAAGACCTAGGACACGCTGGAGGGACTATGTCTCTCAGCTGGCCTGGGAACGCCTTGGGGTCCCCCCGGACGAGCTGGAGGAAGTGTGTGTGGATAGGGAAGTCTGGGCGTCTCTACTTAGACTGCTGCCCCCGCGACCCGGCAACGGATAAAGCGGAAGAAAATGGATGGATGGACTTTGAATTGCCTTGTGTATGAATTGTGCTATACAAATAAACTTCCCTTGCCTTTCTTTCAATTGAATGTGAAACTAGTCCATACATTTTTTTTCTCAAGTTTAATTTAAAAAAAGAAAATTGACGGAACCCATTGCATCCATTACACATTTATCAAGGTTCTTTAATTTTTTTTTTATTATTCCTTTTTAATCTTGTGGCTGTCACTTTTTCTGACCTTTTTTTTTGCCAATCTATGATAGTTTAGTTTTTGAGTTATAACCTTTTAAAGTCCAGATATTTTAATTGACACTTTATCGAGAACACAATATCTGTGGTGAAAATGTTGTATGAGATTACTTTTACACACTGTCATTCCAGACATTTACATTTAAATTGTGGCACTAAGGGCATTCAGTGTTTTCTTTGGATGTGGTGAAAGAACATGGCCTTTCAAACACACTGACAATTAGTATAAAGTATTAGTTTATGCTTAAAACATCATCACGTTTTAAGCATAAACGCAGCTTTTTCCAGCTTGCCCTTTTGACCAAGGTGAAGCCCTTTCTCTCACGCCAAGACCTCGAGAAGGCAACGCACGCATTTATCAGTTCTCGGTTGGACTATTGCAACGCTCTCTACTCTGGTCTCCCACAGTCGTCACTCAACCGGTTACAGTTGGTGCAGAATGCAGCAGCCCGTCTTCTCACCGGTTCATCTAGATACAGCCACATCACTCCTGTCCTCTCCTCCCTGCACTGGCTCCCGGTCCGTTTTCGGATTGATTTTAAAATGTTAATGCTTGTTTTTAAAGCTCTTCATGGTCTCGCTCCGTTATATTTAACTGAGTTGTTGACTGTACATCGCCCCAGCAGAGCTCTCCGGTCTGCCAATCAAATGGTTCTGGATGTGCCCAGGTCCCACTACAAACAGTGGGGCGAACGTTCCTTCAGGGTTGCAGCGCCTAAACTGTGGAACAGCTTGCCACTCAGTCTGCGTGTTCTCACGGACCTGTCCCTTTTTAAGTCCAGATTAAAGACTCATCTTTTTAAACTTGCTTTTAATACTTAGGGCACACTGAATTGTGTCTTGGTTGTTTTCATTTTGTGTTTTAAATTGTTTTAATCTCTCTGTGAAGCACTTTGGTCCTCCTGGTGTTGTTGTAAAGTGCTATACAAATAAACTTTGATTGATTGATTGATTGATCACGTCTAAAATTAAGAGATTAAGGGTCTTTTTAATTAGTCTCAGTGCGGAAAATGTCAGTGTTGCATCACCAGTCACAGGTTGAAACACTGAAATTGAAAAGATAAATGAACAATAGATAACTCTTTACTAAATAAAATACAATATCTAACTCTAGCATCAAAAGAAACAAGTATAAAATCCCTATCATTATCATAATAAGAAGTATAAATCTCTACCTATTTTAGCATAATAAGCAAGTATAGTGTATTTTAGTGCAAGCAATATGTAGAAGTCTGTTTACATCTGTACATGTCAGCAGCACTAACACATGTGGTTCTTTACTGCACATTCTGACATTAGTTCAAGATATTGCACCAATGCACATGTGAGGTCAGGTTTTAGCCACAAAATGCACTTTTTAAGCAGACTTTTTGCACACTGTGAGCAGACTTGCACTTGACCTGCAGAGGGGCCTTATATTGCTTGTTTCCATTTGTTTGGCTCTCAGCTAAAGTAAAATCAACCCTCACCAATAGATCAAATGCATATACCGTAAAGAAGTTAAATTGCACCCAAACATGCAAACTTCACCAGATAACATACATTTTATCTAAACAACAAGAAAAGTTGTCTGCAAATAAGCTAAAGCTAGCATAAAAAAACTCGGTGCTCAGACTTAGGAGTATTATTATCTTAAAACTAGTAAAATAATCTTACATGACAAACTAAATTCAAGCAAAAAAGATATTGACACTGTCTTTTTTCAGTGTTATTGAAGGCTTAGTGTTTTATAAATAGGTCATTTGTTGTGTACTTTGACCAAAATTGTATCCAAATTGTGACATGCTATTAAAAAGCTTTGGAATTTATCTCAAAATCATCAACATAAACCTATCTCTGTAGAATTTTCCAGTGTTGTTTAACTGTTGTATTTCCATGGAATCCTGCAGTTATTTCATGATCACCAGGACTCTGACTTGAAAAGGTCATAAAAAGTAAAATCACTGAGAAACCCTATAACTTGACATTTTAACTCAACATTTCACAAGCCTGAAAGGTCACCTGGTTGTCCAACAAAGCAGTTTATTTATGTCCCATTGTGTCCCAGTGTTTTCACATCTCTGCCTTTCCTGTTCAATCCAGGCTGATAAGAGTGAGAACACAGCCTCAGCCGCTACAGAGACAGAACTTTTCTCTTTACCTGCTCCCAAACTGTGGATGTCCTGGTAGGAGTCCCGTCTGACCACAGGGTCCAAGGTGTCATAGTCCACTGTGACGGAGCGCCCGTTGTGCCACAGCTCTCTGCCTGAAATATAAGTAACAACACAGCATGTAGTTTTACAAAGCATTTTTATCTATTTCACTGTGATATAAACAGTAGCAACCAAAGCCATTATTACCTAGACATTTTGCAAAGGGGAAAAAAGTCTACTGGTTACAAAAAAGCATGTGTCCTTGTTACCTTTAAAACAGGGAATTGTGTGATTCCTTGTTATACTGTCTACAATCTGGATTCCAGTCAGATGAGTTTGTGGGATAAAGTCTCAAATGACTTCCTGCATGTGTGGGAGTTGGACAATGGGGCATGTGGCGTTCTGGACAAGGCTCTGGACTAGTGCAACGCTGCCCTCTTCAGTCCTCTCACAGATTTTGTTTGGTCAGAAAAATATGTTATCTGTATGTTTTAAATGTGAAGCGCTTTGTGATCCTGGTCTGTGAAAAGTGCTATACAAATAAACTTTACTTACTTACTTACTTACTTAGAAGGACTGATACTGAAAAAAATACCGGGGTGAATAGTTAGGTAAAAATACTCTGTGACTTGCCACCTTAATATCGGGACGGATTGTTATATTTCTGGTAGGATCTTATTTATTAATTACAAGTAATATCATTACTTAACGTATTATGTTGCACTTGAAGGTCTTTGGGTTCACACATATTTTGTATACTCTTAAAGGTGATGTCTGCAACAGTTGTATGTAAAAATAATGCTTTTTTTTTTTTCTTTTTCTTTTTCCTCATATTGAGGAAATTTGATACAGTCCCTCTCCTTGGTATAACCACCTACGATAAGCTTTGCTGGAGGAGAATAGCTGGGCAAGAACTGGAAAAGGTCTTTCTAATTCAAACAGTATCTGTTATTTACCTTAAATAATATTTTCAATACACTTGAATTGAACAGAAACATTAAATTACTTGCTAATGATTCTAAGAAAGTTGAATGATATTTTCACGTGGAGTTCCAAAATGATCTCGTTTTTGATATTTAATATCTTTGAATGTCTGCTTGCACTTAGCAATATGTAAGTTTTTCATGTCAAGTCATCATTAAATGGCCCTAATCTGTCAAAAGGCATTAATAACCTGAGTCAGGGAGAGTGGGAGAGGACTACAGAATATTGACCGGGATTGCAGTTTCACTTTGGGCCAGATTTTTGCATATTGCTCCTTTATAATAATGCATGAAATATTGTGGAACTGGACCTACCTGCCATCTTCTCCGGACTGTCTGAAAAGAACAACTCCACTTTTCCATTTTCAGGGAAACGGGAATCTGGAATAAAATCCCAAAATGAGACAGTTACACATGGGTTGTGTTTTTGTGTGCAGCTCACACATGGGCCGCAGTACACTGATAAGAACTGCGTAGTTGGGCCAGGGGAAGATTTATACTGTTGCACGTTGATAATTCAATGCGGTGGAGCTGGCCGGGTGTAAAAGAAGCAGCAGCAGGTCATAAATACCTTCACTGGCACAGTCCAAGTCGGCTTTAAAAAAGGTGAGTGAGTGTCCGTGCACCAGGCCTGTGTGGAACTGCAGCCGGAAGACTATCTGACGACTCGACAACCGCCAGTTTTTGTCATAGCAAACAATCTGGAAAGAAATAAAACAATAAATTAAGTTTCTGTGTTACGGGCACAACAGTGGCTCAGTTGGAAGAGCATTGGCCTCTGAGTCTGAAGGTTGTGGGTTCGAGCCCACCATGAGACCTACTTCATGACTCCCACTGATGACTGCTGTCGTTGTGTCCTTGGTCAAGACACTTAACCCCACTTTGCCTGAAGCCCCCACTGAAAGATCACGGCTCCTGTGGACTCACCACCTGCAGGAGGATCAGTGAGGGGCTGGTGCTCTGTGTACTGGGTGCAATTCTGACTGCCTGTGGTTTGACTGAAAATGGCAAATAAATTCTTGAATCTTGAAAAGTATGTCAAATGTTTCATTGTTGAGGGGTGATTGATGGTTGTAGTTTGGGCAGTGAATGTGATAGTAAAGTCTTCTGTTCTGGTTCAGCTCCAATGGAAGTCAAAGCAAGAGGAATGTTTGGCAAATGTCATCGATGCAAAGATGTTGTGCCTCTACTCCCCACGGACTCTGTTAGTGGAAAAGGAGATGGCTAAAGCTAGGCTAAATGCTAAAGCTAGGCTAAATGCTAAATGCCTCACTTACTCGGGTACATTTCAAACATCACGGTAAACTCAGATCCAAACATTTCGATCTGCAAAAGGATTTAACCCCTCCCACCGGCAGACGGAGCTCAATGGAGCATAAATTGACCTTAGTGCAAAAGGAAATTAGTACGATGGTGTGGTAAGACCAGGCTACCCCTGGACACCCCAAAATAATTCAGGTGTGTAGAAATGCTTTGACAAACACCCTTTAACTTGACGATGAAAACTAATATTTTATGATCAAACTGAACAAACAACAAACGCTGAGCGCTGCACAATAAGAGTTTGTGTAGAAAAATATGCATTGCTTTTTGTACCATGATGTCCCCTTTGAGCAGCTGAGCGGGCTGGAGCACAAAGTAAAGCCGGTCCGTGTGAGATGCGTTAACGTGGCTGAAACACAATGACAGTGATTATTTCATGTCACAAAGATTAGTCACTGGAACAAATGTGAAAGCCTAACCTCATGTGACTTACTAAACAGCAGATGTGCACACCACCTGCAGACTTTGGTAAACTCGCACAAAAAGACTGCACCCTGAAATAACAACAAATAGACAAAAGGCATAGAATGTATTTAAAATAGAAATATGTAAGATTTTCAAGTCAAGTCTTCATTAAAGGGCCCTAATCCGTCAAAAGGTATTAATAAACCATGCTCTTGTCCAATACTTCTTTTACTGATAACAGTAGTTCAAGGATAATTGAATTTCAAAATTAGTTTTACAGCCCATAAATATTATTATTGTTTTAATTCCGATGTTCCGCCCTCCACCGTTATACCGATCAGAAAGTCCGTGATCCGGGTTGCCAGAACTCACTGCGTCGAGCAAAGGTCTCGTTAGGATTCTCAAATCATTATCGAAAAAACAAGAAATAAAACCAGGATTTCTATCTTTGTGAAAAAGGTGTTGGTTATAGATTTGTTGTTGACAAAACTCTTGTCTATTCAGCTGTTATGGTCCCAGCTGGATTCATCTGCATATCTGGCAACCTGAGTCAGGGAGAGTGGGAGAGGACTACAGAATATGTGATTGCAGTACCGGATTTTACATATTGCTCCTATAATTAAAACAGGTGTATTGTAATTGTCTGGTGTTGGCAAGATTGTGCCAAAACGAATGGACGGATTCAGCTGTGATGTTGGCGGGGTATGTGCTCTCCAAGATATAATGTGATCATATTAACCACAGTTTTGCACACTTATTAACTAAATGTGCTGTAAATTATAATATGGCCTCTGTCTATGTCTACTCTAAACAGCTTTGTAGATTTGCACATTAGGGACAGAAATGTAAGAGTCTCCTCCTCCTGACCTTCAATATTTATTTTTTAATTTTGAATGTGGAAAAAAATGAATCAGCAAATAACACAGGATCTCCAACTCTACATTTAAAAAAGCATTCATGGATTATACTTATTTAAGACAAATGTTCTCTAAATATTTCAGTTTGGTTTTTAACTTATGTGTTTCAAAGGAAGCATGCTAATATTGCCACCACACCATTCTGCCGAGGCTACAAAGAATGTCTATCATCTAACTAGTAAGATTTCATTCTGTGGTGAAATGTTGTCTCTAATGATTATGTTGATACTCAAATAACCTAGTGATTAATCAGTCAATTAATCAATTAGTTGTTAGATAAGATATTTAGTCTCGGTTTGACCCAGATAAAGTTGAAGTAAAGCCACTGGAGAATGACTTTTATCCAGAACCAACTATTTCATCATTTGTTGAAGTTTGTGTAGAGCGGTTTATTAATTTCCTGTGTTCAAACTGTTTGATTCTCTGATCTGTTGTTGAGGAATCAACAATGTTGTAATTTCCTCTGAGATTACTGCTGTTGTGTTCTAGGGCTCTACTGAAAAAATAGTGAATTCCAGGCATGTGTTGCAGATTTGCAACAACTTCTAAATATCAGATTTTTCTTGTCATTCAAATTGAATTGGGCCCTGAGAGGGTTAACTGAATCGCCAAAAGACTATAGCTGTTGAATATTGAACAAAACACATTCATTCTTACGTCCTAGTTAAAACGTCCCATGTCAAAACATCCTACCAGAGAATCACAGTCAGTTGGTGCTCCTCTTTGTAAGTTTGAGGATGCATCTTTAACATCCTCACACTTTTTGGTAAATGGACCGACCCTGTGTCACTCACCTCCATCAGGTCTCATGTTGGGCAGACTGTTCAGGACCACACAGAGGAGGAAGGAGGGATTAGGACACATCCTCAGGCCTCCCTTCAACATGCTCCCCAGCATCCACACGTACCTGCAGCACACACTGATGTCATTAGAGTCAGCTGAGCCCAAGGCCGGGTCACTCAGGGGCCGCTCAGGGCACGAGGCCGGGTAGGGGGGGTAGGGGGGGGGGGGGGGGGGGGGGGGGGGGGGGGATTGATTTCTCCAATCACACAAACCTTTTCTGGGAGGGGGTCATCACTGGGGCCAGCTTGTTGTGAAAGAATCGTCTCATGGCAAAGTGGTCGAGGGAAAGCTCTGCACTGAGTGAGAAGAAACATTTGTAGTGAGTTTAACTGTGGCGGCATTTGACCACTTCTGAATGTGGAGTTAAAGCTGGGGTTCCTAACTCTTTTCCCACATAAATGATACGTTTTGTTTGTTCAAAAGAAAGAGTCTTGCAAAAGTAAAATTATTTCCACCATTATTCCACCACCTCCTTTTTAATTTTTCTGTCTGAAACATTTGATAGAAAGATGTAATAATGCTTAGATGTGCATGGATTTTTTTATAGAGCTCCATATTTGTTTGAATTTTAGATTTCTTTAAAAGAGAGGCTAAACCAGTGGTCTCCAACCTGTAGCCTGAGAGCCCCCAGTAGCTCTCCACCCTCGTAGCTCGCCGAAGGATTTATAAATGAACAAATCAAATAATACACTTCATATTTTAGATTGTATTATCAATTATCATTATATATTATTGTAAATGCACTTACTTTTTTAGTATCAAATATGCGATGGTAAATAATGACTGTGCTTAATAATAGGCTTGTTTGCACCAATATATCAACAAAAGAAAATCCCAGGCCGCTTAACAGACTAGATCTCTAGCGTCCTGAGAAAGTAGCTCTCTGGGTGAAAAAGGTTGGAGACACCTGGGTTAAACTGCATTGATTGTATAATTGATAACTGGTTGTATTTTGGTCTTCACATCAACAAAGTTACTGTTCAAACATATGATATGCTATAATGACATGCGACCAGAAAGGAATAAGCAGAAGCAGCTTATTCGAGCCTGTCCTATTCTACACCATCAGTTTAACCCGCTTTTAAGCTATAATCTGCAAAGAATTATCAAATAAAAGGTAATAAATACTGGAATTGAGCGTTTTATTTTATTTTAAATTGAGCAAATTCTGACTGTCTTAACACAACATTCACCAAAAAGTCAAAGCCATTTAGTCTTATTTCAAGAACTGCTGCTTTATTTTCTAATTCCAAAGGAGACATTTCTTGCATGTTTTTAAAACAACATCATTCTGCTTGTCCTGGTGGCAAATCATGTTTTAATGCAGTAAAATTAAGTAAGTAAGAACTTTTTATTTATATTAAAAATGTGCACAAATTGAGATACATTATGCCAAATTTGAGCCATTTTTCACTTGTTTTCGTATCACTTTGTATATTTGTATATGTATACCTTATTTAACAAACATACAAAAAAACACTGTAGCTCTGTGTCTCCAGCTAATGGGGGCAAAAGTGATCCGTTTTCTATTATAGGCACAGAAGAATAACCACAATCAGTATTAAAATTCATAATGGATAGTTTTTGCCTTTTAATCTTAATTACTCAAAGTCTTAGCTCATTGCTGGGCTGCCACTACAGAGAAAGTAAATACATTTGCAGGTGGCGGACAGCAGGATCTTTGGCTCAGAATCAAACAACAGTTCCAGTTCAAAGTCTCCTCAATCACTCGTCCTGCCCTTTCCCTGGAACGACCTCCTCTTAAGAATGTTCAACAGCATATGTCTGTAACCGCTCACTGCAGCTTTCAAAAACACCAGTGAAGTCCGTCCAAACACAAGAGAACGGCCGATCAATAACAACAAGCACTCTGTGGACACCAGGACACAATCTGCATAAAGTATGTTTGTCCAAGATGTTCCAAGAGGCAAAAATGTTGTTGGAGATAAAACAAGGAAGCTTAGATTTTACTCACAAAAGCAGCACAAAAGAAACTAAATGCCAAATCTGCAATCAAGCCATAATCATGATGAATGTGGATTAAACTGCCATTATTTTGTGCTCAGAAAATGCTTTTTATTTAGAATAGGGTTATGTTGTATGCACGGCCCTAATAACCACCACTGAAAATCACAAATAGACGATCAGTGTTATATGTAGTAGTGTTACCTGGACGACAAGTTGCTGAAATGGATGTAGGAAGCCAACAAGACTCCGATCATGCCTTTGCCCCCCTGCCGTGGACAGAAAAAGCGTCAGTGTGTGTGTATGTGTGTGTGTGCGTGTGTGTGTGTGTGTGTGTGCGTGTGTGTGCGTGTGCGTGTGTGTATACGTGTGTGTGTGTGTCATTACACCTCTAATCATTTCCTTTTTATGTGTCCGTTTTGTGGATTTTTGCATATGTATCTTTCTTATTTTTTTTTTATTTTTTTATTTTCTTGTATTATTAGTTTATTTATTTGGGAAATATATTATTTTTATCCTTTTTATTTATTTTTGCCTCTTTACCCTTTATCCTTATCCATACATAATTCTAGGATATATAGTCTGTCAGTCTGGAGGCGAACCCTAACCCTAACTCTCGATAGGTATTTGGGGAGGGGGTGGTGCAGGGGGAGGTTTACGTTTAATGTAGCCTGGAGCCATAAACTCTGGTCCATGATCATTTCCTACATGTACGTCTGGGTCTGATCCTAGTGGCTGCAGTTTCCTCGGTTGAATCCCCTCCGACCAATCAGCGAACGGGGGAGGCAAGTTTTGTAGGGAGGTGTCGGTGACGTCAACAGTTTGCTCCGAATTTGCAGTTTGCAGTTTGGCGGCAAATGTGATAGTAAAAAGATCTGTTCTGGTTTGGCTCCAAATATCAAGAAATTGAAGCCGGAGCAAGAGGAATGTTTAGTAAATGTCATTGCTGCAAAGATGTTATGGCTCTACTCCCAAAAGGCTCCGTTAGCAGCAAAGGAGATGGATAAAGCTAGGCTAAATGCTGAGTTAATGAGTTAACCCCTCCCAACTGTTAACGGAGCTCAATGGAGTGAATCCAGACCTTAGTTCGAAATTAAAATGAGTACAATTGTATGGCAAGACCAGGCTTCATTTAATTGTGTGTAAATAAACAAAACAAAAAAGAATAGAAAGAGAGTCAGAATGGGAAGACTCTATGCAATAAAGTGTAGAGTAAAGATGTCTTTTTACCTGACAATGCAGCACCAGGACGTGTTTGTGGTGCTGCTGCAGCCACTTCTCCATGGCCGTGCACACATTGATGATCTGATCCAGGTTTGGAGCCAGTTGGTCGGTCCATCCTGTGTCCACAACCTCGTGTGGAAAATACAAGAGCGGTCAACACCGTATAATGTGTGTGGATAATAAGAAGTGGAATGATGAAGGAATAAATATTACCTTGTGTGCCACTCTGCTCAAAGAATCATTTCTGTTTGAGAGATTAATAAACTGTAACGTAACAAAAAGGAAGGATTTACATGTATCTCACATGTCATCGAAAAAATCCTGATCATGCATCATTTCACACAAGATTTCTTTGTGAGTGAAGTAATCCTGATGTGCTTTACTAAGTATGTGCCGATGGCACAGACTGGTTGCCTCACTTCTGTCAGTGTCTAATCTTTAGATCAGCCTTTTCAGATATAAATGAAGTGAAAATGAGAGTTCCAGTCTTATCTCAAAGCATCCAATAGTGACTCACAGGGCTTGTCTGCAATAAATATATATAGCATATATAAAAACAGACATACGACTTTTGGATAAGGATAATATCCAGCCTTAATAGTTGCTACAGACTCTTATTTTTTCAATATATGGTTTTACTGCAAATGGCAAATAAAAATGAATCTGAATATATAGTGAGACATTATTATTGTATTCTACTCTGAGGAGCACAGGGACTGGCCTCCTGCTGGGACTCTGAGGAGCACAGGGACTGGCCTCCTGCTGAGTACTATAGTACTGTAGTATTGTAGTGCATGTATTATTGGGCCGTGGCAGACCCTCCCCACAGTATATATTGTGAATACTGCAGGACTCACCATGTAGTTGTGTCCGTGCTTTGAGCGCAGCATGTGTGCAATGTGGCTCAGGTTGTGCAGGTAGGCGTCCTCGGACCGCTCTTTGGGACACACGATGGTGATGATGCGCTCCGTGATGTAGGTCAGATCGATTGGCAGAGCCTCCTCCATGACCGGCACGAGTCACATGGGGCTGACACTGGAAGACCACAGTGGGACAGATAAGTCATATTTATAGTTTCAGAAAATACCAAAACCAAGTCATGGTTGAAAATAGTTAGTGCTGGTTTAATAATAATCTATCTTTATCTGTGTAGCACTTTAAAAAACAGTGTTTACAAAGCACTGCACAGTCAGCATAAAACAGTTGGATCAAAAACAAATAGAGCAAAATGAAGCAGACAGACAACAAGAAAGAAAAATCACTAAAATACAACGAGAGGTTTAAAACCAGCAGCTGTTCGATAAAAGATGTATGATAAAAATAAAAACAATAACAATGTCATAAAAACAATAAAATACCAGTTATCTGATTTAAAAATAAAAGCAAAAGATTACCTACCCACCTATCAATAATGACATACCATACGCTATCATATTATTTCTTCTTTCCTTATATTCATATTACATTATCATTATTATTAGTATTATATTATTATACATATTATGCATGTAAAAACACACAAAAGGCAACAAAAACACTGTGTGTCAATGTCTGATCTTGGTTTAGCACTATTAAAAACATCCATAACTGACCTAAACTGTATCAAAACAATTCTCAGATTCTCACTGGCAAACATTTATATTTCATGTTTGTGTAAAGTGTAATTAACTAAATGTGTAAACATAGTAAGTACAGTATCTTGCTCCAGTGAAGATCAGATAAGTCACATTTGGCATAAATAGTATCAGGTGGTCTCTTCTGTCTCTTTTGTGAAATTATTTATTATGTACAACTAAATTAAAAGTGATCATTTAACGTGACAAGTCCAATCTCCAAATCGGAGCAGTATGTACAAATCTGGCCAAAGGTGGTACTAGCGTCTCTCACTCTCCCTGACTCAGGTTGCCAGATATGCAGATGAATCCAGCTGGGACCATAATAATAGACAAGAGTCAACAATCTATAACTAACACCTTTTTCACAAAAGCCTCGATAGAAATCCTGGTTATATTCCTTGTTTTTTTATTAATTATTTGAGAATCATAACGAGACCTTTTTTAGAACCTCGTCCACATGGTGCTTTACCAGTGAAATTAGCTCGACGCGGTGAGTTCTGTTGCCCGGTATACGGATTTTCTGATTGATAATACGGTGGGGGGCCGGAACAATAACAAGCTGTCAAACTAATTTTGAAATTAAAAAATCTCTGAACTACTGTTATCAGTGAAAGAAGTATTGGAAAAGAGCATGCTTTATTAATGCCTTTGACAGATTATGGCCCTTTAATGATGACTTGACATGAAAATCATACATATAGCTACTTTAAGCTCATCTCCATATTGTTTATCACATCGTACAAGCCGCAGCTGAAACTCCCTGGTCGGTCCTTGCCTTTCCAATGTTTTCCCAGGATGTATTTTTGGTATGACCAGAAAGTGAAAACTCCCACATTCCAGGATAAAACCATGGAAAGCCTGAATAGGCCGGTGTGGCTGGTCCGTTCAGGGCTGAGGCGTTCTGGTTTGTGCGGAGACACGGTTCACCTTGCCTTCACCCTGACCATGTGACCACAGCCGTGTCAACAGCGGGAGTCTGTGTGGGTCACTCCATCACAGCTGATATGAGCTCACACTACAAATGTCATGTCGGATCGATGTTTTCAAAATGTCTTCTGTGTTTAAACGGTTGTAATGCTAATATTAATGCATACTTTCCCCTCATTTCATTTGTTTATTTATTTCAAGCATGCATGAGATGTACACAAAAATACTCACGGGGGAAAAAAAATGTGATGAACTGTGTATGGTTTGAAAAGAGATTGGAACACATACTGCAATACAACACAAAAAAAAGAATCAAATCACTACAATGCCCGCTAACAAAACACATGACCAACCAATGGCAAGAGACAACACAAGAAGGAACTTTTCTAAAGCTGGAGAACCTCACAAAAAACAGCAATAATAAAAATCCATAGTTCCTTGTTCTCAAAACTGTTTTGTTCCATCAAAACGTTTTCACATGGATGTATTTCTGCCCTCTGTCACAAGGATCTTTTCTACATAGACAGATTTTTTTGTGCATACAAGGAAGCCCAGCCGACATGAGCTTATAGAACACCATTAGCAGAAAACACAGAGACAGACCAACATCAAGCACATAAACACATCCAAAAACAAAGGCTCTCATTTAAATAAACGAGTCCGCCGCTTTTTCCAGGCTTTACACAAAAATAGAGACAATTTAAACACTTGATGTTTAAATTGTCTTCTTGATGTTGTCACTGCACCAGAACAGATCAGGATCCTGAGTGAATCTTTCATGAAACAACACGTTTCTAAATTTGTTGTAAAAAGAACAAATAAAACAAAAAATGCCATGTACAAGTCTGCAAAACATAACATGTGTTGTAATGTGTTTGCATTTTCCTTTTACAAGACTATCTCTGTTGGGACAAACAAACTGGATGATTTATCGTGACAATTCCCCAACTTTAGGGCTGGTGCTGGTCATAAAAACGAACGGTTGTGTGAGGAGTTCTTTGAGGTGTGTGTCCGTCACAGAAAACGGTACTTTGACCAGTTTTTAGTAAACAACAAAGACCTCCTGACCGCTGTTCTGTCAATGAACATGGTATTTTTGGGAGCAGTTAGTGCTCTCCGTTCTCAGCCTGAAGGTCTTGGGTTTGATTCCACCACTAGACATTCTGAGTGGCGTTTGCATGTTCTCTTTGTGTCTGCCTAGGTTTTCTCAGGGTGCTCCTGTTTCCACTATAAAAAATATACGATAGTTCCCCTCTCTCTCTGGAGTCTGTACCCACCTGAAACGGAGATTCTGAATTCTCAGTCGGACTTTCCAGGACACTTTAACATTCTACAACATGTATGGATATTTTATTAACATGTGTTCTATATTAGGCGACAGTAGCTCAGTTGGTAGAGCATTGGCCTTAAGGCCAGAAGGTCGTGGGTTCAATTCCCACCTCTGCACCTTCTCCACCGACTCCCACTGATGACTGCTGTCGTTGTGTCCTTGGGCAAGACACTTAACCCCACTTTGCCCAAAGCCCCCACTGAAAGATCAAGGCTATGCTCACACTCAGAGAGCAGCCGTCCTCCTGTGGACTCACCACCTGCAGTGAGGGGCTGGTGCTATGAGACTTGGGTGGCATCTCTGACTGCCACCCCCCTGACCCAGAAATGGATTAAAGGGTAGAAAATGGATGGATGGATGGGTGTTCTATATTCTTTCTGTGTTTTATCTGTTGATTCTCTGATCTGTGTTGGTGATTTCAATGGTTTTGTTAAGTCCTCTGAGATAACTTCTGCTGTGATTTAGGGCTATACAAGAATAAATTGTATTTTATTGTATTGTATAATAATTTGTCTGATTAGTTCTGTTGACTAAAATACTTAGCTGCACAACATGTGACTGCACAAACTTTATAGATTTGCAGACACAGCTGTAGCACTGAAGTCACTTTGGCCATTTCAAGCAGTTTATATACACAATGTGCTATATAAATAAAGATAAAATAAAGATTACGCACTTACTTTTTTAAACAACAAAAAGTTTTGTTTATCATGTATCCCCCAACCATGTAGACAGAGATAAGAAAATAGTGAAAACATACATTGAAATGCATGTATCCTTGTATTAGTTCAGCCTGTCATAGTCATTTACATTTCAAAAGTTAAATGGTGTCTTGAAGATGCACCGGTGAATTTACTTCTTTTTGAGTTAGAACTCCGTGGCCGACCCTTCTAACATCATGCCCCCTGGTCAATTCACAATTCATATTCTATCTTTACTAAATTATCACAATATGATAATTACAAATACAAAAGAGTACTCGTTTGTTATGGTACCAGCATGGTTTTATACCGTTTATACTTCACATATAGTTCAAAATTATATAAACACTGCTGAAGAAATGTCCTACTTTAGAATCCATATTTTGTCAATGAGTAGACCTATCACGTTTTATATGCGTTTTAAAAGCTGAATTTTGTTGTGTGTTTCACAATTTTATAGCATATAACTAGAATCCAATAGAAAGTCCCGCTCGTCGCTGCCAAAACAGACTGTAGAACTGCAGCTGCTCTGTTTTAATGAGTACCTTGTCCCCAATTATGTATTTTGGGTTGTGTTTTTCTGCATTTCGGGATTTCTGTAATCTAAATATGCCAGTGCACGACGGCCTGATCGAGGAACCAAAACAAACGGAAGTGTGTGCCCCTAAACCACACATACATACACGGATACTGTATACTCCCATGTTCCTTAAGGCTGTGCAGTAAAGGCCTTGAGCTGCCCACATCTAATTATAGTCCCTATTTCCTATTCAAAAAGAAAACATTCCAAAAGGGATTAGCCATCTTTTTGTCCTTTCTAACTTTTTGGTTGAGCTTGGCATGGAATGAGAAAAAATGATGGTAAAAACTGTGACAGCATGCATCTGAAATTAATCCGGTAATAAAACATGAAATCTATTTGGTTCTGTATTAACTTAAACATTGTAAAAGTATTATGACTGTATTCTTCTTTTGGAAACATTCATTTGAATTGCCCACTATTGGCCATATCTCACTTCTCATTAGAACGGTGAGCTTGCTTGTAATAATACAGACATGCCCTCTTAAGACACTTTATCTGTCCCAAAGTAAACACCTAAGTCGTTGCGGATCAGAAGTATCAGATTCCGTTTCGTTTGAATTGCCATTTGCAGTAAAACCACATTGGAATACATTTGCCAAAGTCCCCAGAGTGCACCAGACAGGTACATAAATAAAACAAGGTTAAAAGTAAACTAAAACAGTTTAAGTACAAGTGAAAGATCAATCAAAGTACTGGGTTACAGTATATCAGATATTTCAGTGGGGAAGAAGTCCCATTCAAATCATGCCCATCCTACAGCATTTCAGATGAGTCACAAGGACGTCCTCAGTTGATTGGCAAGAATACCCCATGAGTGACAATTGCTCACCAATGTGAAAGTAGTAAAGAAGCAGCCTACCTTTGGAGAAGTAGAAATCCCAGCCACATGAAGCCATGTGAGTGAGAGCCTGTGTGCATGGGGACGGGAGTGAGGTGGAGACTTGATAGTGGGAGGGAGAAAAATCAGAGAAGAGAAGAAGCATGGTCAACTCTGTGCTGATCCAGCCCAGTCCGTACTTTGCCCTCTTGTCAGCTGCACACAGACAACGTTATCTAATGACATAATATGGACAAAAGTTAAGACATCACGAGAAGTTTTGATTGTAGACAGGCTATAGGTCCATGAGAACAGGCTGTATGATCATGTCAATACATCTAATTATATTTACAACAACAAGATGCATAGTCTGAGTGAATTACTGTACCTACACTAAATGAAACAAAAGGAGGCTTGACTAAAACAGGGGCTACATACTTGTTGAACGATTTCAAGCATTCACAAATAACATACCCCAAGAGAAAACATCTGGCCTTGGTTGAACAGTGGACTGCATTACAACTATGGATTTGATCCATGATGATTTCCTCTATCTAAAGCAGATGGTAGTGTAGTCTATATTCCTCTAGAGGGCGTTGTGAGATAGGTTTTAATCATAACAGCAATAGATCACGAGAATGGATGTTCAGGAGTCAGAAACATGTTGTGTGCTTGCGTGTGTTTGAGTGTGTATTTAATTTTTATTTTTTTATAAATCGATAATTAAATCACATTATTTAGTCTGAAAAGCATTGTTGGTAGGGTTATTATTACATCATTATGCTTCCTTGTCAAATACAAAAACAATACAGCTTTACATTCATGGCCAGGCAAGATTTATTGTTATGACATATTGTGAGTATGTTGTCTGTGTTTTTATTTCTATGTATGTTATTTATGGTTTTATGGTTTTTTTTATAATATACTGGTTTGTGCAGCACTTTTGAAACGTGATTGTTGTTTAAATGTGCTATGAAAATAATGTGGATTGGATTGGATTGGATTTTGTGGCTAAAAAAACAATTTAATGATGAAAGTAAAAATAAGAAAAAGAATGTATTGCAGTATATAAATATGTATTGCTGTATATAAATATTGACACAGGTAGAGAACAAAACAAAAACAATTTGTCTGATTAGTATTGATGACAGAAGCAGCTGACTGCTCTCCTGTTTTATAGATTTGCAGACACAGCTGTAGCACTGAAATCACTTTAGTCATCGCATAAGAATCAAAATCAAGAATTAATCAATTTGAATGACAACATGTTAACTTTGTATGCTACATGCCCATAGCAATTGTAAAGCGTTTCGTGATTCTGGTCTGTGAAAGGTGCTTTATATTTCAAGATTACATTCTTCAATTACTACTTTTGTAAACAACAAACTTTTATAAATAACTTCTTAAAACCCACTTTTATCAAACAGCTTTTCACGGTTAGTTTTAAACTTCACATGTTGTATTTTAATGTCTGCTCTTTTTGTTGTTGTCTTTCTTCTTGTGTTTCCTCTGCCTGCTTTGTCTTCCTGTATCTACTTTTCGATCCAATTACTTAGACTTTGTATCATGACAATTATGATTAGATTTGTTTTTATTATTTATTATGGTGACTGTGCAGCAGTTTATAAACACTGTATTTGAAAAATTCATCCTTTGCATTTGACCCATCCTGATCCAGTGGTTGCAGTAGTAGAGCGCCCGGGAACCTGATCTCCAGGTGTTGGAATTCAGCATTGTCAGGGCCAGAGCTGGAGGATTTTTACCTATCGTGCATGTTTTTACTGGTATAGAGAAACTAGAGCACCCGGAGGAAACCTACGCAGACATGGGGAGAACATGCAAACTCCACTCAGAAAGACCCTATTCCGACCAGGATTCGAACCTATACGGCGTTCTTGCTGAAAAGCTATCTACTCAGCATCATGTATCCCCCAACCATGTAGAGAAAAGACAATACTGAAAACATATTGAATGCATGTAATTCTTGTATTAATTCAGTCAGTCTTCCTAATTATTTTTTTAAATCTCTAATTTAGATGCTGTGTGAAGGAGAGGTTCTGCAGGTCTCTCCTTCCTGCTGCTGTCAGACTGTACAACAAACAATGAGGACCAACGAATTCTGCCGACCTGAGAGAATGTGCAGCATAGAACCAAAGACCTCAGCGACTTCAGGCCAGTGGCTCTAACATCCCACTGCATGAAGACACTGGAGAGACTGGTCCTGGGACATCTCCGCTCCACTCTGAGCCCAGCGATGGACCCGCTGCAGTTTGCCTACAGGCCGGGCATCGGAGTCGAGGACGCCATCATCTCCCTCTTCCATCGCTCCCTGTCCCACCTGGAGAAACCCGGCTCCACTGTGAGGATCCTCTTCTTTGATTTCTCCAGTGCCTTCAACACCATCCAGCCGAGGCTTCTCAGGGACAAGATGGAGACAGCCGGTGTGGACTACGACCTGTCCCAGTGGATCCTGGACTACCTCACAGACAGACCCCAGTTTGTGAGAACCAGGGACTTTGTGTCAGAGGTCCTGACCTGCAGTGTGGGGGCCCCCCAGGGAACTGTTCCTCTTCACCCTCTACACTGCGGACTTCAGACACAACACGGACGGTTGTGTTCTACAGAAGTTCTCCGACGACTCTGCCATCATCGGACTCAGCTCCGAGGACGATGACACAGAGTACAGAGGAGTCATACAGGACTTTGTGGACTGGTGTCAGCGGAACCACCTCCTCATCAACGCGGGGAAGACCAAGGAGATGGTGGTGGATTTCCGCAGACGTCACTCTGCCGCTCCAGCTCCAGTGAACATCCAGGGAAAGGACATCGAGAGAGTGGACTCTTACAAGTACCTGGGTGTTCATCTGAACCACAAACTGGACTGGACTCATAACACAGACGCCCTCTTCTATGACTCTGTGGTGGCATCAGCCATCTTGTACGGTGTGGTCTGCTGGAACAGCAGTATCACAGAGAGGGACAGGAAGAAGCTGGACAAGGTCATCAGGAAGTCCAGCTCTGTCCTGGGCTGTTCCCTGGACACAGTGCAGCAGGTGGGGGACAGGAGGGTCCTGAGCAAACTAACATCTATGCTGGTCCATGACTGTCACCCCCTGCAGGACACTCTCTCTGCTCTGGAGAGCAGTTTCAGTGACAGACTAATTCACCCTCGCTGTGTGAAGGAAAGATTCCGTAGGTCTTTCCTTCCTGCTGCTGTCAGACTGTACAATAAGAACTGCTGAGCCTGTTAATTTCATTCATCTGTAATTAAGTAAATTCTTAAATCATGTGCAATGTGCAATACTGCAACTTCAGAATGTCACAGAACAATGTCACTTTACCTCATGTCACTTTACTTATATACTTTTTATCCTGCACTATTTAACTGTACAGTATATAACTGCACTACTACATATATATTTTTTGACTGGTATTGAAGCTTTTTCAGCATCTACAGCTAGTTATGTTGGCTAAGAAACATAGCTACTACTTATTTGTATATAGTGTATATATTGTGTGTGATCCCTATGTGCTCTTACTACTGTCCTATATGTGCGATGCAACATCGAAATTTCCCCACTGTGGGACAAATAAAGGAATTCTTATATTATCTTATCTTACTGTCACTTACTCGTATGCGCAGTAATAACTTTAATAATGTCTGAATGTGCAATATAGAACCACATGATTCACTGTTGCTCTACTTTGTCACTGTGTCCCAGAACCTCAGCTAACAGGTACAGATGTAAAGCATAGATCCATGATGTAAAAGATACAACTACATATTTCTTGCACTAGAATACACAGTACTTTATACTTGCTTCTTATAATGCTAAAGATAGAAAAAAATATATATTTTTATTTCTATTTTATTTAGTATAGCGTTATTGTTAATTTGTCTTGTGTGCTACTCATTTCTACTGTTCTGTAACTGGTGATGCAACACTGATATTTCCCCACGCTCTCTTCACGTTAGCAGTCAGTAGAATTTCTGACGCCCCTTGAACGCGTCATAATTCATATCCAATGAGCCCACGCCCTGTGCACGCCGGGCTGTAGACGGTTGCAGCAGAAGCTCCTCTCTGTGGCTTCACCAGAGCAGGGTTTCCGTCGGGATCAGCCAGTTAGCTCCTGTAACCGGGCTAACGGGCGCACATTGAAATGGGATGATGTAGCGAAGCAAGTCCCTGGACGAACTGCGCACCCCTTTAGCATGCTAGGCTAACGCGAAGAGGGATTTTATTAGAGCCTGGACCAAGCTAGCGGCTGTGAGCTAACGCGGGCTAGCTTTACCTGCGGCTGTAGCTAGCGAGTAGTGGATCTACGGGATGGAAAGTGTGAAGGAAAGAGACGTTGGTGAACATGGAACTCCGACGCCACAGGGGTTAGCGGACTCTAAAAGTGACACGATCCCCGCCAAGGTAAGTGGACCAACCCCGCTGTCCTCTGGGAAGAGAGGCTCGGCTGCGGAGGAGGAGTGTGGAGGCGCAGAGGCGAAACTCTTCGGGAAAGGGCTGGCGGCCACCTCCCTTCTTCAGATCGCGATAAGAAATGGGATTTATCAAAACCAAGTTGCCAACGCTATGGGGGGTGCAGCCAAAAGCCCGAGCATGTCATCCGCTAAAACAGCCAGCATTTATAACCTGACGTCTGCCAATAGCACCACTTCTGTCAACTCTTTATTGGGGAGACGAAAGCAACGACACAAGAGGAATTTATCTCTGGGAGCTTCGCCGAGCACCAGCACGTCCCTGCCCGGGGTGTCCTCTACAGAGGCCAGCCCTGCTCCCAGTGCCTCACCCCTCAGCACCCTCAGCCTGGACAGAAAGACTTTCCTCCGTCAGAAGCAGACTAAGCAGCTTCAAGTGTCTGATAAGGCATGGGTGAGGTCGGATCTCCGGAGAGGGTGTATTCATGTCCATGACTGGCTCACGCCCTCCTACCCCCGGCCAGTCCTGTGCTCCGTGGACACCACTGCACATGAGGTGGCTCTCAAAGTGGCAGGGAGCAAGTCTGGGGCCCTTCTGAGAATATCATGTAAGGCTTCTGGTGTGGCTGACGTGTATGATCGAGACCAGGGACAACGGAGTGACAGTGGAAGTCTAACTGAGGCTTTGGATATCAGAAACCTCAAGAATGACTATAATGACGACTTTGACTTTAGCAAAGGCTCAAAACACTGTTATCACGATGCAAAACTGCCTCCCAGCCTGTTGCTGGAGGACAGGAATGCTAGTAATTCATCCTCAGAGGTGTGTTTGAATGACATTGGCATGGATCTGAGTCTGAGCGCAGCTGACTGTTATGGTGCATATTCAGGCTCTGATATAGAGAGCAGCACATGTGAGGATTTCACTCCCGGGGGATCAGGGAGCATGGAGCACAGAGACTCTCTGAGTGAAGGAGTTGTGGGGACTGACTCTTCAGTGCTAAGTCCAAACTGTGACAGCGCCCCAGAAGATCCGGACCCGTTTGAGAGCTCCTCAGATGAAGTTGACCTGGTGCCTTCTCCAACACATACACCCACCCTCTCTGTCGCTGCCCAACTGCCATCCACCACTGAGCCCTCCAGCGCCTCCAAACCAGAGAGAAGCACATTGGACAATGACGCTCCACTTAGTGATAACGCAGAGGGATTAATCACACTTCCATCCAAGTGTCTCAGCAGCTCCCAAGCCAGGCCCCTCACAAGTCGGGCATCTGTCCAGGCTGACCCAGACATCCCCAGGGGGAGCAGGCTATGGCCGGAGCCTATCAATTCCAGTCCCACCCCGGCCCTCTTCCTCCAGCTGCACGGTGGAGCAGTGCGGAGACTGGAGGATGATGAAAAGCCTCTGCAGATACTAAATGAGTACCTGACCAATCTGGGCTTTGATGACCCGTGGAGGGTGCAGGAGGAGGGCATGAATCCTGAAATTGGCTGTCTCATTCGCTTTTACTTTGGTGAGTTCACTGAATCATTAATGCATTTTGAATGAAAGGAAAAGGCAGGTTGTATTTGACTGGTATATTACTCGTCTTTAAATGGCGTTCTGTTACTGGTATCAAAGCTGATAGTCACACAGCTCAGCTCTGCTTGGCTCGTTCATTGTGCATCCACTCTCATTGTTCCATGAGTGCAGTCATTGTGTTTGGTAAGTCAGACTGTTCAACAAGTACTACATTCAATTGTCCCGCTGTAACAAAGCCCAGTGTAATGTCTCCCCTCAGACACATCTAGATGTAACCGGTGCAGGGTTTAGGTGGGGAAATCCTGAGCTGGTTTAGGTTAGGATAGTGTTGTTATTGATGACTGTTTTGCTGATTTGTCTCTTAAGAGGATGAGAAACAGCCGTGATCTGGGATTAAACGTGTGTTTTTGACCTTGTTTTGACACCAGTACAGAACCAGGATGGCCATACAGTCCGAAGAGTAAAACCTACACTGTACCAATGATCAATATCTGTGCATCTGCCATTGTATCATATTCGTAACAAGTATTTACTTACATGGGTTGGCAAAAGTATTGAATGCTTTAGCTAGTACCATGACTACGGATACTCATTTGGGCAACTATTGATACTAAAAGTCAAAGAACAATTGTATTTAAGACAAAATATTTCTTATTGGATTTATTAAGCATTTCTTGATACATTTTAAATTATACCAGGTAAACTTTCAAAACCGTATGCCCTGTTAAAAACATTATTAATAAGAGGACTTTTTTTTTTTTTGATAATAAAGCCTTCATAAATGATTTCCGTTTGTAGGAAATTGCTTGTATTCTTTTTCTTGTATCAAAATTGAGTTTGAAATTAGACTGTAATGAATAACACGATCATTAACAGGGAGTTAAACAGTCATTTATTTAATTTGATTAAAGGGACCGTATATAATGGGCACTATTTTAATTATAATAATGCATCGGTTTTATATAGCCCTTTTCTGGACACTCGCTTTACATGTCATTATACTTTCACTCCATACACAGTGGTGATAAACTACTACTGTAGCCACAGCTGCCCTGGGGCACACGGACAGAAGCGAGGCAACCAGTATGCGCCATCGGCCCCTCGAATTAATGTAATATGCATTCTTGGTGGTCGAATAATGTCATTACAATTACAACAAACCAACTTTTAATGTCTTACTGCCTGTGTGACACATAAGCACTGATTACTGACACAAAACCCCTCACATATAACTCAAATTCGTATTAAAGTGATTGTCTGGAGTTTGTCAGAAACATAGACTATATATTAACGGACAGAGTCACGCCTATTTCCGCCGTTCTAACTAACGGGCCAAAAAATGTGTTCTGCTGGAGCAATCCAAAATGGCTGCGAGTGGTCCCGCCCACAAGAAAATTGTGAAAAAACGCATCTGCGCATGCGTCAGCCGGCGCAGCTCTATTCATTTGAACGAGAGACTTCAGAAATTCACAGCAAGTAAACTAGAGTGGACCAAAAAAATCCACCCCCCTCAGCATTGACACACATGTGGAACGGAGCTTTGGGCCAAGAGCCAACTTTTGGTCCATCCTGTAAAGACGTTTTTGAGAGGTCTGCCAACGCTATATGTTAGCATTGGCTAATTCTTCTTCTGGGTCCACCCCCATCGGCCCGGGGTGGTATTGCAAGCATGTCAGCGCACGTCATTTTGGCCACTTTTGAGCCGGGACCCGCCCCCACTGGTCAGAAAGAGAGACAGAGAGGTACTTGATTTGAAAAAAACGACGCAAGCTCCCTCCCCCTTCCTTTCTGATTGCTCCGTAACACTTTCAAATGTTAATCAGAGAACACATTATACATGTACATTATTAATACACATGCACAGAGGTTTTCAGAATTATTTGTTCACGTTTTAATGAAAACAATGTTTTTATGCACAAAAAAAGCGATCGCGGCAAACCAGGAAGTGCTATTATCATGACTTGCAAATTATAGGACACATCTGCAGAGGATCTGATTATGGATATAGGTTCAGTATATAAATGATTGGATATAGGTTCAGTATATAAATGATTGGATATAGGTTCAGTATATAAATGATTATGGATATAGGTTCAGTATATACATAAGTACCTCAGCGCGGATGTTCAGAATTCTTTGTTCAGTTTTCATGTAGTTCCAGAGCCTAATAGAGGCTTGATTCGGAGGCTCCGCGAAAACAAACAACTGAGCATGCGTGCAGCTGCGATCATCAGCGCTGATGATTGACAGCCCTTGGCATGACTCGATTGGTTAACCTTGACGGCACCGAGGATTCTGAGCTATAACTAAGAGAAGGGAAGGCGGGACTTACCTGTAATATTAGAATTAATAAAATCACTTATTGTATATCAACATTTAAGGCCAGGAGGTCAATTAAACACATTTCCTAAAATTTGTAATTCATTTAGAGTTACAGACTAGCACTTTAATTAAAAAAAACGACCTTTTATCTGGGACACACATAATAAAAGCTGTAAGTTGGAAAAAAAAATAGTATACAGTGTCCTTTTAATTATGGAATTATGCCTAATAAACCTTTGGTGTAAGCTTCCAGAAAGAGTTGACATCTGGACAAGAGAACTTTAATGTTCTTTGATGCGCTGCACACACTTTTTACATTATTCACATTTTAATTGTATTATGTTTAAATGAAAATGTGGCACAAAGATTGCTCTGTGACAACAATGGACTGTCCCTCCTCATGAAAGAGACGTGTGATTTCTGGGGGTCCTGCTAATGTAGGTTAATTGTTGCAAAAGCTGTTTGATTTTTGATGTAATAGTACAATATTTATCAACATATAAAATTATTAAAAGCTGTTCTTTGGTTCAGGTTTATTAGGTTTAAATGATGCAGATTCGTCTATAAGTCAGGTAGACGGGTTTGGTTTTTTTTAACCAAAAAAAGAGTGGAAACAATTGGTTTTTTTATTTAAAAATGCTTACTTCTGGAGTAATTTCTTTCACAAAACCCTTTTACAGTATTTTTAGATATGTATATAACACAATTATTCAATTTACTCATTCTTTTAATAATAATCATTGTTGTGAGCCTTATGAGAAGCAATCAAAATGCACAAAATTTATCCAAAAACACACGATTATACAATGTGTCAGAATGTAGAAGGGCTTTGCTGGTCAGGCAGCACATGACATGTAGGCAAAGCAAGTTTTATTAGTGTAGCACAATTCATACACGAGGCAACTCAAAGTGCTGAATAAAATAAGATAGAAACCGTCCCACAAGGCATTAGAATAACAAATAATTACAGTACATTAAAAAATATATGCGGCGCTAAACAGCACTGTGTATTCATGGAGCCTCCCAAAAATGTTCTTTATAACATTTCTTGAATGAGAAGTTAGTATTGGCCTAAAACTGCCTCGCCCACTATTGCTTCAATAATAATATGCAAAGCAGCAGCAGCCAGTTAGATTTGTGCAAAAACACTACGCCCTTCAAAATGAAGTTTGGAAACTCAAAGCGAACTAATACAATCAAAAAGGTATTTCCGGTAAATTATTGGATAATTATCCTGTGAAGTTAGAGCTAGGCAGTCCTGTCTTAAAAGACTAGTTGAATCCTTAGGGAACCATGCATAAACAAAACATGAAGTCAAAATGTTACACTATACACCACTGCATCTCTGGTCAGCATTACAGAGGTGTACCTCACTCCCCTGCACCTCGCACACACAATGCTGATGTATGAGTAAAGTGACCTCAGTGGAACTCCGATTTCACCTCCTCAGTGCTTTGACTCAGTGGTCAGAGCAGCACACTCCTCCCGCTCCTCTTCAGAGGTCAAACACTTAATGAAAGCTTGTCTTCAAACTCGCCACAAAAATCATTCTTCTTTACCACTAACAATTTTTAAATTGTTTTTAAAAGTGGTGCACTGCCAAAAGACATTCACTTACTTTCATATGTTCAGCCTTTACAATTACAATATTTGTTTGAATTTTGTTTGACTTTCTTTTCATAAAAAAATGTCCCAGTGCCTTAATCAGTGATGGGATGTTGAGAGAAATGGATGGAAGGAAAGGGCAAGAACAATCCCAAGGTCAGCTGCCAGGTCCTAAAAAGGGTGAACAGCAAATTCCACACCTTTTATTGACAATATTCTACTCTTTCATTAGTCAATCACCCCAGAATCTGTAGCCTTTTCTTGTAAAGATGATGCCATCAGTCCATTACACTGAGAAGTAGCTTCGTACCAGTGAAACCTAAGTGGCGTTTTGTTTAAGCCACCGGAGAAAGGTAGCAGGGAGGATCTGAGCTGGTGTTATAGGCCATTACATAACAGGCTAATCTGATTTCAAGCCTCTTTGTGGTTCAACTCTTCATGTGTCTCCCTTTCCCATGTTGTCATGTGATTGTAATCCTTCATGTAGACAAAGCCCACAGAACCAAAACAAAGATTTTTAATAGCTTTGAATTATTTTTTCAATTATATCTATTGATTTCCGCATGCTGTTTAATCCAGACTCAGAAGAACACAAGAATAGGCAATAAGTGAACCTTTTTCACTCCTGTTTCAGACCTGCTCACAATTTGAAGTTGTGAGCAGGTCTGGACCAAAATGTTTTCACCGCAGAAATTGAGCATTATTCAACTCTAGCAAACAGGGGTGTACACTCGTCATCACATCATCTGCAGCATCTATCTGGGTAGTGTAGAAGTATAGAAGACACTGAACCTGGTGATACTGATGTGTTCTTGTATCACCAGGCTTAAATTGCTCGAACCTGAACTAAACCAGTAATGTCCCGCGTGCTTGAGCCCTGCCCGAGCAGCTCTGTTGTATGACATTGTTGTGTGCACCGCAAAGTTTTCAACACATTACACAGCATCAGCTTCATAAACAAAGTCTATGGGGGACGTGTTTGGCATCTCGCTGCCATTGAGGATAAAGGTTCTATTTTTTACACTCTAAAGGCCATGTTTTTAGGCTTATTGCTGTAGTGAAGGCAAAAAGGCGTAAAATGACTCAAGTGTAAATGTTGCTGTCAACAGTCATGCCTGACTGGCTGCTCACCCTCTGTGCACAGGCTGTTCACTACTGTTCTCTACACAATGGTTAAAGTAAGTGAAGCATAATCTGACAGTAGCAATTCAAGGGTTAGGGTTAGCAAGTCCAACACATGCTATAACAATTAGCCCTGTGAGCATGTGCTAATGTCTCTTGTCTGCACTTTCAGGTAAACCTCGCAGTGTCGGAGGCTCGGAGCGCGTGCAGCTCTCCGGGGTGTTCAACGTGAGGAAAGGGAAGCTGGCTCTGCCTGTGAACCGCTGGTCAAAGAGGCAGGTCACACTGAGTGGAACGTGTCTGATCGTGTCGTCTGTGAAGCACGCCCACACGGGCAAGATGCACATCCTCCCTCTCATTGGAGGAAAGGTACTTAAATGTGCTACGTCCGGAATAGTCACAAATGCAGGAAGTACAGCTGAAGCTTAAAGATATTGCCAAGGTTCTCCCACACTAGAAAAAGTGAATGCTGATGTTTTTGTTTTTTCACATGCTGTTGGGTAGAGGGATCAAACTCAAGTTGTATAAATGTGATTTCACAGGTAGAAGAAGTAAAAAGACACAGTCACTGTCTTGCCTTCAGCTCTGCTGGTCCCCAAAGTCAGACGTACTACATCAGTTATGACTCTTACACAGAGCACCTCCGCTGGCACCGCACTGCGTCCAAGGTACCGCCACACCCTCTGGATCACTGTCTTGTGTTAATGAAAAGATGTTTAGTTATTCATATTTAACATTGTATTGATGCTCTTTTAGATTGCATCTCAGAGGGTGAACTCTGTAGACCTATCATGCTGCAGCCTAGAGGAGCTGCCCACTCAGCTTTTTTACAGCCAGGACCTCACACACCTCAATCTAAAAAACAACTTTCTGTCCATGCACAAAGGCGTTCCAGCACTCACCAGGTGAGCCACTTGTGTCTCAGGAAGACATCTCTTTTATTATGGCCATTTGAGTCGTGGATTATCCCATGGTCACGAGAACCCCAAAGTGGTCCTAGAGGATTCAATGCTGATCAAATGACACAGGACTTGTCTGTGTGAGGTGGCTGTGTGGACTGAAAAGAGCTGCAGTCTTAATGAAAGGATTTGGCATGAATCTGACTGACCCCTGGGGCAGAGGATTTTATTTTCTTTCTGGTTCCAGCTCACTTTATATTGTCTGTGGGCCATAGCTAGCTTTTTGTTTACTGTCTGCGAAGGTAAATGTTTTTCTTGAGATTTTTATTCACTGCAGGGGTTCAGCAGTTGGTCCTTTGGCTTCACAACAAGAAGGTCCTGGGATTGATCCAGTCTCAGACACAGCCTTTCTGAGTGGAGTTTGCATGTTCTTTCCGTGTCTGCGTAGGTTTCCTGTGGACGCTCCTGTTTCCCTACCACTAAAAACATGTAGATTAGATTAGATTAGACTTTATTTGTCACTATGCACATGCATAATGAAATTTTAAAGCAACTCCACCAGTGCAGGAATGTACACACAGAATAAGTTAATGTACAATAGTTCAGAAGGATGAATGAGTGTGTGTTTGTGAAAGCGACTGGGGCTACTATCCGGTGTATTGTACAGCACCTGCGGTTCTTTAATGCACACTGTTCCATCCAAATAAAAAAATAAAACCTTTTAGTCTGGGACCCTAAGATATGTATGGAATTTTCTTGCCGCCCCCACTGCTGACTAAACTTAAATGTATTCAGTAATTGTGTTGATAATGCCAATGTATTATTTGTATTGTGTAATTTATTGTCTTTTTTGATCTTGGTAAATACAGTAAAAGGCCCCTTCCCCTGACGAAGATGCAGATGGATACAAATATAGATCCATTGTTCTTTTTAT
Organism: Knipowitschia caucasica; assembly: GCA_964034765.1. Classification (NCBI taxonomy): domain Eukaryota; kingdom Metazoa; phylum Chordata; class Actinopteri; order Gobiiformes; family Gobiidae; genus Knipowitschia; species Knipowitschia caucasica. Next base: position 23,377,318 of record OZ035824.1, read on the forward strand.
AAACAGCTACTTCCCAGACGGGGTTTTTGAGGAACATTTTTTTTGAGCTATTTGTGTGTCTTTTCCTCAAAAGGACACTGTACTGTCTCAGCCCCTCACTCTGGCCTCTTACTCACCCCCTGTGAGGCAGATTATAGCACAGTTTACCAGTATCTTTATTTGTATTATTTTGGCAAATCTGTTTTTAAGATGTATGTTTACATAGTGGAGGTACTTGTTTTGTTCCTGACCTGTCCTTGAGATATGGTCAACTTTCTTTTCATGTCATTGCCTGCGTTTGTCAGTTAGCTAAGTTATTTACAATTCTTTCCATGTTTAAAAATGATAACTTTTGTTCGAAGGTTCTGCAAGCTAAGAAGCCTCAGTCTGTCTAATAACACTTTGACCAAATTTCCACTGGCCTTGTGTGATATCGCTTCTCTCACTGAACTCAACTTGTCTGGAAACCAACTCTCGTGCCTCCCATCAGAAGTGGGAACCATGCACAAGTGAGTAGAGTTTCAAAAAGCAATAACAAATACGCTTTTATACATGATGGCGATGATAATTTCCTCCGTAATGCCCAAGAGCCGTGCTTGTCCTCGGTGACCTACTCTTTGCTGACATAGGCTCCAGGCAGAGTTTTTTTGTTTTGAATCCAACAAAGCAGATTAGTTCCTGTGTATTCAATGAAAGGCTGGCATAGCACCAAAATCCCGATGCATGATGCATGAGTCTTGTGCACAGTCAGGCTGCTCCTGATGGCTTACTGTTCATTCATCCATGAGGTGTGGGATTGAAATGCACAGTTTACATATGCAAGCCTTGTTTCTACTTATTATTAGTCCAATTAAAATCTAAAACACAAGTACTATAGATGTTGTGCCTTTGAAGCCAATAGTTACATGTGACAACAATTGCTTAAAGACCACTAATAATTGTGTGTATTTGCATTGTGCAGCCTGCAGACTCTTCTCCTGGATGGGAACTGTCTGAGTTCTTTGCCTGCTGAACTGGGATCTCTGGATAGCCTCACGTACCTAGGTTTATCATTCAACTGCTTCAGCTCTGTCCCTACGATCTTGGAAAAGCTCCGGGGCTTGGAGAGGCTCTGTTTGGCAGGGAACCAACTCTCTGTCCTGGACATGCCGGGCCTCCAATGGCTCCCGGCACGACACATAGACGTGAGGTGAACATGTCATCTTTATATAGAAATAATACCGGGACAACTGCTGATAGAACTGCACTTATTTCCAATGAGCTAGCAACAACGTATTAAGAATACGTTCATGGATCTTTGTTCCTCAGGCTCAACCGGCTCCACACAATCGCAGCAGGAGACGCAGAGCAACTGGTTCACATAGTCCAGCTTGACCTGAGAGACACAGGCCTACGGGATCTGGATGTTAGATGTTTGTCCAAACTTGAAGTCCTACGCTGTGACAGAAACTCTTTATCTGTTCTCCGAGTGAACGGCCAGGCCATCAAGAGCCTGCATGCAGCGCATAATGGTTTATTCTCTTTCTCTTTTGTGGATTAGTTTGACAAGTGTGTGCCACTGACTTCATGTATGTTCTTGGTCTCTGTAGAGCTAAAGCATCTTGAGTTGGCACCTGTCCCAGAGAATCTGACTGTGGTGGATTTATCCAGGTACAAACCAACACATCGCTCATTGTAGTTGTAACTTTGTTTTGTCTAACTTCATGATTATACTCCTAGAAACATGCTGTGCTCTGTGCCTGACTGGCTTTGTGATAGCAGAAAACTTGAAGTGTTGGAGCTTAACCACAATTGTCTTACTGAATTACCAATACAGTAAGTGTTGCACCACGTAATGTACACATTATTTTTACTACCGTATTTTTCGGATAGTATATCGCAGTTTTGGTCATAGTTTGGCCGGGGGTGCAATTTATTTGTGAAATTATTACATTTTAAATGTTATAGTTTATTTACCATAAAATATAAAATAGCCCGGGCTATTAAAGCTATTAAAATTGCGACTCTTTATTATGCATTTTTTTTACAATCCGGTGCAATTTATAATCCAAAAAAACACGGTAATGTGTTTGTGCAAGAATAAAAAGATGGCCTGTAGTGGTGTCCCACAATTACTTGTATGCTGTCATTGTTGGTCTCAGGAAGTAGTGTTGAGCTGGTCAGAAATGTGTTATTTTTAGTGCGGCTCTTCATTCCTCTGGTTGTGTTGCAGACTGCTGTCCTCTGGGAGTTTGAGAAAACTGCTCACTGGCTGGAACAATGTGTGCCGGCTGGCTGAGAGGCTGGAGAGATCACAGCTGGAGGTGCTGGATCTGCAGCACAATCATCTGACTGAACTTCCAAGCAACTTATTCATCAAAGCACAAAGGTATTCATAGTAACATGGATCCTCAGCGGTCCACACAGATTTCCTTACTCCTCAATTGATTTGGACTTTTTTTCTTTGACTTTTGTAGTTTGCGATACCTCAATGTCTCTGCCAATAAGCTGGAAAATCTTCCTCCAGCTTGTTTGTCTGAGGATGGGTTCAGCCTCTTAGAAGAGTTATATTTGACCAACAACTGCTTGACAGAAAAGTGTGTGCCACTCCTCACTGGACACAGCCATCTGAGAGTGCTTCACCTCGCTTACAACCAGCTACAGAGCTTTACAGCCAGGTAGCTCTTCTAAACCTTTATTTCTGCTAGCATAGCTCTTTCTTGTGCTTAGTTTAAATGTGGATTCTGCAGTAAACTGGCACGACTCGAGCAACTAGAGGAACTAGACCTGAGCGGTAACCGGCTACGGTCTGTGCCTACCACCATCCTGAGCTGTCAGCGCCTGCACACTCTCTCGGCCCACTCCAACGGCATCAACGCCTTCCCTGAGGTCCTCCAGCTGCCTGAGATTAAGGTGACATTCATCATCATTATGTGTATAAAATGTATGAAAAGATAGAGGAAGTGATACATTCATGCATAAATCATTCACAATTATCTTACACTTTTCAACTTGCCAGAAAAGGCAAAAGCAAAGTCTTGTGTCACTACTCACTGTACTTTGTCTTTGAAGTGTGTGGACTTGAGCTGCAATGAACTCACAGAAGTATCCCTCCCTGAGAGTCTTCCTGTAAAACTCCAGGAACTGGATCTAACAGGAAATCCTCGCCTCAACTTGGACCACAAGAGCCTAGAGCTGCTTAAGTATGTAGTATAGTGTGTGTAGAAAAAAAGTATTTATGAAAGGCTACTAAAATAATTAACCACTTTTTTTTTTTTTTTTTTTTACCTCTGATGCAGTAACATCCGCTGCTTCAGGGTTGATCCATCTCCATCAGCACCGTGTGTCAGTGAGAGTCGTGGGGCACCTTCAGTCTGGAGCCATAGTTACACAGAGGCCTCCGGAGTCAAAAACAAGTGTGTTTCTGACTGTTGCATTTGAAAACCTACTACACCACCTTTACTCATTTAACTTTTTTTGCAGACTATGTGTGGCAGCTCTGGCTCTGGACAGCTTCTGTGGGATTCGGGAGGCGCTGTATGGAGTGTTTGATGGTGACAAAAATGTGGACATTCCTTATTTACTACAGTGCACAATGGGAGATGTTTTGGCAGAGGAATTTCACAGGGCACAAAGACAAGAAGACTACATGACCAGCACTTTTCTGACAATGCAAAGGTAAGCATTTCTCTGCACACAATGTGAAGTCTAAGGCTCCGAGACTGATGAAGTGTCTGACTGTTCTGTCTGCTGCTTTACAGAAAGCTGGGCACAGCAGGACAGAGGATGGGTGGCTCAGCAGCTTTGTGTCACATTAGGCATGACCCTGTAGCACTTGGGGAGCACTGTGGCTGTTTTACGCTCAAGACGGCCAATGTGGGTCGCTGCCAGGCCGTGCTGTGCCGAGATGGCAAAGCTATGCAACTTACCACTGTGCACACTGTGAAGGAGGAAGTAGAGTACCAGAGGGTACGACACCACAACGCCATCATTACAGAGGTAAGAAAGTCTTAGAAATGCAGAAGTTATTCCATAAAATTATTTTTACAAAAGTGCCTGATCTTGTGTTTAGGACAACAAAGTCAGTGGAGTGACTGACTGTACCAGGATTATGGGCTACTCCTTCCTTTGTCCCTCAGTGTCCCCTCGTCCACATGTGTCCACTGTGACGCTCACGCCTCAAGATGAGTTCTTTCTCCTGGGAAGCCGAGGTTTGTGGGAAATGTTGTCTCCTACTGAAGCTGTGGAGGCGGTCAGGAACGTTCCCGATGCCCTGGCTGCAGCTAAGAAGCTGGTGACTCTGGCTCAGAGCTACGGCTGTGCAGACAGTTTAAGTGCAGTAGTTGTCCGACTGAGTGTGACAGAAGACTGCTGCTGTTTCTGTGAGCCCCCGCCCCCTCCTCCAAGTCCTGGACCAGGGGTACACACAGGCACACACCCCTATCAGACCAGTGATGGAGGCATTCCTCTACCCCCACCATCATCAGGGACTGTGAGTGAGCTGAGCAGTGAGCTGAGCATGTCTGAAATGAGCAGTGAGGTAGGCTCCACGGCCTCCTCGGAGGAGCCTCCTCCACAGACTGAGCCCATGGCGACACACTTGCATCTGCCAGGGCGAATCGGAGTGAGGAGACCCGCAGGAGGAGGCGGCTTCCACAGGCAGTTCTCTGGAGCTCTGTCTGACAATGGTCTGGACAGTGAGGATGAAGAGCCCATTGCAGGAGTTTTCTCTAATGGAAGTCGTGTGGAAGTTGAAGCTGATGTTCACTGTTTGAAAAGTCGGGAACATCCCCTTCCCCAAACTAACTTTCAAACAAACCAGACTAATATTCCTCCCTCCAGCACAGGGCATCAAGAGCCTACACAGGCCTCCTACTCTCCTGTACCCCCATCTTCTCCCTGCCTCAGCGCAGAGTCTCGCTCTGGTACCCTCGGACGCAGGGGCCGGGCCAATGGCTCTGTTGCTTGTCAAGCCCGGAGCCAGGATGTGATTGAGGAGGCAGGGGATGCTCCTGTCAGGAAACAGGGAGGCTACTTCAATGCACCTGCACAGCCAGACCCTGACGATCAGCTGATCATCCCCCCAGAGCTGGAGGAGGAGGTGCGTCAGATCATCCAACAGCAGCAGCAAGAACAAATGCAGGCACACAACCAGCAAACTCATCCCTACCAGAAACCTGCGGACTACTTTGTGACTCCCCTCTAACTTCAGTTTAGGAAGGCCTCCTTCCTAAAAGCACCACTGTCTGCTTCCAGCATCTAAGATTTGACAGTGCTAGTAAGCTTTAGCTTCCACCGAACATGCTTGGGCAATTTACTTTTGTTAGTTTTTTATATTGTATGTCCCCAAAATGCAATGCAATTTTATAACAATTTGTGTTTAATGTCAAGTGAAATTTTATTTTTATATACCATATCATTCGTCAAAAAGCACTTTGAAAAATCTTTCTTCAGAAATTGTAACTGGTTCCATGTCAAATGGTACTTTTAAGAATGGATCATTCCATTGTTGTAGAAGTTGACATTTCTGTTATGACGTTGGCCTTACTGTCGCCAGAGTTAATGAACTCTAGAACTAACTCATAGTTTAATACTTAATAAGTGACATAGTCACTGGAGTGTACTAATATTCTCTAAGAGAAAATGATTATTTCATAGAATTGAAATTCCAGATTTGTGTTTATGGGGCTGGAGTGGAGAGTGGTGCTGCAAGTCCAAACTGAACCGGGGAAACCCAGTGATTACCAGCTCGATGAATGTTCTCTGAACAGTGTTACAAGTCTACACAAATGGCAAAATCGCACAAGAGCTACTTTTGCTATAAAATAAATGAAGATTTCCTATGTTTTGAGCATTTCTTCTTATCCTGTTTTTGATTCACGTGTTTGCGAACTTGTGTCTGTGGATATGTGGTTTCAAACAAAATGTTTTGTGGCTTTACCTGTTCAGAACATGCAACACTGTTTGTCCCTGTGTACCACAATAAGTGCATTGTGTGGTGCGGTACGTTGAGCCATGGCTTTAGAGAATCGCTCTGGAGAATCTCTTGTTAGTAATTATGTCTCGGCTCAACAATTCCATCACTGCTGAGTCTTTGTGTGTGGTGCTTTGTCCAACAGCAGAGGGGACACAGTGAGGTCATGGCTGGCAGGAAGCCTCTGGAGTGGACTGTATGACCAGACTGCGCCCCCTACATACAGTTTAAGGAATTACAATAAAACTGGGTAGTTTTATAGCATTATTTTTAATTCAGATGACTTGCGCATAATGCAGTGATATAAAAACATAACATTTGAGTTAAGTCATAACCCTAAATGTGAATTTTATAATATTATTAAAATACTGTAAAAATCACTAACATAAATCTCACATGAACAAAGACACTCAAGTGAGTAGATGTCTGAATAAACGGCGAGCAGGCATGTGTTCTTCCAGACTTTACACTGCGGTGGTGTCGGCCCTCAGCGGGGCGCCGTGTGGCTGGGACCTGTCCGCGTGTCTCCGCTTCCTCTCCTGCAGGTAGTGCCTCACGGTTCTGATGGTCTGGATGGTGAGCACGGTGCCGGCCGTGTACAGGATGGCTGTGATGAGCCCGAACAGAGCCACAGCTGCGTCTGCACCGCTCACGTCACAGCTCATCCAAGTGTATCCATTTCGAGCGTAAAGCCTCTCCCGCTGCTGGCACACGTCTGTGGAGTTGACCCTGATGATAAAATGTAAGTACAGTCCTACGGCCACAATGTAGGCAACTGCTCCCACAGCTTGGCAAACTAGAGCTCCAACAAGCAACTTTTTGGACATTCGGTGGGGTGGTTTACTGCCAGACACTACAAAAAGGAGGGAGACTACCCCAAAGGTTAAGCTGAAAGGGATTCCGCTGTAGAGGGCTGGCGCCCTCATCTGGCTGTACTGCATGTCCAGCTCACGCACTTTCTGCAGCTCGGTTCCCTGGAGGTTGAAGTTGGAGTTGATGTCGAAGCCCCCCATCCCGGCAGCAGCGGACATGCCCGATGTCACCATGTGAGAGGCTATTACGCAGATCAGCACCAGGGCATTGGTCAGGACTGCACAAATGAGGACAGTGCCTACAAAAGAAACGTTTTATGAAGGCAAATATACAGTCTATTATACAGTGCAATAATCCAATGAAAATGGAACAAAACTAATGACCGTGGGTGACATGAATTGATGAATGAATGATCAATTATAGAAAGTCATTTAGATATAATTGCCAAAAATGTGTATTAAGGACAATTGGGATGAAATAAAGTAACTGATCTGATCTAATCCTCATAGATTGCAAGTTATCTGCTTTCGACAATCATGGGGACAAACCGGTTTTCCCCTGTGGTTGCTGTATGAGGAAAGGGCTTGAAACCAAAGCATTGACATCACTCCCACCTCTCCTGGAGCAAATGTTGGTGCATTTGGAGTCAGATTCACGGTGCTCCAGTCGTGGGTCATTCTTAGGGTGTCTTGCGTCTCTTGGGTAGTAAGGAGGATGAGATGAAGACCTTAAACAAAAACCAAAGTAGTGAACGCTGGGAGATGGCAGTTTTCACTTTATTAAATTCTATGCACATTTATAGGGTATTTTTAAATCACTGTGGTTGGCCAATTCACATGGCTATATCTGGTGCACGCTGAGGTTGTCTTGCATAGATTTTCCAATGTGGTTTCACTGCAAACGGCAAATACATTTAGAATCTTGAATCAATTTGACCGGAGGATTGCACAAGGGTTAAATGGGGGCTGGTGAATACACATAAAATATACTTATAACAACAAAAAACGCTTTGGAAAGAGGAACAAGGAAAGTAGCTCACGGTAGGGCTGCATCTGAATCATTAATCTGTTATAAAACACTTGAAATATCACATTTATCTAATTGTAATTGACATTTCATAACACAGCTGCCAGCTCCAGGTTTCAATTCAAGTGAAATCATTTAGGACTTGTGTAAGAATACATTTCCAAGAAACCTCAAAGTGCCACAGATTAAAATACAGTACAACAGACAAACAAAAACATCAGGAGTACATAAAATATAAAAATGAATCATGGAGTTATAGGCTCACACCAGCAAGGACAAGGAAGGTTTCTTTTTAATGAATTCCATACAGGCCTATATGAACCAATACTACGCACCTGTCTGGGGATGAGCGCCTGTCCTCATGGTCTCTGTGGTATCGTCCGTCTCCGTTCCTGTCTCCGTTCCTGTCCCGCGGTCCCCGGTTCGTGCGCGGCTGACTGCTCATTATCTGCAAAGAGACAAATCTAAAGGTCAAAGAACCGTATGCGATCCTGTCTGATAATTGGACCACTTTTCCCCTAGATCTAGTCAATATGAAGTCTGCGTAAACCGTCGCCATTGCGCATTTGCCAAACTTGAATGGCTTTACCTTGGGAGATTCAAGTCAAGGAAGCACGACACTAACGTGAAATAAACCTGAAAAAACAAAACAAAAAAACAACTTACTGTAAAGTGGTGTTGAGATTAACCCTAATATTCCAACAATTTCTGAGTGAAATCTGTCGACAGGTAAAGAGAACAAAAACAAACCCCGCCCGCCCCACTGGAAGGCGGAAGAGGCAGGGCAGGTGAAACCAACAGGATCAGTGTGAGGGTCTGTCTTTGGTCTATCTTTGGTCAGTCTTGAATCTGTCTTGGATCTGCCTTGGTTCTTCTTGGATCTGCCTTGTTCTTCCTGCCTTGAATCTGCCTTGAATGTCTGTCCTTGAATCTGCCTTGAATTCTGCACTTAGAATCTGCCTTGAATCTGCCTTGGAATCTGCCTTGAATCTGCCTTGAATCCTGCCTTGAATCAGCCTTGAATCTGCCTTGAAATCTGCGCTTGAATCTGCCTTGGTTCTGCCTGGTTCTGCCTTGGTTCTATCTGCCTTGGATCCAGAGGGGACATGTGAAGTGTCCTCTTCTCGGAGTGAGTGGTCTTTCTACAAAAAGAGGCATTGTGTGGATCCAAAGCCGCCTCTGCCAGAGCATTTTTATGGCACAGTTGGCATTTGTCCTAGTGTGCTGGGTACAAGAGGAATGTGAGAGTTCAAATTTACAGATCCTTTATTTATCCCCACAGTGAGACATTTCAGTTGTTGCATGACAAGTTCCAGAACAGGAGGAAGAGGAGCACACGAGATAAATGAAGGGAATGATGAAAGTATAGCACAACTATACTTTATTAAATCTCAATATTGACTTTAATAAACAAAGTATAAAAAAACATCTAAACATCTACCCTGTGTACAGAGATTTACAGATTTTGAAGGTTCAAATATTCACAGTGATCGAACTAGTCACAGATGTACATTTTTGATAGTTTTTAAATTCGATCATTAATGTTTTATTATTCTAATTTTTTGCAATGAATAGCTGTTTTAAACCCGTATATTAAAATGCGTTATTTTTTTATTTGTGCAGTATTTTGGGAAACTTGTTTTTATAAAATGTGCTATACAAATAAAGTAGATTGTGGGTCACTTCGAGTGGGCGGGGGCTCGGGACCTGAATGTCGTATTTAAAATCGACCACATGGGGGGGCGACATACATTAAATTGAAGGTCTGTGGACTACACGTTATTAATTATAGATCCATGGGACTACATCTCTTCTGAACCGATAAGTGTGTATATGTGTGATGTGACAAAACTTTGTTTTGTCTAACTTCATGATTATACTCCTAGAAACATGCTGTGCTCTGTGCCTGACTGGCTTTGTGATAGCAGAAAACTTGAAGTGTTGGAGCTTAACCACAATTGTCTTACTGAATTACCAATACAGTAAGTGTTGCACCACGTAATGTACACATTATTTTTACTACCGTATTTTTCGGATAGTATATCGCAGTTTTGGTCATAGTTTGGCCGGGGGTGCAATTTATTTGTGAAATTATTACATTTTAAATGTTATAGTTTATTTACCATAAAATATAAAATAGCCCGGGCTATTAAAGCTATTAAAATTGCGACTCTTTATTATGCATTTTTTTTACAATCCGGTGCAATTTATAATCCAAAAAAACACGGTAATGTGTTTGTGCAAGAATAAAAAGATGGCCTGTAGTGGTGTCCCACAATTACTTGTATGCTGTCATTGTTGGTCTCAGGAAGTAGTGTTGAGCTGGTCAGAAATGTGTTATTTTTAGTGCGGCTCTTCATTCCTCTGGTTGTGTTGCAGACTGCTGTCCTCTGGGAGTTTGAGAAAACTGCTCACTGGCTGGAACAATGTGTGCCGGCTGGCTGAGAGGCTGGAGAGATCACAGCTGGAGGTGCTGGATCTGCAGCACAATCATCTGACTGAACTTCCAAGCAACTTATTCATCAAAGCACAAAGGTATTCATAGTAACATGGATCCTCAGCGGTCCACACAGATTTCCTTACTCCTCAATTGATTTGGACTTTTTTTCTTTGACTTTTGTAGTTTGCGATACCTCAATGTCTCTGCCAATAAGCTGGAAAATCTTCCTCCAGCTTGTTTGTCTGAGGATGGGTTCAGCCTCTTAGAAGAGTTATATTTGACCAACAACTGCTTGACAGAAAAGTGTGTGCCACTCCTCACTGGACACAGCCATCTGAGAGTGCTTCACCTCGCTTACAACCAGCTACAGAGCTTTACAGCCAGGTAGCTCTTCTAAACCTTTATTTCTGCTAGCATAGCTCTTTCTTGTGCTTAGTTTAAATGTGGATTCTGCAGTAAACTGGCACGACTCGAGCAACTAGAGGAACTAGACCTGAGCGGTAACCGGCTACGGTCTGTGCCTACCACCATCCTGAGCTGTCAGCGCCTGCACACTCTCTCGGCCCACTCCAACGGCATCAACGCCTTCCCTGAGGTCCTCCAGCTGCCTGAGATTAAGGTGACATTCATCATCATTATGTGTATAAAATGTATGAAAAGATAGAGGAAGTGATACATTCATGCATAAATCATTCACAATTATCTTACACTTTTCAACTTGCCAGAAAAGGCAAAAGCAAAGTCTTGTGTCACTACTCACTGTACTTTGTCTTTGAAGTGTGTGGACTTGAGCTGCAATGAACTCACAGAAGTATCCCTCCCTGAGAGTCTTCCTGTAAAACTCCAGGAACTGGATCTAACAGGAAATCCTCGCCTCAACTTGGACCACAAGAGCCTAGAGCTGCTTAAGTATGTAGTATAGTGTGTGTAGAAAAAAAGTATTTATGAAAGGCTACTAAAATAATTAACCACGTTTTTTTTTTTTTTTTTTTACCTCTGATGCAGTAACATCCGCTGCTTCAGGGTTGATCCATCTCCATCAGCACCGTGTGTCAGTGAGAGTCGTGGGGCACCTTCAGTCTGGAGCCATAGTTACACAGAGGCCTCCGGAGTCAAAAACAAGTGTGTTTCTGACTGTTGCATTTGAAAACCTACTACACCACCTTTACTCATTTAACTTTTTTTGCAGACTATGTGTGGCAGCTCTGGCTCTGGACAGCTTCTGTGGGATTCGGGAGGCGCTGTATGGAGTGTTTGATGGTGACAAAAATGTGGACATTCCTTATTTACTACAGTGCACAATGGGAGATGTTTTGGCAGAGGAATTTCACAGGGCACAAAGACAAGAAGACTACATGACCAGCACTTTTCTGACAATGCAAAGGTAAGCATTTCTCTGCACACAATGTGAAGTCTAAGGCTCCGAGACTGATGAAGTGTCTGACTGTTCTGTCTGCTGCTTTACAGAAAGCTGGGCACAGCAGGACAGAGGATGGGTGGCTCAGCAGCTTTGTGTCACATTAGGCATGACCCTGTAGCACTTGGGGAGCACTGTGGCTGTTTTACGCTCAAGACGGCCAATGTGGGTCGCTGCCAGGCCGTGCTGTGCCGAGATGGCAAAGCTATGCAACTTACCACTGTGCACACTGTGAAGGAGGAAGTAGAGTACCAGAGGGTACGACACCACAACGCCATCATTACAGAGGTAAGAAAGTCTTAGAAATGCAGAAGTTATTCCATAAAATTATTTTTACAAAAGTGCCTGATCTTGTGTTTAGGACAACAAAGTCAGTGGAGTGACTGACTGTACCAGGATTATGGGCTACTCCTTCCTTTGTCCCTCAGTGTCCCCTCGTCCACATGTGTCCACTGTGACGCTCACGCCTCAAGATGAGTTCTTTCTCCTGGGAAGCCGAGGTTTGTGGGAAATGTTGTCTCCTACTGAAGCTGTGGAGGCGGTCAGGAACGTTCCCGATGCCCTGGCTGCAGCTAAGAAGCTGGTGACTCTGGCTCAGAGCTACGGCTGTGCAGACAGTTTAAGTGCAGTAGTTGTCCGACTGAGTGTGACAGAAGACTGCTGCTGTTTCTGTGAGCCCCCGCCCCCTCCTCCAAGTCCTGGACCAGGGGTACACACAGGCACACACCCCTATCAGACCAGTGATGGAGGCATTCCTCTACCCCCACCATCATCAGGGACTGTGAGTGAGCTGAGCAGTGAGCTGAGCATGTCTGAAATGAGCAGTGAGGTAGGCTCCACGGCCTCCTCGGAGGAGCCTCCTCCACAGACTGAGCCCATGGCGACACACTTGCATCTGCCAGGGCGAATCGGAGTGAGGAGACCCGCAGGAGGAGGCGGCTTCCACAGGCAGTTCTCTGGAGCTCTGTCTGACAATGGTCTGGACAGTGAGGATGAAGAGCCCATTGCAGGAGTTTTCTCTAATGGAAGTCGTGTGGAAGTTGAAGCTGATGTTCACTGTTTGAAAAGTCGGGAACATCCCCTTCCCCAAACTAACTTTCAAACAAACCAGACTAATATTCCTCCCTCCAGCACAGGGCATCAAGAGCCTACACAGGCCTCCTACTCTCCTGTACCCCCATCTTCTCCCTGCCTCAGCGCAGAGTCTCGCTCTGGTACCCTCGGACGCAGGGGCCGGGCCAATGGCTCTGTTGCTTGTCAAGCCCGGAGCCAGGATGTGATTGAGGAGGCAGGGGATGCTCCTGTCAGGAAACAGGGAGGCTACTTCAATGCACCTGCACAGCCAGACCCTGACGATCAGCTGATCATCCCCCCAGAGCTGGAGGAGGAGGTGCGTCAGATCATCCAACAGCAGCAGCAAGAACAAATGCAGGCACACAACCAGCAAACTCATCCCTACCAGAAACCTGCGGACTACTTTGTGACTCCCCTCTAACTTCAGTTTAGGAAGGCCTCCTTCCTAAAAGCACCACTGTCTGCTTCCAGCATCTAAGATTTGACAGTGCTAGTAAGCTTTAGCTTCCACCGAACATGCTTGGGCAATTTACTTTTGTTAGTTTTTTATATTGTATGTCCCCAAAATGCAATGCAATTTTATAACAATTTGTGTTTAATGTCAAGTGAAATTTTATTTTATACCATATCATTCGTCAAAAAGCACTTTGAAAAATCTTTCTTCAGAAATTGTAACTGGTTCCATGTCAAATGGTACTTTTAAGAATGGATCATTCCATTGTTGTAGAAGTTGACATTTCTGTTATGACGTTGGCCTTACTGTCGCCAGAGTTAATGAACTCTAGAACTAACTCATAGTTTAATACTTAATAAGTGACATAGTCACTGGAGTGTACTAATATTCTCTAAGAGAAAATGATTATTTCATAGAATTGAAATTCCAGATTTGTGTTTATGGGGCTGGAGTGGAGAGTGGTGCTGCAAGTCCAAACTGAACCGGGGAAACCCAGTGATTACCAGCTCGATGAATGTTCTCTGAACAGTGTTACAAGTCTACACAAATGGCAAAATCGCACAAGAGCTACTTTTGCTATAAAATAAATGAAGATTTCCTATGTTTTGAGCATTTCTTCTTATCCTGTTTTTGATTCACGTGTTTGCGAACTTGTGTCTGTGGATATGTGGTTTCAAACAAAATGTTTTGTGGCTTTACCTGTTCAGAACATGCAACACTGTTTGTCCCTGTGTACCACAATAAGTGCATTGTGTGGTGCGGTACGTTGAGCCATGGCTTTAGAGAATCGCTCTGGAGAATCTCTTGTTAGTAATTATGTCTCGGCTCAACAATTCCATCACTGCTGAGTCTTTGTGTGTGGTGCTTTGTCCAACAGCAGAGGGGACACAGTGAGGTCATGGCTGGCAGGAAGCCTCTGGAGTGGACTGTATGACCAGACTGCGCCCCCTACATACAGTTTAAGGAATTACAATAAAACTGGGTAGTTTTATAGCATTATTTTTAATTCAGATGACTTGCGCATAATGCAGTGATATAAAAACATAACATTTGAGTTAAGTCATAACCCTAAATGTGAATTTTATAATATTATTAAAATACTGTAAAAATCACTAACATAAATCTCACATGAACAAAGACACTCAAGTGAGTAGATGTCTGAATAAACGGCGAGCAGGCATGTGTTCTTCCAGACTTTACACTGCGGTGGTGTCGGCCCTCAGCGGGGCGCCGTGTGGCTGGGACCTGTCCGCGTGTCTCCGCTTCCTCTCCTGCAGGTAGTGCCTCACGGTTCTGATGGTCTGGATGGTGAGCACGGTGCCGGCCGTGTACAGGATGGCTGTGATGAGCCCGAACAGAGCCACAGCTGCGTCTGCACCGCTCACGTCACAGCTCATCCAAGTGTATCCATTTCGAGCGTAAAGCCTCTCCCGCTGCTGGCACACGTCTGTGGAGTTGACCCTGATGATAAAATGTAAGTACAGTCCTACGGCCACAATGTAGGCAACTGCTCCCACAGCTTGGCAAACTAGAGCTCCAACAAGCAACTTTTTGGACATTCGGTGGGGTGGTTTACTGCCAGACACTACAAAAAGGAGGGAGACTACCCCAAAGGTTAAGCTGAAAGGGATTCCGCTGTAGAGGGCTGGCGCCCTCATCTGGCTGTACTGCATGTCCAGCTCACGCACTTTCTGCAGCTCGGTTCCCTGGAGGTTGAAGTTGGAGTTGATGTCGAAGCCCCCCATCCCGGCAGCAGCGGACATGCCCGATGTCACCATGTGAGAGGCTATTACGCAGATCAGCACCAGGGCATTGGTCAGGACTGCACAAATGAGGACAGTGCCTACAAAAGAAACGTTTTATGAAGGCAAATATACAGTCTATTATACAGTGCAATAATCCAATGAAAATGGAACAAAACTAATGACCGTGGGTGACATGAATTGATGAATGAATGATCAATTTTAGAAAGTCATTTAGATATAATTGCCAAAAATGTGTATTAAGGACAATTGGGATGAAATAAAGTAACTGATCTGATCTAATCCTCATAGATTGCAAGTTATCTGCTTTCGACAATCATGGGGACAAACCGGTTTTCCCTGTGGTTGCTGTATGAGGAAAGGGCTTGAAACCAAAGCATTGACATCACTCCCACCTCTCCTGGAGCAAATGTTGGTGCATTTGGAGTCAGATTCACGGTGCTCCAGTCGTGGGTCATTCTTAGGGTGTCTTGCGTCTCTTGGGTAGTAAGGAGGATGAGATGAAGACCTTAAACAAAAACCAAAGTAGTGAACGCTGGGAGATGGCAGTTTTCATTTTATTAAATTCTATGCACATTTATAGGGTATTTTTAAATCACTGTGGTTGGCCAATTCACATGGCTATATCTGGTGCACGCTGAGGTTGTCTTGCATAGATTTTCCAATGTGGTTTCACTGCAAACGGCAAATACATTTAGAATCTTGAATCAATTTGACCGGAGGATTGCACAAGGGTTAAATGGGGGCTGGTGAATACACATAAAATATACTTATAACAACAAAAAACGCTTTGGAAAGAGGAACAAGGAAAGTAGCTCACGGTAGGGCTGCATCTGAATCATTAATCTGTTATAAAACACTTGAAATATCACATTTATCTAATTGTAATTGACATTTCATAACACAGCTGCCAGCTCCAGGTTTCAATTCAAGTGAAATCATTTAGGACTTGTGTAAGAATACATTTCCAAGAAACCTCAAAGTGCCACAGATTAAAATACAGTACAACAGACAAACAAAAACATCAGGAGTACATAAAATATAAAAATGAATCATGGAGTTATAGGCTCACACCAGCAAGGACAAGGAAGGTTTCTTTTTAATGAATTCCATACAGGCCTATATGAACCAATACTACGCACCTGTCTGGGGATGAGCGCCTGTCCTCATGGTCTCTGTGGTATCGTCCGTCTCCGTTCCTGTCTCCGTTCCTGTCCCGCGGTCCCCGGTGCGTGCGCGGCTGACTGCTCATTATCTGCAAAGAGACAAATCTAAAGGTCAAAGAACCGTATGCGATCCTGTCTGATAATTGGACACTTTTCCCCTAGATCTAGTCAATATGAAGTCTGCGTAAACCGTCGCCATTGCGCATTTGCCAAACTTGAATGGCTTTACCTTGGGAGATTCAAGTCAAGGAAGCACAACACTAACGTGAAATAAACCTGAAAAAAAAACAACTTACTGTAAAGTGGTGTTGAGATTAACCCTAATATTCCAACATTTCTGAGTGAAATCTGTCGACAGGTAAAGAGAACAAAAACAAACCCCGCCCGCCCCACTGGAAGGCGGAAGAGGCAGGGCAGGTGAAACCAACAGGATCAGTGTGAGGGTCTGTCTTTGGTCTATCTTTGGTCAGTCTTGAATCTGTCTTGGATCTGCCTTGGTTCTTCTTGGATCTGCCTTGGTTCTTCTTGGATCTGCCTTGGTTCTGCTTTGGTTCTTCTTGGATCTGCCTTGAATCTGCCTTGAATCTGCCTTGAATCTGCCTTGAATCTGCCTTGGATCTGCCTTGGATCTGCCTTGGATCTGCCTTGAATCTGCCTTGAATCTGCCTTGGATCTGCCTTGGATCTGCCTTGAATCTGCCTTGAATCTGCCTTGAATCTGCCTTGGATCTGCCTTGGATCTGCCTTGGATCTGCCTTGGATCTGCCTTGGATCTGCCTTGGATCTGCCTTGGATCTGCCTTGGATCTGCCTTAGATCTGCCTTAGATCTGCCTTGGTTCTGCCTTGGTTCTGCCTTGGTTCTGCCTTGGTTCTGCCTTGGTTCTGCCTTGGTTCTGCCTTGGATCTGCCTTGGATCAGAGGGACATGTGAAGTGTCCTCTTCTCGGAGTGAGATGTGCTTTCTACAAAAAGAGGGCATTGTGTGGATCCAAAGCCGCCTCTGCCAGAGCATTTTATGGCACAGTTGGCATTTGGTTTGTAAGTAACTGTCTGTGTGCTGGGTACAAGAGGAATGTGAGAGTTCAAATTTACAAGATCCTTTATTTATCCCACAGTGGAGACATTTCAGTGTTGCATGACAAGTTCCAGAACAGCAGGAATGAGGAGCACACGAGATAAATGAAGGGAATGATGAAAGTATAGCACAACTATACTTTATTAAATCTCAATATTGACTTTAATAAACAAAGTATAAAAAAACATCTAAACATCTACCCTGTGTACAGAGATTTACAGATTTGAAGGTTCAAATATTCACAGTGATCGAACTAGTCACAGATTACATTTTTATAGTTTTTAATTCGATCATAATGTTTTATTATTCTAATTTTTTGCAATTATATAGCTGTTTAACCCGTATATTAAAATGCTTTATTTTTATTTGTGCAGTATTTTGGAAACTTGTTTTATAAAATGTGCTATACAAATAAAGTAGATTGTGGGTCACTTCGGAGTGGGCGGGGCTCGGGACTGAATGTCGTATTTAAAATCGACCACATGGGGGCGACATACATTAAATTGAAGGTCTGTGGACTACACGTTATTATTATAGATCCATGGGACTACATCTCTTCTGAACCGATAAGTGTGATATGTGTGATGTGACAAAGTGTGGAGCATGTGTTAATGGAATGTAGAAGGTCTGAAAGACAAAGGTGTTTTTTAAAGGATAGGACACGACCTGGAAAGAGACTACAGGGTCTGTTCTGGGGGGAGGGGAGTGAGAGGATTTATTAAAGGAATAGAATGGTTTCATAAAGATATAAAACTTAATTATAGATTCAAGGCCATATCAACACAGACACAGACAATACAAACTTTCAAGAGGCAGTCATACCAATGTTTCCACAGTAGGTAAGTGTAACCTACCTTTACAGTCTACAACACTTTACAGCAAAATAGTCACGGCTGTTTTTGAATCATTCAGCTTCTTCTTGTTGATTTTCTTTCTTTCACACGCCATATCATTTACAGTCAGAATGTAACCCTAAACCATAGACCGTCCTACGACAAAGGACACAGTAGGGGGCAGTATGCACGTCAGCTGCTGGTTGCCACCCGCCAATAAATCAAAGAAGAAGAAAACCACTTCCGGGTGCCACACATGTAAACATTGTGCAACATGTCCATGGATCTGTAATAATATGTCTCTGTATTGGAGTGTCTCATAGACTCTGTAAATGATGTTCCTGCCGTACAGTAGGCGCCTGCTCTTCTGCGCCTTTGGTCGCCGCTGGTGCTCTGGCCTCTCTTATGTCCAGGGTCAGAGCCCTGAGCCCCGCATCAGAGAGTACTTCTACTACATCGACCACCAGGGCCAGGTGAGACCATGTGAGACCATCTGAGACCATGTGAGACCATGTGAGACCAGTGTCCTCTCCTCTGTGTGTTTCCTTTTCTGATCTCTGATGTGTTCAGCTTTTCCTGGATGACACCAAAGTGAAGAACTTTGTCACCTGCTTCAAAGGTAACATCTATTTCTTTATTTAAATGTATTTATCTATTTTACAAATGACAAAAGAATGATGCATGACATGAAACAGAAAGGCGGACAATATTTTTTTTTTTAGTTCTCTATACTAATAATCCTATGTATTTATTTATATTTGTCTTTTAAACGTTTTTTTCACTTTTTCTTTCTGTGTGTGTCTGTTTGTTTGAATATGTACACCAGATGTGATTTAATATATAATTTATAGTTTGCACTGGAACTAAAAACCTTCACACACAAAAAAATAAACAATGTACATGTTTTAAATACATTCAGTTGAGTTTAATTATTTATGTAATTCCAGTTATACAACAAACACATACACACTAAATGTACCAAAAGCACTTTACTATTGTTGTGGGCATTTGTCTCTCGCTCCACACAGATATGGGAGCAAGTTGTCAGTACAGAACCCACATGTCAGACCTATTGTACATGTTTTTAGTGGTAGGGGAAACCGGAGCAGACATGGGGAGAACATACAAACTCCAATCAGAAAGGCCCTGTTCAGACTGGGATTTGAACCCTTGCTGAGAGGCGAGAGTGCTAACCACTCAGCCACCCATATAGTTCCAGAGGAGGTAGTATTTGGCTTTTCGGGGGCCACCATGTCTAAAATGGGAGCATTGATGTATTTTAGGGACTACCCTGGAGACCAGACTTAAATGTGCAAACATGTTAAGGTTAAAATATAGTTTAGTTGATGCAAAATATATTATGTACACAAAAAAAGATTAGTTGAAGTTTATTTAATGAATGGTAAAAACTAACACCTTATTTAAAATGTTCTTGTGCACAGATAAACAGTTCCTGGTTTTCTTCTTCAACCGGCTGCGAGCCAATCAGAGCGGACGGTATGAGGAGGACTTCCCGTTCGTGTCTCTGTGCGGCAGGGAGAGGAACTTTGTGCGATGTGACGACCGGCCGGTGGTCTTCACTCACCTCCTACAGACCGAGCTGCTGTCGTTCTGCGGCGGAGCGGACAAACTCACGGAGCCGTTCCGCCCAGCAGCTCTGTACATGCACCCGGACAGTGGGCGAGTGTACCACCCCTGCACTGACAAGGCCGGGGGTGTGGGTCTGGTCCGCTCAGCTCTGGCCATAGAACTGAGCGCGCAGTTTGTGTATGCGGCGGACGAGAGCCAGTCTGGGCAGCCGACGCACTTTGTATGGGACGGCAAACCGCAGGAACTGACCAACGAGCTGGCTGCATATTTCAACCCTGGGCAGAGTGACGACGGCCAGAATGGAGGCGTGGGATGACTCCTGCTCTGTAACCATTTAGAATATTAAATGTGGAAAGATCATTTTGTCTTTTTATGTTTAAGGCTTAGAAGGTTTTTTTAATAAGACCAAAAAAGTAAAGAAAGTTAGTACTGCGTAATTACCACATGTTTTGGTGGTACACTTCCGCCTTGTTGCTGGATGCGGTCAGTCTGACAGATCTCACAGATCAGTCAGACTGACCACGTCCCCCCTGTGTTGGGGTCTCTGGAGAAAGAAAACAGGCCATGCAAAGAGAATATCACATCATGGACAGGGACAAATACAAAAGATGGATACAAGAGGCGGGGCAGACAGACCATTGACAGAGACGAGGGGGCATTCATCTTGGCTCATTCTTGGGATTCACATTGCCAGAGAACTGAATCCCAAAATTCACAGACTGACCAGAAGTGGTCAGTCTGTCGGATCTCACCGTCAGCATCTGGCAACAACTGATAAGAGACGCGTCGCACGATCTCGTGTCCCCTCTGACTAAGCGGAAGTCTAACGCCCAAACATGTGGTTATTAAACAGTACTAGCTTCTTCACTTTTTTGTCTCATTCAGGATATTTTTGTGTAAGATACATGGTTCAGATTGTTACTTTTTCCTTTTTCTGTTGATTATCAACACATGGTTAATAACTATGACGAGGCATAATGTGGCTTTCACCTTAAATAAATAAATTTATGAAAATGTCATGTGTGTAATTTATTATTGTTGTGTTTGTTTTCAGTTAATATCCTATCTGTGATCGTATAGGCCTATAGCTAACTGCGGTGTTATGAAAGTGCTTTTTGTAACCCGCCTTCACTGACACTTCTGTCCCAGACTACATATCCCAGACTTCTCCGAGCGCCCGGACACTGAACATGGCAGCGGTGCCTGGAGACCCACGCTTGGCCGTGGACCGCTCTCTCCGGGAGCGCGTCCCTCCGCTGCTCACGGACCTTTACCAGTTCACGATGGCGTACGCGTACTGGCGGGCCGGGCGGCACCAGGAGCCCGCCGTGTTCGAGCTCTTTTTCCGGGACAATCCTTTTGGGGGAGGATTCTCTCTGTTCGCAGGACTTCAGGACTGTCTGCAGTTCCTCCGCAGCTTTCACTTCACAGATGAAGGTAAACAAAGCTGTAGATGTCTCAAAAGTCTTTTCATTCTCTGTTGTAATGAAATAAGGAAATGCATCATTGGATTGGAGTAAATCAGACCCTCTCTGTGGTCAGAGAGCGCGGGGGTCCCATGACCGCGGACCACTTGTTGCGCAACTCACGAAAACTCATGAACTTTGCCACATAAAGACACTTCAACAACTCAAGACTACAAACTACAAACACAACGTGACGTAACGAAGCGTCCTGATCAGACGTTTGAAAGAATGTGATCGGTTTTTTGCTGTAATCCAATGAATCCAATGAAGACCGACACCATGAAGGACAATTACAAGTCACAATAAAAAAAGGGATGGTATAAAACAGTGTATGTGAGAAATCTACATTGGATTCCACAGGGATTTTGATGTATAGTAACAATCAGTGTTGAGGAGTAACTGAATACATACTCTTTCTGTTACAATTACTACTTTAAAGTCTAGTATTTAGATTACAGATACTGTGGTTGTGTAGATGGAAGAGAGTGGTTTAACTGACTTTGCATTGAAAGTTGACGCAACGCATGATCCGGTCTGAAAGCACCATAATATGTAGAGAGTTATTATTATAGATCCACGAGAGAACCACACATTGTACAACAACAGACCGGGTCAGGGGGTGTGGCCTTGCACTCATTTAGTCCCGTATTCTGAAAATCCCGGAAATACAGACTTTTTCACATTACGGTTTTGTGGTTAAAAAAATAAAAATAAAAATAAAAAAAAACGTTGGGTAAATTGAAGATTCTGTGTTTTCTGGTTGTTAAATGCAGCTGTTGAAAAACACTGACTTGTTTTACAAAAACAAACAAGAACATGTTTTATTTATTTAAACATGTATTGATAAAGTAAGTCACAATAAATATGAATAATATTTAAAACTATAAATAAAAGCATTTGGAATAAAGATACTACTTTTCTAACGGAATACTATACCAAATACATTTTAGCTCAACTATTCAGTTTTCTGGAACTGAATACATTTCCAAAGTACTCCACCCAACACTGGTTACAATATACAGTATCTATGTCTATGGGTGGAATGAATGTAATCATATGACACAGTCTGGGTCAGCTGCAGATGGTCGATTAGTCTGAAATATAAGTTCTAGGAGGAGAACACGCATCATTCAGAGGGAGTTGTCTTTCTTATGTAAACATTTCTTGTTGACCGTGTCCAGATGTGGAGTTCCTGCGCTCGGTCTTGCCCCCCGTCACTGACCCGGCCTTCTTCACCTTCTTGAAGTGCTTGGACTGCTCTGGAGTCACACTGCGCTCGGTGCCAGAAGGGACCGTGGTATTTGCTCGGGTGAGTTCACAGTAAATGTCAAACGTCCGCATTACGAAGTCTTGGGTTTAACTTTCACATCTGCAGGTCCCTGTGATGGAAGTGGCCGGTCCTCTCGCTGTGGTCCAACTCCTTGAGACCAGTTTACTCTGCCTTGTCAACTATGCAAGGTAAAAGAAAAAAACAGACTCGCATGTTCCTGTAAATATCTAAAAAGGTTGTCTGATGGTGTGAGGCCTGTTTCTTAGTCTTGTGTGCAGTAATGCCGCTCGGTTTCGTCTGGCAGCCGGCCCCAGGAGGAGGCTGCTGGAGATGGGTCTGCGTCGGGCTCAGGGACCAGACGGAGGACTCACTGCCTCTAGATACAGTTACATCGGAGGTTAGTGCCCCCTACAGTGTCCATGGGCAAGACACTTCTCCCTCTCTTTGCGTAAGTTAGGTTCGTTGTGAGGTTGAAAACATGTCTGGTTAGCTGGGCTCACAACTCATTCTATTTTGTACTATTTATGGCTTTTATCTCACTTTTTAATCCCACATTTAAACCACATACTTGTGACATGTTAGTGCCATATGAACACACTTGGACTTTGAGGAGTACAGGGACTGGCCCAGCAGGAGTCCCAGCAGGAGGCCACTCCCTGTGTCCCTCTGAGGAGCACATGGACTGGCCTCCTGCTAGTGCCCGGAGTCAGAACTAAACAAGGGGAGGCTGCATTTCAGATTCATGCTAAAATCTGGAACAATCTTCCTGAAAATGTGAGACAGGCCTCTTCTCTGGCAATGTTTAAATCTGGGTTGAAAACAATTTTGTTTCGCTGTGCTACAACTGAGAGATTTTATTTTCTTATCTTTCTTTTATGATTTTAATGCTCTTTTGTTTTGTTCAGCACTTTCAGTTGCCTTGTGTGAATTTTGCTATACAAATAAACTTGCCTTGCATTATATTTCATTGACTTTATGCATTTTGTTCTGTGTTCTTAAATTGTTCTCGTTCAGCACTTTGAGTTGCCTTCTACACAAATTGTGCTATACAAAAAAATGATTGATTGATTGAATATTGCTAGCTATAGGTCTTTGCTAATGCATTGTTGTTTTTTGTGTGTGTGTGTGTGTTGTTTCTAGGCTTTGATATGACCAGTAATGTTCAGGCTGGCTTCCTGTTTGGGATCCCGGTGGTGGGGACCATGGCGCACTCCTATGTTACCTCATTCACTTCCTTAGAGGAGGTGTGGCCTCAGGTAAGCTTTTGATTGGCCCCAGAAGCTGCTATCTTGTAACTCTTCATTCTACGGTGTATTATTAGACAGCGAATCATAACAAAATATTTAGATAGACAGATATTTCATTTAACATATTTCACTCTCTTCATTATTACTGTCTAGACTCTAAATGCAGCTAATGGAGACCAAGTCGACTTTATCTCGCTGACCAAAGGATTGCTCGCCCGTGTTTGCGTCCTGCTCAAAGCCGAAGCCGGGAAGATCCATGAGGGCGAGCTGGCGGCGTTTCTCACTTATGCCATTGCCTACCCACACAACTTCCTGCCTGTGATTGACAGCTACAGCGTGGACTGGTAAGAAGGGCGTGTCTATTTGCTTAAGTACACAACTCACACACACTCAAGTTGGAGATATTTAGCTTTTGAGTGAAATTTCTGGATGGAACCTAAAAGAGAATCGTCTGCTCTCTCACTCACTCACTATAATCTTATGGTCCCACATACGAAAATAATCCTATTGTTAGAAAATCTGTCATGAGGAAATTGTATTTGTATTAGAGGTGTGTTTGTGTGACAGGGACAGGATTGTTAGTACATTTTGGCTACAGCCTACACTGCCCACATACGAATGATAAAAGAGCAGTACCCAAAACCTCTGTTTGTTGAGGAGGGAGGGAAAAGTGTTAGATCAGTTTGAAACAGTGAGTCTGTATTGTGTTTTCATTCAAGGATTGTCCCTGCAGGAAAAGCAGTGTGTGTTGGACCCATAGACTGTATACAGATGGACAATGCTAACCCCGAGCTCCTGAAGCTCATTAGGGAAGTGCTCATGGAGGAGGTTACGCTCCAACTCACTTTGGCTTCTATTGAATTACTTAGATATATAGGAGGATTTTCCAAAATTTTAGGAAAGAACAGCCCTCTCCTTTTTTTTAAACAAAACTCTCAGGTCGTATTTGTTGAGAAGAAGGATTGACAATTGGGACAATTGTTTGCTCAGTGACCGTTTGTGTCACAATCAACCGTTTAGCCTTTACAGAATCCATGGTTTATCGCTCTCTATGATCCGAGTATTTATATTGTAGTATTGTCTTTATAAATCAAAATATGATGATGGACCAATCGGATGCTTTCATTCAGGGGCAAAACTCCAGCTTGCTTGTGCAACCATCTTCGTAACAAAGCAAACCCCATCGGAAAAAATGTCCTTAGAAGGAAATTGGCTCCAGCTAGCTCATGATCCAATTGGCTTCTTCCACTTTTGGCAAACACTATAATGACATCAGCACTCGGTCAGTCCACTCATAACATACAGTCTATGATTGGTTCATGTTTTTTCTTTTACAAGGAAAGTTTACGCATTAAACAATGTTCTTGAATTTTCCATAATGTCGCTGGACAAAAGTTATTTCATTTATGTAGAAAACGCACTTAAAATGCCAAATGATACGCTTTTTTTATTTTTCATTTTAGCTTTACTGATGACTATTAGGTGTTATTTAAATAAGTGAAATTTAAAGAATGTTTTATTTTTGCAGTAGTGGTCTTTTAAACTTCTGTGCTGTGGCTTTGGCCCTCTCAGAGCTGGGCCACAGACCTGTGGGAGTGCGCCTGGACAGTGGCGACCTCTGCAGGCAGTCGTTGAACGTGCGGCAGGTCTTCAAACTCTGCAGTGAGCAGTGAGTGACCTGTGTATGTCATCACTGTCATCTTACAACGTTCTCATGTACCCTTCAACTTCAGTTTCTCTTATAACATTTTTCTTTTAGTTTTTCAGTCTCCACCTTTGATTCCTTAATTATTGTTGGGACCAACAGCTTTTCAGAAAGCACAATGGCTGATCTCAACAAGAAGGTATGATGGTGTATATATAAATATAAGATGAATGATGTACTACATGTGTAACTGAAGCTTCTTTTCTGCAGGAGAATGAGATCGATGCAGTTGGTGTTGGTACACACCTGGTGACATGTTCCAAACAAACATCACTGGGGTGTGTATACAAGGTATTCTACACTCTAAAACACATTGATATATTTTCAACAATATGAAAATAACTGTGTTCTTGTATGTAGTTGGTGGAGGTTAGAGGGCGCCCCAGAATGAAGGTCAGCGAGGACCCGGAGAAAAGCACGGTGCCGGGGAAGAAGGCTGTGTACCGCCTGCTGGGAACAGATGGTAACATTCTATTGTCTTGAAGGAAATGTATGTTCACAAAGTGTAGCATGTACCATCAGCTGTGGCAATTACCATGTGAACTTAACAAGATACAAGGCATGATCCATGCGTTTTACAGTGTTGACAAAAATAACTGTTTCCAGAGAGATTGATAATGTAAAAACAAACTGGAATGGAACTGAGAGGAAAACTTGAAATATCTACTGTCTAAACTATTTCCATTTGATCTAGAAGGTCAGACACATTTGATCTAGAGACTTTCCCTTTGCCCTAATGTGAGCACATGTAAAGTGAGGTTGTTAAAAAAGTATTATGATCTTTATTATGCCATCATCCAGTGTGTGAAGGCAGTGCAGCAAAGTCATCCAAAATATTTAAGTGAAATAAAGTATACAGCAATAATCGTGTCAATGTATGTTGACTCATATCAAATCACATTAAGAGTAATCATTTTAGATAAACTGATTTAGGTACAGTATAAGACCCCAGATCAGTGTCCTGTGACAGACCTCCCACAAGTATCTCTCTAATGAATCTGTCTCTTTGTGGTGGAAGTATCATGTCTTTTCTGTGTCTGCAGGACATCCCTTTCTGGACGTGGTGTGTCTAGCAGTGGAGCCGCCTCCGAAGCCCGGGCAGCCTTTGAGCTACTACCTCAGAGAAGAAGACACCTCACGTAGTGTCACACCCACTCAGGTCACATGTCTACGGCAAGAAGTGTTCACCAAAGGACAGGTGACTATTCACAAGGATTATTGAATTCTCAAACCCAAAAGGAATGTCTTTCCACTGGATCACGCTGCAGCAAGTTTCAATGAGAAGTCAATGGTGAAGTCCGTCCATGGAATTGCATGTACGTCGCGGCATGCACTTTTGTCCCGCGCGGCAGACGTATTGTTGCGACGTGACAGAGGTGGTGGGTACGGCGGTGGGTACGGCGGTGGGTACGGCGGTGGGTACGGCGACTAGATGCATTCAGTGAAAGCAGGAGATGAGATTCACTGAACATCCTCGCTCCATGCAGCAACCAATTAGAGAGCTGCAAAGTGGTCACGGGGACATAAGCCACTCCAAACAGGAAGACGAAGATACTAGAAAACAACTAAAGCATGAGCTAAACCAGGACTAAACCAGGGCTAAACCAGGACTAAACCAGGGCTAAACCAGGACTAAACCATGGCTAAACCATGGCTAAACCAGGACCAAACCAGGACCAAACCAGGACCAAACCAGGACAGTGGGGGACTCAGGGAGAAAACATGTGTTCACAAGCACTGAGTTGACATTCTGCTGTGACTGTAAACGAGTGCTGCTAACGTGTTCGCCGATGCAGAAGTACGGATATTAAACTTGTTAGCATCAAAGCTCCGCTTTTCATGGATGTCAACACACGTCCATGCATCAGCGGTGTGACCTCAGCTTTACAGAGACGGAGCTGACAATGGTCGAGAGTATTTCTCTTCCATTCATTTTTTTTCTGATCCAAAACTTTACATATTATGTATCATTCCCATTGACCAGAAATAGACAGATTTTATATATGTATTTTGTAATGGTTGTAGATACAGTATATCATTACAAAGTTCAATTCAATTCAGTTCAAAGCAAGGAAGGTGAGTGCTGCAGAGGGTTCGAATGGAAGAAGGTTTGACGAACTCGTGCTCTTCGAGGACAGGGCAATCTAAGCTGATACAGGATGTTTTTTACTCAATTGTAGTGTGGTGATCGAGAGGTCAAAAAAAGGAGTTAAAGACATCCTGTATCTGCTTAAATTCAATTCAATTCTTTATTTACAAAACACAAGTTATACAGATTGTATTTGTAAAGTTGGTTGGTGTTTTGTAAAAGGGAACTCCCAGGAAGCTGCATTAGTTTATAGGCAGGGCCCCAAATAACTAGTTGACTCTTCAACTAGGTCCTGGGTTCAAATCCCGGTCGGAACAGGGCTTTTCTGAGTGGAGTTTGCATGTTCTCCCCGCGTCTGCGTAGGTTTCCTCCGGGTGCTCCGGTTTCCCCTACCATAAAAGACATGCACAATAGGTATGAATGTGAATGAGAGAGTGAATGGATGGTGTTGGTCCAGTGTGTTCAGCGACTCGCTTCAGTCATCTCCGTGTGTGGAATGATTGTAACAATATCTGAACTCTGAACATTGCAAAGCGCTTTGGGTGACCTTGGTCAGTAAAATGCGCTATAAACATTACTTACTTACTTCATTGATATATTCATTTTGCGCCTGTATAATAACCCTACATTAACATATTCACAGGTCACATATCCACTTTGTAACGCTAAAGAAACTCGAGCAAATGCCCAGAGCTCCCTCCAAACTCTAGACCCGAAGCACAAGAGGCTGCAGGACCCAGATGTTTACACGGTGAGGCGACTCAAGGCAATGTCCTGAGATTATAGTATACTTTTCAAAACAACTCTGAGGCTTTACAGTTGCTAAACAAAGACTGACGGTGTTTTCCTTCGTGCAGGTGGCTGTGTCAGAGAAACTCCATAAACTGGTCTCTGAAATCCAAAGAAGCTGCACCAACAACAGCTCCACCAACTTTCTTTTATCAAATTAATGTTATGTCTGAAGCCGCAGTTGTATTTATCTAATGTGCCTGAACCGAGAACCTTTCTGCATTGCCATCGTTATTGTTAAAGTAAACTAGGATTAACAAACATGTGAGTTCAAATGTTGTGTTGATTTCCATTATGTTGAGTCAGTACCTCGACTCGCAATGGGAATTTCTGTCTGCGTCCAATTATATTTCATGCTGATTAAATGTTGTAAATTATATATAATCTAATATAGCAAGTATGAAACTAAGACCAAATCGCACAATCTGTCTATTGACTAGATATTTATTGATCCCTGTAGGAGAAATAAAGGTGTCCAGTAGCAGCAGAAACACATCCATTCATACAAACATAAGAAATGAATAGATGATTCCATCCCATTTTCTTCCGCTTGATCTGTTGCCTGGTAAGAAGAGACACTCCACACACACTTCCTCCAACTCGTTTGAAGGGACCCCAAGGTGTTCCCAGGCCAGAGAGAGACATAGTCCCTCCAGCGTGACTGCGGAGGAAGCTCTACAGAGTGACCCTACAGATAGGGTGAGGAACTCAGTCACGCTGAGGAGCTCGTAATAGAGCCGCTGCTTCTCTACGTCGAGAGAAACCAGTTGAGTGGCTCAGGTACAGTATCTGTTCCGGATGCCTCCTGGACGCCTCCGTAGGAAGGTGCTCCGGACACGTCCCACTGGGAGGAGGCCCCAGGGAAGGGAGACGGGGACTAAAAGTAGCTAACAATAGCAGCAGAGGTGGAGCAACCGCTTGGATTGGACCATTTTCTCTGCTTTGGTCCAGAATAGAATTCAGAATGCTTTGTTAGCATTAAAATAAAATCATTCCTCCAGTAGATTTCTGTTTGATCTGTTTGGTTCAGTGTGTGAATCCTCTCTGCTCTGGTCTGGATCAGTGTAAAACCATGGACACTGTACTGCAGTGACATTTACAGGTAGAAAAAAGCTAGAAAATAATAATTGTAAAGCACAAAACAACAACTGTTTCAGAGACACTTAGGACTCGCTGCCGTTTCCAGACCTTCAAAGAGTTTGGTTTTTCCTCATATCAGTGAAGACGGTGAAACACAGCCTCCAGTCACAGATGTATTTTACAGACGCTGGTGCTGAGACGCTGAGGTCAATCTGACAAACGGTAAGAGATGCACGCCCCAGACACACGCTAGTGCAGTATTCAATGACAACATGTTTTAGATGTCAGAGCTGTGTAGTGCAATAGACATTTTCAGTTCACATGGGGCAGGTCTTGCTGAAACAATGCCATATCGTCTCCTCATGAATAATAATAGTGCATGGTTTTATATAGCGCTTTTTTGTACTCTCAAAGGCGCATCACGTCATGAATAATGACGTGATGCGTCATGAATAAATGATGGTGATAAACTACTTATTGCAGCCACAGCTGCCTTGGGGCACACTGACAGAAGCAAGGCAACCAGTCTGTGCCATCAGCTCCTCCCATCACCACCAACCATTCACACACACCCCAGACTCAATCTAATGTGGACGAAGTTTCTTGCCTGAGGACACATCCACAGTTTGGCACTTTACAGCCGCACACTGTGGCACCAGGTGTTCTCTAAGGTTACTTTTCAAATTGTGATTTGTGAGAGAGACATTTGAAACTTCAAGCACCAGTTGAGACCCATTTATTCTCACCCTAGCAGCTTCCTAATTGGAAAGAAAAAGAGTTCAAATCTGCACCATTAGTTCAATTAAATTAAACGTATTTTTGTATAGCCCTAAATCATAAGTCATCGTCTCGGAGGACTTTACAAACACTAAATACTGCCTCAAGAACAATCGTCACTTTGTCGATTGTTCTTGAGGCAGTATTTAGTCTGAATCCTCTTGAGCCATTGCCAAGTCCTTTTGGTTTTAGTTTGATTTTCTTGCACTGTCCTCCCTGTACCTACATATTTCTAGTTACATGTCATACAGTAGTTACTCCATGTTAGAGTAACTTGGCCTTCACTGTTCGGATTAGTTTTTATTCTCTTGTGTTTATGGTGCATTGTAAGACTTACTTTACAAACATGCACATTACAGTGCATACGGAAAGTATTCACAGCTTCACTTTTTCCACATTTTTTTTATGTTACAGCCTTATTCCAAAATTGATTCAATTAATTTTTTTCCTCACAATTCTACACACAACACCCCATGATGACAACATGAAAAAGGTTTTTTTGAGTCTTTTGCAAATGTATTAAAAATAAAAATAAAACTACGAAACCACATGTACATAAGTATTCACAGCCTTTGCGTAATACTTTGTTGATGCATCAAGTCTTTTTGAATATGATGCTACAAGCTTCGCACACCTGTTTTGGGCAGTTTTAGCCCATTCCTCTTTGCAGCACCTCTCAAGCTCCATCAAGTTGGATGGGGAGTGTCGGTGCACAGCCATTTTCAGCTCTCCAGAGATGTTCAATTGGATTCAAGTCTGGGCTCTGGCTGGGCCACTCAAGGACATTCACAGAGTTGTCCTGAAGCCACTTCTTTGTTATCTTGGCTGTGTGCTTAGGGTCGTTGTCCTGCTGAAAGATGAACCGTCGCCCCAGTCTGAGGTCACGAGTGCTCTGGAGCAGATTTTCATCCAGAGTGTCTCTGGACATTGCTGAATTCATCTTTCCCTCTATCTTGACTAGTCTCCCTGTTCCTGCCGCTGAAAAACATCCCCACAGCATGATGCTACCACCACCATGCTTCACTGTAGGGATGGCATTGGCTTGGTGATGAGCAGTGCCTGGTTTCCTCCAAAAGCCTGGCATTCACGTCAAAGAGTTCAATCTTTGTCTCATCAGAACAGAGATTTTTTTTACTCATGGTCTGAGAGTCTTTCAGGTGCCTTTTGGCAAACTCCAAACTAAGGAGCAGCTTCCGTCTGGCCACTCTACCATACAGGCCTGATTGGTGGACTGCTGCATAGATGGTTGTCCTTATGGAAGGTTCTCCTCTCTCCACAAAGGAAAGCTGTAGCTCTGACAAAGTGACCATTGGGTTCTTAGTCACCTCCCTGACTAAGGCCCTTCTCCCCCGATCACTCAGTTTAGATGGCCAGCCAGCTCTAGGAAGAGTCCTGGTGGTTCCAAACTTCTTCCATTTACGGATGATGGAGGCCACTGTGCTCACTTGGACCTTCAAAGCAGCAGAAATGTTTCTGTACCTTCCCCAGACTTGTGCCTCGAGACAATCTTGTTTTGGAGGTCTACAGACAATTCCTTTGACTTCATGCTTGGTTTGTGCTCTGACATGCACTGTCATCTGTGGGACCTTATAAATACAGGTGTGTGCCTTTCCAAATCAAGTCAAACCAACTGAATTTACCACAGGTGGACTCCAATGAAGCAGTAGAAGCATCTCCAGGATGATCCGTGGAAACAGGATGAACCTGAGCTCAATTTTGAGCTTCATGGCAAAGGCTGAATACTTATGTGCATGTGATTTATTCGTTTTTTATTAGTAATACATTTGCAAAAAATCTCCTAAAAAATTGTTTTCACGTTGTCATTATGGGGTTTTATGTGTAGAGTTTTAAGGGGGAAAAATTAATTGAATCCATTTTGGAATAAGGCTGTAACATAAGAAAATGTAAAAAAATTGAAGTGCTGTGAATATTTTTGCGGATGCACTATTTGTTTACTCCTACATGGGTTTTTGATAAATATGTGTGTTTACAACAAGTGTGCCTTAAGTTAGTGCCTTGATCTTTTGTGTGGATTTAGATATAAACCATTATCACCTAATTGGTCAAAATAATGTGATAAGACTATTTTGCACTTTGATTAGAACGACTTTGCATTGTTAATAAAAGCTGCAGAGTTTCATTTTCTTTCATTGTGTGTTTGCAATGAAAAAGATGTGCCACGGCTCAGAGAGTTTGGGTAACAATGACTGAAGACTATTTGGGCCTGTGGGATCAAAGTTTTATTTAAACTTCAAAAAACAAAAAAACACCCAAACAACAATGAATACAAAAAAAATGACAACAACAAAACACTTATTCATGTTCATCAGGAGTAGGAAGGAGCCAAAGCTTATTAAATCCCACCCCTCCTCTTATGTTAAAGGTATGTAGAAGGATCATCAAGACTATTGGTCCTCCCAATTGTCAATCATTCTGGGGATAAGTCAAATAAGACCAAGAAGTTTTGTTCAAAAAGTGGAGAGGGCTTTTCTTTCCTAACATTTGAGAAAATCCTCCCATGTACATTTTATTCAATATATTATAAGTTGAAAACAGCACTTCATTCAGACGCCGCTAGAGCTCGCTGTTTCCCTGCTTTCCGCTGCTCTCCTTGTCTCCCCTCTCATTACTGTCAACACTGGAAAGAAAGAAAATCTGATTAAGCTTTTCCGGTCTCCAACCCCTAATTTCCTCCCGAAAACTCTGGCGTTGGAGCTGAGGTGGAGGGACGAGGCTGGCCCCCGGACCGAGCCCCGCCTGGCACGTCTCTGTTTCCACACCGCAAACAAGACACTATCTAAGGACAATGCTCACTCTCCAGCCCGCAGTTTGGTTGTAATGCGCTGAGATAGTGACAGAATGGTTTGGCTGATGGGCGCGCACCGGGATCACTCACACGCGCGTCTCTCCTCCGCGCAATCAGTCTGTACGAAGAGTCATTACATAACTTGGCGTCTCCGCTGCTCCATGTCGAGGTATTTGGAGTAAAAAAAAGAGAAAAAGGGGGCTTCGTCTTTGCATTGTGTGGCCGGAGGAGTTATGGTATGGTGTTGGATCGGTTCTGTCGTGGACCGAGGGTGGAAACCTGAGTCCAGCTGTGATGCGCACACGGAGAGCCCAAGTGTATTTCACTGGTGCGAAGCCAGAAGCATCTGGAAAGGATAACTCTCCCTTCAGAGGATCGCAGCTCAGTCATGCCTGTTAGTGTGTGCTTTATGAATAAGTGTCAGGCTGCATTGCTTATCCTGCCGTAGAGTATTGGCATCATTTTGGACTACTATTTACTCCACGCATCCCAGATTGTTACCCAGTTCCTGTACCAGCCATGGAGTGAAGATGTGCGCGGCCAGGTTCAGTAACTTTCTGAACGGCTGTGCAGAGGAGCCTGGGGCCATGGGGGCACCTGGGGGATCTGTCGGTCCGCTCATGGCCTCCAGGATGTTGGATTGGACTGAGTCTGGATCTCGCATCCTCCACAGCCTGGAGATAGGCACAGTCATGACTCTATTCTACCAGAAGAAATCCCAGCGTCCGGAGAGAAGGACATTCCAGATCAAACAGGACACACGGCAGCTCGTATGGAGTCGGAATCCAGACAAAATAGAGGGAGAAAGTGAGTTTTTTTGTGTGTTTAAACCCAGCTCCACATGTGCCCATGCTCCATATACTTTAATTTGTAACAAAAGGTTCAGGTTCACCAAAGGTTATGTCTGCAATCATGGGTCACAAAGTCTCACCAAGTGGATCCAAATATATTTACATCTATTTCTTTCTTTCTCCCCCATAACAATGTGTCAATGGTGCTGCAAATCAGAGGGAAGAGAAATATAATAATAAAAGAGTCCAGTATGTGTTACATAATCATTTTTCTGATTGCATTAGAAAGGGGGGGGTCAGGTGGTTGAGCCTGGGTTCGACTCCCTTTGGACTCCGGGCCTTTCTGAGTGGAGTTTGCATTGTTTCTCCATGTCAGCATAGGTTTCCTCCAGGTGCTCCAGTCTCCCAAACTAAAATAAACATGCACATTAGGAAAAATCCTCCAGCTCTGGTCCCCACCAAGTGGATCATCAACATCAGGGGAGATGGGTCTCCAGGCGCTGTACTACGACCAGCCCTCCTCACAGAGGCAGTGGGTCAAATGCAGAGGACACATTGACCTATAAAGCAGATATTTTTAAACAGATGAATGATAACTAAAAGCCTAACAAATAATTTCACATACATTATTTTTGGTCATTATAGCAATCCAATTGTCATACAGATACAGTAGTTTGTAGTGATTAGAATATTTATTTAACAATATTTATTGCATATAATTCAAAATGTAAAAAAACACATATCCCAATTCCTTCCCACAATGTACTTCAAATTGGCTCAAATGATCCATATCGTCACATCCTGGCCAAATAGACCCTTATATTTTAGAAATCACACACAGCACCTTATTTGCACCTTATGTGAATATAAGCCAAACTATATTGAGCATAGTCATTTTAATTTGAATTCAAGATGATGACTTCTCTCCGATACTGAAAAAAGCCCAGACCATTGCACATAAAACTAATGTGGTGCGTTTAAATCCACATTTCAACGGGCAATACCATTTCTTATCTCTGTTGACTTAGACACTGGACTCACCCTTATCTAGTTCATCCTATCATTTCGTTCACATTTTGTTCTTTCGAGTATTTTTGTTTCTGCGGATCTTTCAATGACTGGTTGTTCGCAGAAGCTGAATTAAATCTGATTTGTGAGCTGGAATCCCTTGTGTACTTCTCTGTGTTTAGGAAATGCAGTGATTTCAATAATGACTTAAGCAGAGAAAGGGAGCGAGATTCTGCTTCCTGAATGTGACATGTTTGATATATTCCCCTGTTTGCTGTGGGATGCAAGAGTCAGCTTTAAGTTTGTGACGGGACGTATAGGAGCAAACACTGGGAGTAGCCACGTCATGATGTTTGACAGTGAAAATATGGAGTGTTGTGCAATCAGAAAATACATGCAACGCACACAAGTAGAACAATAAATCCCCCTCTGCTCTGTTTGTCTTGTCCGTGTTGTGCAGGTCAGGTCCATAAAATCACCAGAGATAAAGACATTGTATAAGATGAAGACATGTGTGTGTGAAGAGCCTGTTGTGAGAGCAGTTTCTGGTAGTATTCTTTCACCATCACTTATACTTCACAATGTAATGAGTTACAATGAGGCTTAAATTAATGTTATTCTGGAGAAAATAGCTTAAATGCGTTTCCATAGTTAAAAATTTCAAACTTTGTAGTTCTGTGAAGGCACTAAAACACGTACAATGCGATTCCAGATGAAACTAGCCTGTTCTTTATACACACTGTACCATTCAAGTAGAACTTCATCATGCAAAGTTTGGTTTTTTAAGTTGGTCACACCATGACTGACAACATGAAGTTGTTGTTATTTACTGTAATATATATATATATATATATATATATATATATATATATATATATATATATATATATATATATATATATATATATTTAGTTATTTATATATTTATTAAAGTGTCAGTGTAGACTAAAATGTAAACCAAACCTGTAAAATGTGTGAACCTCCACTGTAACTATTCCTCTTGCCCCATACACAGACCACATGTAGACTGGAGCTGTCC
Organism: Knipowitschia caucasica; assembly: GCA_964034765.1. Lineage (NCBI taxonomy): Eukaryota > Metazoa > Chordata > Actinopteri > Gobiiformes > Gobiidae > Knipowitschia > Knipowitschia caucasica. The sequence goes on from OZ035824.1 coordinate 23,412,967, forward strand.
CACTGCACTAACGCCTCTCTCTGTCGCCTCACTCCACACTAACTTGGGCTTTTGGATGTGAGTTGCCCTCTGGAGCGTTTGGCTGTCTGGGGCGTGGAGACTATTGTTTAAGTGTGTCCTGGTTTCTGAGGCCTTTAGGGAGGATTTGTTACAGCGTCTGTAAACACAGTGTAAACCTCTTGACATTCACAACTGCCCTGATAGAGTTTCTCTTCTGTCTGCAGGTGTCATTCTCACTCTGAATTACAGGCCATTGTTTATAACAATTACTTGTTTTGACTAACTGAGATAGGATAAGACAAAACTTGTTCCTCAGTGGGGACATTTCATTATCATATTACTGCTATTTATCTTGCAATTATTAATAATTCATTGTCAAAATCTATGTAACTGGAAAAAAATGTTTCTGAGATTATGTCATCTCTCTAGATTTCAAAATGTACAAATGAATGAAATGTACAGAGTCAGCCGTGTTCATTGCACTCATGAGAGCAGTAGGTTGAAAAGACCTGTGAAGCCTCTCCTTCACACAATAAGGGTAGATCAGTCTTTCACAAAGCTGCTCTCCAGAGCAGAGTGTCCTGTAGGGGGTCCAGGGTGACAGTCATGGCCCAGCAGATGTTACTACCACCTGCTGCACTTTGACCAGGGCACGGCCCAGGACAGAGCTGGGCAAAACTCAGATTATTCACATGTTTTTGACTTTGGCCGAAACCATTGAAATCAGAAAATATATAAATCTATAAAATAATGTATATTTCCATAAGGTTGAACTCACCAGCCCTGACTTTCTGTTTAATGTATGCACTTGAATTCATCCGCCATCACGTAATAGTAATAGAAACATTGTTAAACCTGAGGCCGCCACTCTGAGCCACCTACAGCTACTATCTCAGCCCCTCAGGACCTTGATATGAAAACACACATGCGCTCTCATAGGCCTGTGCGCGCACCCCCCCGTACATTCCTGGAAGTCTGTCCAGTGTCCTCCAGCTCTCCTCTCCCACCTTCCAGCCCACTCACTCCTCTCAAACCTTTGCACATGTTTGGAAGCTTCTTATTTTTATTTGCCCATTTCTGGTCTTTTCACAGTAATCCCATCTTTTGTTGTGTGTGGGATGATGTTATTCTTTGGGATGAGCGCTGGCACTCACACCGGGGTATTGGATCCTGAGGCGGAGGAAGTGCGGTGATATCAGGGAGGGCCTCTTCCTGTCTCTAACACAGGCTGGCTGCAGAGAAACAAAACATTCAACATCTTGATCAGGAAGCACAGTCATGGATGGCAAATTAGGCACTAAGCACAGTTCTTTGGCATGAACGCTTTCAGCCCCCACTGCCTAAAAAAGCTACCACAAGAAGTAAAAAAAGCAATGTTTCGACCAATTGATGTAGATTTAAAGCTGGGATTCCTAACTTTCAAACCGCATTAACAAATGTAATACAATCCATGGAACTAGTTCTACGCCAAAAGGCCTGTCACATCTTTGTTCCATCTTTAGATCGGCTTATTTAGATGGAAAAGTGATCACAAGAGGACTACCCTCACTCAACCAATCAGCTCTCAGCCCAGATACATGCAACTGAAATTAAGGCATGCATTTGAAACTAACTTTCAAACCACAACGAAATATGTAGTACAATCTATGTAACTACTTCTATGCCAAAAGGTCTATCAGCTTTTTCATTCAGAAAAGTAAAAAGAAAAGACCACCCTCCCTCAGCCCAACATCAGACAAATGCATAAAAATAGTGAGTCACAGGGCTCTTTGTTACTTAAAAATATTAGGTGGATATTCCCAAAGCGGACCAAGGAGAGGCGCGTGCCACTCGCTGCTCTTGCGGTGTCCCAAACTTTTCTGCACCATTGTGTGAAAAAAGTACGTACAACAGCCTCATATCACGAATCACCAGAATGATTGACAATTAGCAGGACCAATAGTCTAGATCAGGGATGTCAAAGTCAAATACATCAGAGATAAAAAAACAAAAACAAATCTGCTACAAGCCGAGGGCCAGACTGGTTCAATGTGTATTACAACATATTATAATGATGCATAAAACCGGTTGAACCAAGACCTAACACAGAGTTTTGAGTGTAATTTTCAACAGAAAAAACCAAACTTCTTTCAAAGAGAAAACACACGTTCTGATCATTAAATTAATAATCCAATGTATCCTTATGGCTCTGTGCAGCCGGTTCTAATACTAATCAAATATCATCCCGAGGGACAAGAGGATTCATTTGCGGGTCGGATCTGGCCCCCGGGCCTTTATTTTGACACCCATGGTCTACTCTAGATGATCCACCCGGAAGAAGAAAATCCTCCTATACACCTTTAAGTACGCGAAAGAAAAATGTTTTCTTGTAGAATGATGTCAGAATCTTGTGTCCAGGTCCGTTCACAACACTTTACTTTAAGAAAGCTCTTTCTGGTCGTGTTGTGGCTGAGTCCTTGTATAGAAAGCTGGCACCATCTTGTTTATATCCTGTTACATCAGCGAACAAAAACTTGTAAACTACATGTTTATCATCTCAGAATGCTCTTGGCACGCCATTTCTGCCACTGACTTGAAACCGGCAGCTGCCTATAATCACCACGGATGTTCAGCAGAAGGACTCGTCTTCCTTCCTCCAGCTGGTGACATCACTCTGGTGTTGGGGCAGATGGTGCACAAAACGCTGTACGATGAGAATGTTGCTTATTTACATCTTTAAATGTGTTTAGGTTATGCATATTCTGTTTTCTATGAATCTTTTTCCATGTTATTATACACAGTTTATGGACGCAGCTCGTTTTGACTGTGAAGTGTTTCCAGTTCCCATTTTGCTTCATCACGACCAAGTTTACAACCTGGCCCAGGATTAAAGGCCGTGCTGGGTTCAGTTTGTCCGCCTTCTCTGGAGAATGGGAAACTCACATTCAACGTCTGCTCAATTCAATCATTCGTCAGTTATACGTTCACAGGAATACAAGGAAGAAATCTGGGGAAAAACTAAATATTAATCTTAAAGAACAAGGATTATTGAAGGCTGTATTAAGATAGACACCCCTCTCACACACACATTTTTACACACACACACACACATGCAGACACACACGCATATGCAGACACACGCACACACACACACATATGCATACACACACACACACACGCGCGCGCACACACATATACACACGCACACACACTCATATACAGAGACACACACACACATATAATACAGACACACACACGCGCACACACATATACAGAGACACGCACACACACATATAATACAGGCACACACATATACAGAGACGCGTACATACACATATACACACGTACATGCACACATATATACACGCACGCGCGCACACTCACACACACACATACACGCACGCGCGCACACTCACACACACACATACACACACAGACACACACAAATTGTAACATGGTTCTTTAATCTCAGTCCAGATGCAGCTGCTCCTCGAGCTGTGTCCAAAGTGTGTGTTTTTATTTTCATTTCAACTGTTAAAGTCAAAGCTTTGATGTCAGCTTCAATGAACACGATTAGGATCTAAAAACAAATCGATTATTCTTGATTTACAACATTGTTTACAGCCTGATATTTAATTATAAACATTATTTCCATATCTTGTCACAAAGTCATCTTTCTTGCTCAAAATGCTAAATTCTTTATTTTCCCTGTAAAGGAAACTATGTAGAGTACAATTCATACACAAAAGAAAATAACATTCATGGCTCAACCAGTGGGGGAGGGTCCCGGCTTCAAAAGATCCATGAGCACGTGCGCTGACATGCCGCAATCTCACTCTGGGCCTGTGGGGGTGTACCTGGAAAGAGAATTACCAAATGCTTTTGTATGGCGCCTTCTTTCCTCTCGAAAACGTCATTACAGGATGGTCCAAAAGTCGCTCTTGGTCCAACTCTCCGTTCCAGATTCTGTCGATGCTGTGTGTGCTGTGGTAGATTAGTTTCAACAGCGGACATAGGAGTGACTACGTCCGTTAATATTTACAGTCTATGGGCTCAATGCACTGTTGGGTTTGAATATTGTTAGAGGACTGTCTCACATTTTTGGGAAGACTTGATTTTGACTGTGGTGAAGCTGTGATGACCCATGTTAGTTGTCCAGTCCATAATTGAAGCTTGGCCTGCACAATTTGGGCAAAATATGAAATTGCAATATTACTGACCAACATTCTGCATTTTTGTATTTAAATGTTGTTCCGAGTTAACAGCTTCAAGAGATACATTTGAAAAAGTGTAATAAAGCAATTATAAAAGACACATTTCAGAATGTTTATGCACAACCACTGTTTATCCAATAGAAATAATGCAAAAATGTCAAATCATATTTACGCTAATCATAATTAATCATAAACGCTTCATTTGTTCATTTGTTCTACTGTCAGCCCTGAGGTGTAAAACCTACACAATGTCTCATTGTGTTTCATTTAGAATGAATGAAAGTTAAACATGTATTTCAATGACGAATCTTCAAAACAGACTCAAATCAAGAGACATCTTGCTAAAATCAAGTGATGTTTTGCTCATCTTTAGTCCTTATTGTGTTAATTAATAGTTGCAGTCTTTGCGATTTAATATTTTCATTTCATAAACATTGAGATTTCCATTCAATCGTGCATTTGAAACTAAAGAAAACATATTTCTTGGTGTAAATTCCACTGGATGATCCCTGAGCTCTGGTGCTCTCAAGAGCACTGTGGGTCTCTGCTGAGGACAGGCTGTGGTCAGGGAGCTTATTTTCTTTGTGGGTGTGTCTCAGTCCTGCTGCTGCTGCTGCTGCTGCTGCTGCTGCTGCTGCTGCTGCTGCTGCTGCTGACATCATCAGTGTGGTCAGCAGGCTCGCGATACTAGACTGGCATTTTCACACAATTATATATATTTTTCTTTACAAGCTAATATAAAGCTCAGAAAGTGAATTTCAGATCATTCTTTGACCATTAAGTATCATAAAAAGTGTAACTGCAGTGTGGTTTATGAGGCCGTTTTATTGTTAGTATATTATATATTATTTACACAACCACATGGAACAATCATAACCAAAGGTAAATCAACTTAAATCTGGGTTTCTAACTTTTTAATTTATAATAATACATTTTTTTTAACAAAAAGTTAAACAAATGTTTAAAAAGTGCAATGTTGTAAACAAGTCAGACCGCAACATGCTGTCTTCATCTAATTAAATTGATGAAGACAGCATGTTGTCTTCTTCAGCCACAGAGAAAGAAGATTAAGTATTTCTTTGAAAATGCATTCTTACAAGTATTTTGCACACTTGTAAGAAAGAGCCCTTTGAGTCACTATTTGTCAATTGCAAATTGTGAATTCATGAATGTCCACGAAATATTTCTACTTGAATATTTCTGAGTAGAAAGATTTTCTATATCAAGTCATCATTAAAACAGCTCTAATGTGTCAAAGAAGAATCATGTTCTTTTCCTACTTCTTTAACTGATAACAGTAGTTCAGGGATGTACTTTATAAGTAAGTAACTTTATAAATTGAAAGATTGACAACTTTTGATTTAATTTTCCTGAGCATTCCACAGTTTTACACCTTTAATAAGCACGGTTGTTTTAACGTTGTTCGTGCAAACTGATTTTCTGACGTAACAATAAACAGTGTGTGTGTATTTTCTGGTCGGTTGTGTCTGCTGTAGTGAGAGGGTCCAGCAGCAGAGTAATCCTTCCAAACAATTGATCCTACACACCATTCTAGAGAGAGACCACAGCGATGGAAAGTAAAGGCTCATATAGTCTCTCACCTACACGTCTGCACTTTCTCCCACATGTTGGAAGGAAAAACCATGTGATTTATAGACTATGCGTGTTTGTCTTCATGCAACCTGAGCCTTCCTTTTCTGCCTCCTCCAGTTGACATCCGAGAAATGCGGGAGCTGCGGTTGGGGAAAGGATCGCGGGACTTCGAGCGCTACCCAGAGGAGGCTCGTAAAGTGGACCACTCCTACTGCTTCATCCTCCTTTACGGCCTGGAGTTCCGCCTGCGCACTCTCAGTCTGGCCGGTCAGAGCACACGCCACGAGCAGCTTAAACCACTCACTTTTGTTTCATTTTTTTTCCTTCTCGGGTTTGCTCTCATGTTTCACTCTTAGTATGCCGTTCCTGGGTTTACCCTTGCTCATCGCGTACAAACTTTAGAATTTAGTTTTTTGTTAACCCTCCAGGGAAATTTGTGTTGGAAGCCACAGTCATGCATTCCTACCCAAAAAAGCAAATGAATGGGTGCTATTTAAAAATTTAATTGATCTGTGTTTTTCCTTTGTTTATTTCAGTTGTTGAAATGTGGCCCTATTTTCCCTGGCCTTCACTTAGTTACTTAGAAATTCTGTAGATGTGTATTATATTTTTATTTGATTGGGACAGAACAAGATGCATTGTTAGAAAAAGCCAATGCCATGTTCATAGGCCATAGATAGGTTCATAGATAACAGCACAGACCTGTCTTTATAGATGCTAAACCCGATTTATTTACGAAGGAGTTCATTAAAATGCTTATTACTACTGCAAGTTGTATTATAATCTGTAATTTAATTGAAAACTTGAGCTCATTGATTCAGCTGTGTATGAATTCAGGCCGTAAAAAGTGCTGAGTAGAGACTTAGCGTGAGGCCCGCTCTCCTCCAATCACAGATCGAGGCTGCGTCCTCTAGCCTCTACAGCGCTGCTAAACACAGTAGCATGTTAGCGGAATTGGCTATAACTCCTCTGGTTGTAACTGCAGATACAGCAAAACAGCCCAAAGGACACAACAGTGAGGAAGAGAAGAGAGACTAAAGCAGACAAATGATCCAAGAAGACATCAAGCCCGGGTGAACATAGCTAGCTTACATCGTATCCTCTGGAGAGACTTGTCCACGGGAGAGATCTGCGGGACCGCCTCGGACTATCTATGCTCGGACTACATTCGGACGCGGAACTAGCAGTGATCTTTCAGTTATATATTTTGTTGGCAGTGCGTTGCTTTTGTCCCATTTCATCAGAGATTGTCGTACAGCTTAAGTTGCAATAATGCTAATGTTAGCATATGTATCAAATCGCCTACTTCACGACTCTCACTGATGACTGCTGTCGTTGTGTCCCTGGGCAAGACACTTAACCCCACTTTACCTGAAGCCTCTGCTGAATAACCGAGGCCCCTGTGGACTCACCACCTGCAGGAGGATCAGTGAGGGGCTGGTGCTCTGTGTACTGGGTGCAGCTCTGACTACCACCCCTCAGACCAAGAAATGGATTAAGGGGAAGAAAATGGATGGATGGATGGGCTCCGTGGAATGAGAGCGTAGGGGAAATGACTATGAGCGCGTTTGGGAGCGGTGCTAAACATTCAAACCTTGCAGAAATGGGTATAGCTCCTTCAAGACATAAAAATACATCACATTTACAGATCATTTAAAAAAAACACTAGCCTGGTCTTAGCCGTCTGTAAACTCCGGTCCATTATCATTTCCTACATGTACAATGGGTCTGATCCGAGTGGCTGCAGTTTCCTCGTTGAATCTCCTCCGACCAATCAGAGAGCGGGGGAGGCGGGTGTTGTAGGTTGGTGTCGGTGACGTCAAGAGTTTGCTCCAATTTGCAGGTTGTAGTTTGGCGGCGAATGGGATCGTAAAATAATCTGTTCTGGTTCGGCTCCAAATATCAAGAAACTGAAGCCGGAGCAAGAGGAATGTTTAGCAAATATCATTGCTACAAAGATGTTGTGGCTCTACTCCCCACGGGCTCCGTTAGCGACAAAGGAGATGGCTAAAGCTAGGCTCAATGCTAAATGCCTCACTCTCTCGGGCGCATTACATACGTCACAGGAAACTCAGATCCAATCGTTTCAATCTGCAAAAGGAGTTGACCCCTCCCATCTGTTAACGGAGTCAACGGAGCAAATCCAGACCTTAGTAAGAAATGAAATTAGTACGATGGTATGGTAAGACCAGGCTAGAAAAACACATAATACACTGAAAGAATATTTACAATAGAACCAGTTTGCATTATGCTCACAAGTTCTGTTCCTTTTGAGCCATTGTTCAACTATAATATTAAACTTGTTCAGGTCTGTTTTATTCAGGAAGTTCAAATGTTCCAGATATAAAATGATTGCGTCTTTGTGGTGTTCTGTGCAGCGTTCAGTGAAGAGGAGGTGAACATGTGGATCACAGCTCTGAACTGGCTCATGAGTGACACTCAACGGGCTCCGGCTCCACACCAAACAGACAGGTCTGGTCTCTGCTATATTTCATATATTTATTCCCATGTGCCTGGACATGATTGTGTGAGCCAGCTGGCCTCGCTGTTTCATGGACAGTGAATCAAAGGAGGCGCATCATTTAATACAAGACTCAGTCTGTGCCAGTGGCCGTGCACTTCAGATCTGGGCCTGCAGCGATAATCTTCTCCAGCAATTTAGTGTCACAGAGCAGTATAATATCAGACCATTATTGCACGCACCCAAACGCATCCCCCCCTTCTCCAAGAAATAAACAGGCTTTGTTCTGGTTCTGTGTCCTCTGGTCCTGGCTTCTCAAGTCCTCAGTCCTCTGGTTCTGGCTCGACCTAAATTGGGACAAAAACACAAACCAGGTTGTCTGGCCCCTGGGAAAGCCATGTTCCAGCTTCTTCCCTCTGGCGGAATATTTAGTTTGTTGAGATGCAGGACATCTCGTTTTGCTAACATCGTCTTTCCACAAACTTTTATCAGTTTAAACAGAGCACTTTAACGATCTTCACTTGTAATTAAACTGTTTTAGTCGATCGATTTCAAACTGACATATGTTTCCTGTTTTGTTTGTTTTATTTCTGTACTCAACCTTGATTTATTAATGTGCTTGTCTTGTGCTCACTGGGGACTTTTGCAAATGTATTCTAATGTGGTTTTACTGCAAAAGGAAAATTAAATAAAATGTATCTGAATCCGAATCTGGTCCTGGTGCTCTGGTTCCGAGTGTTCTGATTCTGGCTTCTCTGGCCCGTCTTCTAGACATGGCGTCTTTGGTCCTGCCTCCTCTGGTCCTCTAGCCCTGGGTCCTCTGGTGCTGGGTTCTCTGGTCCCAGCTTCCAGGTCCTCTGTTTCGCAGTCCTGTGGTCTCAGCTCTTCTTGTCCTGGCTCTTATGGTCTCTGCCTGGATCAGCCGGTCATTGATCCTGAGGTCTCCTCCTGGTTTTATGATACTTGGTCCTCTGATCCTGGCTTCTTTGGGCCCTGCATCTCTGGTCCTAGGGTCCTCTGGTCCAGCACCAGAGATGCAAGACAGAGGAGCCAGGACCAGAAGATGCAGGACTCAAGAAGCCGGGACCGATGAACCCCGGAACAGAGGACACCGAACCAGATGACTGAACACCAGAGAGGGCAGGACCAGAGGACCCAGAACAAGAGGGAATAGGACCATACCACTCAGGATCAGAGGAAGAGCTGGGACAAGAGGATGACCAGAGGATTGAGAACCAGAGAATCCAAGACACGAGGACCCAGGACCAGTAGAGCTAAGACCTAAGGATTAAGGATCAGAGAACCTAAGACCAGCAGAGCCAGGACCAGAGGAGCTTTGACCAGAGAAGTCAAGACTGAGACCAGAGAAACCAAGACCAGAGGAACCAAGACCAGAGAAGCCAAGACCATGGAGCATGGATACAAGAAAAATAATGTTTTAATCACGCTGAACTGCCCAAACTGCACTTTTTAGTTTATTTAACTCCCAGGAAACCACATAAACAGTCTGACCCAATTTGTATTAGTAAGAAATGTTTCTCAAACCATATTTATTTTAATTTGCTAACATGCATTATTATTTTGTTTCTGTGATAGTTTTAGATTGAAATGATAAATATTTTCTTTTTCTTCTCTCGTGCAGGTGGCTGAGGAAGCAGTTTGAAATGATGGACAGGAATCGTGAAGGCAGGTGAGCAGCTGATTGGTTGTTGGGTGTCAGGGGAAGGTGGGTGGATCCATCTGTGGAATAGTTCAGTGTCTATACAAGAAAAAAACACTGCATTATTTTCTTTAAATAAATCAAATTATTTAACCTGACTCTTTCCAGATCCTTGTAATTCGTTGAGCTCCACATCAGGATATGGGATTTCTCAGTAGGAGATGTTTTTCAGAAGACTTGGCCATGTAAAAAGAATCCTTGTATGTGATTAAATAAAACCACTTGTCCGTTATTTTGAAGGACGTGTAACTTCAACCACTCACATCAAAATCAACCCGTGACGCTGATGAGAGTGGCGTTGGGAAATCCAAAACAGAACAGCTGACATGTTGGACAACGACAGAGCGACAAGATAGAGAACTTTTACTGAAACAACGATCAATGTCGTTCGTGCAAAGTTTTGACAAAACAGTTGCAATAGTTGAATCAATGTGAGTGCACAAATCCTCTGATCAACTGAATGTAAAACAGGAACTGAGGATGAAGAAAAGAACCATGGAACAACATTTAATGGATTGACAACAAGAGGGGAATTTAAAGAGCGACTAAACACATGTGACCAGCCTTACTCCGCCCACATGAAGATTTGAAAATTTTCTCTTAAAAGGGCGTTGCCTGAAGGACCAAGGGACAAGAAGGGGGGCTTAGAGTTGTGCCTGGTCTGGGCTGTGATTGACAGCTCACTAGTCACACAAAAAAAAACAGACAGTTGTCATTGCTGCTTAAAGCAATAGTTAACAGACCAGAAAGTCTCATTCCACCCTTGTTTACACACTAAGATAATTGTAGAGCTACACACCTGAACCTAATCCACACAATTATCTCAGCAGCAGTGATTGTCAACTCATGTAATTTATTTCAATCCACTAGATGTCGCCAGAATACTCCAACCTGCTGCTGAGGCGTGTGTGAGAGTTGGATGGGTTTATATCACTGGCGCAGACAGACGCACGTCACACATACAAACTGACGTCATAGAGTATTACAGAGTCAATGGAGAGGCCAGGACCAAATTCAAATGTAGTTCCACCGAAAAGGTTGAGAGACGTTTTTAGGCTCAAAAGTGAGATTTTATCTAATCTGCACTAAGATGTCAGAAAAATGACATTATGTAGAGAGCACTACAGTAAACGTATTTATGCAGTTTATGAGTAAAAAAAAAAAAAGTTGATTGGGTGTTTAGTTGCTCTTTAACTGGGAGACACAGGTGTAACACATCAGGGCAATACAGGGATCAAGAGTTCTGAGTTTCCGGCTCGACCCAGCACGGCATTGTGGGTAGTTTTGTCATAAAAGTGGGCATCAAATCACGCTCTCCTATTAGATTACCTGTTGCCATCGATTGTTTTAATCGCTACAATAATCACCAATTTCAGACATTTAGAAGGTAAGGTAAAGATTTTTTCATGTAACAAAAAAGCAATGCATTTTTTTTTCTGTAGTTTTAGATGTAAACACAAACAACTGACGATAGAGCTACAATGTTACGAGGATCGAATGCTTACACGCGAGCTTTATAAACTTACCCAAAGCTGTCCTTTGGACATATTTGTCTGGTGTGGAGCTTCTGAATGTAGAAGGCCAAATACCTGGGGCACGACATTCAGAGACAGCACTGTAATCTGTATGGACAGGCTAACACTTAAGCATGGAGATTTCACATGTGTACAGATAAAGTGAAAATAACTTTGTTTAAAGCCTACTGCACACCTCTCTATACTGCCAGCTCACTGTTTGTTCTTAATAATGTCCCCACTCTGAATGCTCTGATCAGAAATGTTATTTATAAGTTCATGAAACGCTCTGAGGGCTCTATGTCCAAAGTACAGCTTTGGGTAAGTTTATAAAGCTCGCGTGTAAGCATTCAATCCTCGTAAGTCGCATAAGCTGCGTGTAGCTCTATCGTCAGTTGGCTGTGTTTACATCGAAAACCACAAGAAAAAAAATTAATTCCTTTTTTGTTACATGAAAAAATCTTTACCTTCTAAATGTCTGAAATTGGTGATTTTTGTAGCGATTAAAACAATCGATGGGCTGGAAAAAAGAGACAGATCACGCTCGCAACAGGTAATCTAATAGGAGAGCGTGATTTCATGCCCACTTTTTTGAGAAAACTACCCACAAGTAAAACTCAAAAAGACACAGAAGAACATTTAACACAAAATAAAACTAAAAAGTGACAATGCATGACAAAAATATTATTCCGGTCTCTTCCAGTAATTGTTCCGGTTAAAGTAATTCTGTATTCGCTCCTTCTTACGGTTGCCTGGGCCACACTTTCCACTTCAACAAAAATTCTCCAACTGATTATAAATTGGATTGAGTCTTTGTTGTCAACAAAAAAAGTGCCAAGTAAAAATCTCGTCTCGGGTTCGCTGTGATAAAAACGCAGCCTTGATAAAAACACATGTTATGATTTGTTTAAACCAGGGGTGTCAGACTCTTTTTGGTTTGGTTTCTTACATTATGAAAGTATTTTGACATGACTTTAATGTGACACGAGTTTCACAATTTTTTTAGGTTGATTCTTGTTTTTTATTGTTTGTATTTAACTAAAAAAGAACAAATACAAACTTAAACACAATACTGCAAGTTAATATTAATAATTGATAATCATTTAAGGGCCACTAAAAATGCTTTGCGGGCCGGATTTGGCCCACGAGCCTGAGTTTGACATGTCTGCTTATAACGCTCAAAAAGGCCGACTAACAGAAGCTAGACAGGAGGAAGCAGGAAGGACACAGTCTGCTCACACGGGGCAAACACCAGTGACCAACACCGGCCTCTGGCAGCTGAAGCTAATGCAGGAAACACATGTGGGCCAATGCCTCAGTGATTGGGGGAATTTAACATTTCTTCCAAAACTACAGTATAATATTCAATACTGCAGCAGCATGATATTGGTCACTTTAATGTTTCAGCAACAATTCTGTACAAACCATAGACCGTCAGTGAAGTCATTCAAATGATATATTAGTTTTACATTGAATAAGAATGAGTCTGGTATGTGTGTGAATGGCTGGTGATGGTCAGAGGGGCCAATGGCACATGCCTCGCTTCTGTCAGTGTGCCCCAGGGCAGTTGTAGCTACAGGAGTAGTTTATCACCACCGTGAATGGAGTGAAAGAATGACATGTGAAGAATCATCATTATTTTTATTATCCATCCATCCAATTTCTTCCCCTTAATCCATTTCTGGGTCGGGGGGTAGCAGTCAGAGCTGCACCCAATTCACTTAGCTCCAGCCTCTATTATTATCATTAATATTATTATTATTATTATTATTATTGTCATTATTATTATTATTAAATTCAAAAAGCAAGGTCTGCTACATAAGTCTATTTTGTAGTGAAAAATTGTCTCCATGGTGCTCTTCAAAATCATAAAAAGGAGAGAATTGAGGCACTCAATGGGTAGAGAAAAAGTTAAAAAGCCTTTATTAATACATGGCTAAAAAGTAAAAAAACACCATTTACTTATGTTATTCAACTATTATTATTATTAATAATAGTTGAATAAGAAAAGTGAATGGGCTCTTTAACGATATTCTATTCTTCATCTGCACAACTTTCATCTGTTACTGTTTAGTTTCCGTTACTCTGTGTTTTCTTTAATTAACCATTTTACTGTGACTTGACTTCACAGTGTCACGGTGAAGGATGTAAAGGCTCTATTGCCTCAGATCAACTACAGGGTTCCCAACATGCGATTTCTCAAAGACAAACTGCAGGTCAGACTTAAATATGTTGTAAATCCTTACAATATTACTATTGTTTTCATAAGAAACAAAAGTTATATGCTTCACTTTCAGGAGGTGGAGGCGAGAAACGACTTGTCCTACCCACACTTTGCGCAGCTGTATCGGACGCTGATGTTTGATGCACAGAGGACGGTGAGTACTTGAACTTTTATACAGGCGGGGTGTGATGTCACGCTCTGGTATTGGATATTATTGAGTGTTTGTAAATGTGACTTAAAGCTGAATCATCAATTATCTTAAGTATGTTTGCATTTATTTTTCAAAAACACGAACAAATAATAAAAAAACCACACACACCATTGTCGATGACACCATTTTGAAATCGCAAATAAAATTCTATCTACCCGTTGAAACTAACGTGCCACCACTTTTGCCTTCTGTGGTCTTCTTTAAAATGGCCACGGGCCGGAAAATGTGAAAAAATGCAGTTGCGCTTTTGTTAACCGGCACTAGCCCCATTCATTTAAGAAGTGCATTCAAAAGTCCACAGTGGCTAAACTAGACTGTTCCAATAAAAAACGTCTGGAACATAGTGTTGGGCCAAGACTTTTGGACCATCCTATAAAGACGTTTTTGAGAGGAAAGATACATACAAAAGCATTGGGTAATTCTCTTTCCGGGTACACCCCCACCTGCAAGGAGTGAGATTGCATACTGTCCGCGCAAGTGCTCATGGACCTTTTGGAGCTGGGACCCGCCCCTGTAATTTAAAGTGAATAATTTGGAGTTTTCCAACTTTAAAAAGTGGAGCGACATATATTATTTAAAACTGTCTATTCAGGTCCTTGCTCTTACAAACTCTTTGCTACATCACAAAAATTAACTTCTCTGCCCGAAGTGACTCACCGCCTGCACAAGTTTGCATGTTAGTTGAAATGTTGTATGTAAAAATGTAAACACAAAATTTAGATTATATTGAGTCTTAAGTTCACACTAAAGTCACATCATGGACTCCTCTAAACCTGTGTAATATTGTCATTTCTGCACACTCCACTTGTTTCACTGCTCTCATGGATCCTTTCCCCTTCACCCTCTCACTCCCTCACTCCCCCCCTCACCCCTCCTGTCTGTCATCTATGTGTCCTCAGATTATTGAGCAGCTGGACCTGTCCTTTCCTCTGCGGTGAGTGTCTCTCTCACACACACCTCAGGTTTCCTCTGTCGCATTGATCAGATGTTTCTATGACTATTGCTCCATCACCGCCTCCATACAAGGTGCTGGTAAACTACTGCTGTAGCCAGAGTTGCCCTGGGGCAGACGGACAGAAGCGAGGCTACTTATCAGTGTCAATGATCCCTCTGAGCCCCAACAACTACATCACACATACACACTCATTCGGTAGACATTGTAGGTGACATGACTTGACATGACTCAGGCTTTTTTGATTTGAGTATTATCAGAGTGTCCCTTTCCTATTCTTCTTTACAAAATTGTACCTGGCGCAATTTACAAAATCTCAGAAAAATAAGTGAATTTTTGAAAACCATAAACAGCTGTCATGTACATTTACCTGTTGTGTTTTTATAGGAATGTGGACAGACCCGAGCTGTGCCAGATCTCACTCTATGATTTTCAGAAGTTCCTCCAGATGGACCAAAAGGTAATGATTCATGTGCAGGTATATTCAAGAATTTAATGTCCAAACTTACAGATGTGGTTTATGATGATTAAATGAGCATGTTCCATTTTACCTTGTAAAGTTTCACGGATCTACAGAACCACACAAAAGTGAAGAAACCTTTGGGCTTGAAACTCAAATGCCAGAGGGCTGTCCCACCTGTCTATTTAAGGCAGTTACACCTGAACCAAAACCTCCCATTATAGACTAAATAACAAATGAAATACATTAGCAGTTAGATTAGCAAAAAGAATATAAAAGCTTCCCGATTGGCATAAAGAAGTTTGGTGAATAAACTGAAAATGAGGGCTGTGCAGAACCAAAATAAGGGATCAAAATAATTCTGTTAATTTTTTTCAAATCCCCCATACAATCGCAATAGTCTTCAATCATTGCAGGCGAAAGCAGGACAATGATTATAAACAAATTGTTGACGTTATACAATATATATTTGTCTGACCCTGTGTAGGAGTCTTGGGCCTCAGACTTGGGTCGTGTGCGAGAGTTTCTCATGAGCTACATGAGAGGCGCTGCTACACCTGAGCCTCTGCTGCAGCTGGACGAGGTGAAAACAATAATAATGATTAATCAAACTTGTATAGTGCTTTTTTGGACACTCAAAGACGCTTTACATGGGGAATAAATTAAAAAAGGGGGTTTGCAGAAAAGCTTGTCTGAGCAGATGGGTTTTGAGACTGATTTAGGGTTTGGTAGTGAGTCACAGTTTCTAATGGGCAGTGGGAGTGAGTTCCAGATTTTTGGGGCCTCACCGGCAAAGGCTCTGTCCCCCAAGGTCCGGCGGTGAGTGCGGGGGATGGGAGTGAGGCGGTTGGAGTCGGCTGATCGAAGGCGACTTTTGAAACAATAGAATCAAATGCAATGTTTGACCCTCCACACGTCCAAAAGGCCTAAACTAAATGTTGCGTTTTGATTTTCAGTTCTTGACGTTCTTGTTCTCAAAAGAAAACAGTGTGTGTGACCCTCGCCTCTCTCCCCTCGTCCCTGATGATATGAAAAGACCACTGTCCCAATACTGGATATCCTCATCGCATAACACGTATGTCTTTGGATACAATACTTTGGTGGTCGTAGCCTGGTCTTATCCATCCATAAACTCTGGTCCATTATCATTTCCTACATGTACGTCTGGGTCTGATCCTAGTGGCTGCAGTTTCCTCGGTTGAATCCCCTCCGACTAATCAAAGAGGTGTTGTAGGGAGGTGTCGTGATGTCAAGAGTTTGCGCCTGTTGGTTGTTGCAATGGCGGCAAATGCAATAGTAAAGTAATCTTGTGGTTCAGCTCCAAATATCAGGAAATTGAAGCCGGACCAAGAGGAAAGTTTAGCAAATTTCATTGCTGCAAAGATTTTGTGGCTCTACTCCCCACGGGCTCTATTAGTGGCAAAGGAGATGGCTAGCGCTAGGTTAAACACTAAAGCTAGGCTTTATGCTAAATCTAGGCTAAATGCTAAATGCCTCACTCACTAGGGGTAGGGTTAGGGTTAGTTACATACACCACGGTAAACTCAGATCCAATAGTTTCTGCAAAAGGAGGTAACCCCTCCCACCTTTTGACGGAGCTCAATGCAGCAAATCCAGACCTTAGTACAAGATTAAATGAGTACGATGGTATGGTAAGACCAGGCTTTGGTGGGCGTAGTTATCTGCTCAAAAGTGTGCATTCCAGCCCGCTAACTTTATTTTCCCTGTGTTCTCCTTTAGGTACCTGACAGGTGACCAGTTTTCCAGTGAGTCCTCTCTGGAAGCTTACGCCCGCTGTCTCAGGATGGGCTGTCGTTGCATCGAACGTACGTCATCAAAAATAATAATAAAGAAACAAACCTGTGTCTGATTATAGGAGACAATTATCCGTCTTATAGAGTGACTTGTACTGGCACTGTTTAAAGTAGTTCTCATCTGGTGGGTCTGGACCAAAAAGTGTCTTGTAAGATAATTTTTAGGGGGTCCAAGCCTTTCCTCTGCAACCTTTTCAAATTTAGAAACTATATAAAGGCTTTTTTATTTCAGAACGTTTTATTTTAGAAAGTACAGTCTAATAAAAAAAATGTCATTATTATTTGTTTAAAATTCAAATAGTTTATATTTTTCAGTGGACTGCTGGGATGGGCCTGATGACCTACCCATCATATACCACGGACACACCCTCACCTCCAAGATCAAATTCCTGGATGTTCTACACACCATCAAAGAGCACGCCTTTGTCACGTCTGAGTAAGTCATTTTAAAATTAAGATTAAGAAATCCTTCAGAAATTTCAGTGTTACATCACAAGTTAAATGTATGATAACGCTATATTAAAATAAAATGCATTTAATTTTTTTGTTTTACCCTAACCTTAACTGTAGCATAAAATGCAGCAATCTATACTTAGTAATCTAAAAAGAAAATCTCTATATTTGCATTTGTGTCCTTAGGAAAGACACTTCACCCACATTAGAATGAGTCTGATGTGTGTGTGAATGGTTGGTGGTGGTCGGAGGGGCCAATGGCACATACTGGTTGCCTTGCTTCTGTCACTGTGCCCCAGGGCAGCTGTGGCTACAGTAGTATCAGCACCGTGTATGGAGTGAAAGAATAATGACATGTGAAGAGTCTTTGAGTGTCCAAAAAAGCGCTATATAAAACCAATGTGTTTTTATTATTATTATTATTATAACTTGGGCTAAACCAACTTTATTAATTTATATCAATTTAAAGAATGATAATTTTGCACTAGTACCATATTCTTAACGTATACTAGAAGAGAATGACTCGTGTATGTGCAGGTACCCCGTCATCTTGTCCATCGAGGACCACTGCAGTGTCGTCCAGCAGAGAAACATGGCCACTCACTTCAAGAAGGTCTTTGGGGATTTACTGCTCACCAAAGCAGTGGACACCAGCGCAGAGGAGCTGCCCTCACCGTACCAGCTGCGACGCAAGATTCTTATCAAGGTATAATATTAGCTGCAGAGTGAGATAGCCTGTGTTTTATCCTCCAAGGGAGACATTTCTTGTATCTTTTTCAATCAAGATACTTTTGCTTGTCCCTTTGGCAAATCTTGTTTCATGGCAGTCAAAATTTCCTCAAATTAAGATACATTTAGGAAAATTTGAGCAACTGGAGAACCAAAACAATTATAAAAACACCAGGCAAACTGGTCCAGCACCTGAGGAAATACAAAATCGCGTTTAAACAAGTCCAACAAAATGTGTTTCTCAGAATTTCAGAATTGGTTTTGCTTCTACCGCAGTCAAAGGACAAACTGGCTGCGGCTGAGTGGATTTCCAGCTTAGAAATATCCTCCCAATTTGGCCTGAGGGGAGACTGGTGGGCTCTCCTCACCTGCAATGGAGGAGGAGACTCACAGGCACACAAGGGGAGAGGAGGAGGAGACACAGGAGGAAGGAGCAGCAACAACCTGCCCTCATGACATTTATGGAGGTTAAAGGAAAGCAGGTGTTTCAGTAAAGAGTCTTGTAAAGGAACAAACTACGAGAAACTAGCAGACGTGGTGGAGCTGTGAGCAAAAAGGAAGGCATTTGTTTAGTATTCAGAAACAGATGGGAAAAATTTAAGAATTGAAGATGTAGTTTTGAGAATGAGTTTGATCCTACAGGGTTAAATAGTACATTGTTTAGAAAAGGGAAACATTCAACAGGAATGTGTATATGTGGGCAGGGACAAGAGACCACTAAGCATGTGTTAAATAGTTGTCCGAAATATCAAAAGGAGAGAAATGTGATGCAAGAAAAATTGAAGGAGCAGAAAGTACAGTTTAATCTTCAGGTCTTAGGTTTTCACTCAGCATTTAGAGTAGGTAGAGAAGTTATTAGATATTTAGTTAAAACTAAATTATTGAACAGATATAGTCAAACTCAGGTGGCGGTAAATACACACTAAGTGATTGTTTGCCCACCGCCGAAAAAACCCATAAGAAGAAGAATAAGCATGTGTTTTCAAAATGAGTCTTCCAGATCAGAGAGGGTCCTCATGAATAAATCTTCTGTGCTCCATCTCCAGCACAAGAAGCTGGTGGAAGGCACAGCGTACGAAGAAGTGTCCACCGCCAGTTACTCCGAGAACGACATCAGCAACTCCCTGAAGAACGGCATCCTGTACCTGGAGGACCCCATCGACCATGTGAGCTCACAAGATTAACAGATGTTTTATTAGTCCCACAGTGGGGAAATTTCAGTGTTGCATCACCAGTTACAGAACAGTAGGAAAGATAAATGAACAATAACTCTTTACAAAAATTATTATAAAATACAATAAAATCTCTAACTCTAGCATAATAATAGCCTGGTCTTATCCATCTGTAAACTCGTGTCCATGATCATTTCCTACATGTACGTCTGGGTCTGATCCTAGTGGCTGCAGTTTCCTCGGTTGAAACCAATCAGCGAGCAGATGAGGAGGGTGTTGTAGTGAGGTGTCAGTGACGTCAAGAGTTTGCGCCAAATTTGCTGGTTGTAGTTTAGCGGAGAATGCGATAGTAAAGTAATCTGTTCTGGTTCGGAAATTGAAACTGGAGCAAGAGGACTGGTTAGCAAATGTCATTGCTACAAAGATGTTGTGGCTCTACTCCCCACGGGCTCCGTTAGTGGCAAAGGAGATGGCTAAAGCTAGGCTAAATGCTAAATGCCTCACTTGCTCGGGTGCATTACATACGTCCCCGTAAACTCAGATCCAATGCATGATTAAGAAGCTAGACTTAAGTACAAAAACCCCTGTCTTTCGCATAATAAGGAGCAAGTATAAAATGCTGTATATTCTAGTGCAAGTGATAAATAGTTGTACTGTATGTTTACATCTGTACATTAGCAGCATGAGGGTCAGGGACACGTTTGGTTCTATATTGCACCTTCTGACATTGTTGAAGTATTAAAGCACAGATGCGTAAATTAAAGTGACAGTGACATATTGCACATTCTGAAATTAGTTCAAGATATTGCACCGATGCATGCTGTGTGAGGTCAGGTCGGCAGTGTTTGTTAATCCTCATTGTTCGATATGCAGTAACGTCTTTGTTTTTGTGCAGACGTGGACCCCACACTATTTTGTCCTGACCACTCACAAGATCTATTACTCCGAGGAGACGTCCCACTACCAGACAGCAGAGGAAGAGGAAGAGGATGAAGGAAAAGAGGTATTTCATTTATAATTAATGGGAAATCACTGTTAATCTGACGAGGCAGGGAGAAAAATTAAAATTGGATTGTAACTATTGCCAAGACCATTTTTACTTTTAGTTTTGTATTTTAAATATTTAATAAATGTACAAATCATTTAATAAGAAAACCTTGCAATCGATAAATAAAAAACATTTCCATGGTCACACGACCTCACTCCTAGCTGGTGGGGGTGTAACCGGAAAGAGAATAACCCAATGCCGCCTTTTTTCCTCTTGAAAACGGCCAAAAGTTGGTCTTAGACCAATGCTATGTTCTAGATGTGTGTCAATGCTGAGGGGAGTATTTTGTTTTGACCCAGTCTAGTGTAGCCGCTGTGGACTTTTTTGAGATGGGCGTGACTACGGCATAAATTGTAGCCTGTCTCACATAAAATTTGACAAATACCATTGTAGTCCAGAATAGTATGTATGTTTGTTTGAGTGTTTTAAGTGAGATTTATATAGTTTTAGTTATATGAAACTAATTGTATAACTTGTGATTAATGATGTAAATGCATGCAAGACATGGTAACTTTTGTGTGTGTTTCTTCTGAATACTATTGGGATCACTCTACATTATCAATAGGAAAAACAATCATTTACCTTGGCTGCATTTAATCACATACTGTAAATGTAAACGTGACCCTTTCATGTTTTGTATTCAGTAGTCAAAGTCTCTTTGTCTCAGCAGGAGTGTAACAACAATGACCAGCACTGTGCCGAGCGCTGGTTCCACGGGAAGCTGGGCGGCGGCAGAGACGGGCGACAAGTGGCTGAGAAGCTGCTGCAGGATTACTGTGAGGGAGGAGGCAAAGACGGCACCTTCCTGGTCCGAGAGAGCGAGACCTTCGTGGGAGACTTCACTCTGTCATTCTGGTCAGCGACAGCTGTGCCACTAAATCAAACCGTAACTTCAATCGGACTGAGTTCGCAGATTTATCACCTCCTCAAACCATAGTACATATACACACACAGTACAAATAGATACATAATACATATAGATACATTGTACAAATACATACATAGTACAAATAGATTGGAAGACCATTTGGCAAATACAAACTACAGTGGTCCTTTGTTTATTGCAGGGGTTTTGTTCTAAAGATAACCAGCTACATATATAGGTGAAATCTGCAGTAGACAGCTGTATTCTTAACAGTTATTGAATATGTTGTATGGCTTTAAACAAAGACGAGGCAGAATGTTACAATTACAAAGAAGCAATGACAAATTTGTGCTAAAAGTGCATGTGTGAGTATTTTGTGTGTGCTGGCTGATCACTGGGACAAAAAACGTACAAGAGGCGGCAAATATCTTCATATTTCATATATTTATCGGTTCTGGTGAAGTTCTTCCTGTGTGTTGCCATGGTGATGATATTTGCTTGAAAAAATTCCCAAGATCTTGTTAAACAGATCCTTCTTGAAACCAAAAAGCATTCTTATCAAATAAAAGAGAGGTTCATCCCAGAGTTACAGCGCATAAGTACAGTAGGAAAACAGAAAGCGTAATGATTACGATTATTTAGTTATTTTCTAATTGGTGGTTATTAAAGAACAGCAATGTAACGTCATAGGAGACTTTGACTCATTTTGCTGGTGTTGGGCAACCTGTCAGGCGCAGTGGTTGCCATAGTCCATTAAATTAATTAAATTCAATGTATTTTTGTATAACCAACAGCAGTCATCGCAGAGGACTAGACATGGCTGATTCACAAACAAAAGATCAGATAATCAAACAGTTCGAACGTAGGAAATACAGTTATAACCAGAGCCAGAGGTAGTGGGACAAGGACCTATCTCCGTTATGCATTATGTGTACATGAGTGTGAATAATAAAAACACATTTGACCATCTTACCCACTCAACTTAAACTACACAAAGCATATTTAATCAGTTGAGTATTTCTTTCATGGGTTTCCCTCCATCCCTCACACTAAAGACTAAATGTGTCTGTTTTCCCTGTGACAGGCGCTTGGGCCGTGTGCAGCACTGCAGGATCCACTCT
Organism: Knipowitschia caucasica; assembly: GCA_964034765.1. NCBI lineage: Eukaryota > Metazoa > Chordata > Actinopteri > Gobiiformes > Gobiidae > Knipowitschia > Knipowitschia caucasica. The sequence goes on from OZ035824.1 coordinate 23,435,497, forward strand.
CGTCAGGAGTCTGGCTCCACACGTTTCTACCTCACAGACAACCTGGTGTTCGAGAGTCTGTACCGCCTCATCTGCCACTACAGGGACACGCCGCTGCGCTGCAACGAGTTTGAGATGAGGCTCGGAAACCCTGTGCCTCAGCCCAACGCCCACGAGAGCCGAGAGTGAGGGTCTTTGGAAGCAAATCTATTATCACTATGTTGTCAAACTATGGTGACTATCTACTGTATTATTTACCTTTCAGACATATGCATTAAGAAAAACCCCAAAAGTAGTCAAATTATCATGTGTTTTCAAATAGAAATGGACATGACCAGATGCCTGTAGCCTCAAAAAATAAATCATGAATATTTTGGAGCGGACCGATAGAAGGAAACCAATGGGATGCATTCAGCTTGTGTTCACTGCGTTATTACAAAAACAGCGTACATGTGCTGGGGGTTGGGTTTGGTGGAAGACAGGGGGAAGGGGGAGTGGGTTTTTTTGACTCTGTTGCCAATGCTAAGTTAACTTGAATCCTTTACTGCACCTTTACCAGTCATATGTTTTATGTATATAGAAAAACATCAGATTCAGATTCAGGCAGACTGAATAGCCTCATTCATACTAGGTAATGTGGGTGTGTCTTGCCTAAGGACACAACAGTTTGACACTTTGTTTTAGCAGGAGTGTAAGGTACGCTTCTTATGGAGGAGAAGGAAGAAAAGAGTACCCTCTATGTCAAAGGTTTATTTTAAGTCTGAATCCAGGATTACTTTAAACTGATTTGTATCAGCACAGATTAGAGAATGTGGAATAAACATGGAGCAAAATCCCACTGGCACAAAGCCACTGATAATGAAAGTTATCATCTGTGTCAAACCACAGTATAGAGGGATTTATTAGATAAAAACATATGTTTAAGAATATGGCTCAGTAAAAGCAAATATGCAAACATATTTGTAAATAGATTAGAATAGTTTTAAACTAATAGTGAATAGTTTTAGTGCATACATTACAGACGAGGTTGATGAAGAATCAGTAATGTGATTTGTAAAGGAATGTTTCAAATGTGGTTGTTAGTTGTGTTTTCTCTGAATTAACGTCTTCACAGGAATCCTGCCTGAACTAAAGAAGCATGGATGCTGTCACTCATGATGTCACGGATGGATGAGAACGTGGATGTGACCTATTTATGATAGGTCAAAAAGAGGGAGTGTTGTAGAATTATAATGTTGTATACTAATGATTTCCAGTAGGTGTTTGCAAACATGTCTTTGTGCAATATTAAAGCCTGGATTTAATGGAATTCAGACAAGCACCAAGGACAAAGGCTTCTGTGATAAAAGTATCATTTTCAGGAACAGCGTGTCTCTAGCGGCCTGAGACAAAACCAGACTGGGACCAGCCTGAGACCATATGACGTCATCGGAGATTCTGATAAAACCGTTGGGAGGACACATTGGGAAAGTTAGAGCACAGGGATAGTGATTTAGGGAGTAGCTCCGGGAGTTCTGTATCAACATTTAATTGTAAAGAGAAATAAATGTACTATTGGAACTCTTGAATCTTGGCCTTATTTCTGTACCAAATTCTGAACACGTCGGTCAAATCATTTTTGACAACATACTACATACAAGTTGTATTATAATCCGTAACTAAATTGAAAACTTGAGGTAATTGATTCAGCTGTGTATGAATTACAAGCAGTGAAAAGTGCTGAGTAGAGTCTGAGCGGGACGCTCATTCTCCTCCGCTCACAGAACGAGCAGCGAACAGCCTGCGTCCTCTAGCCTCTACAGCGCTGCTAAAAACTAGGGCTTCGGCTTCGAAATTTGAATATAATTCTAAAATAAATTGTATATATATATACAGTATTTGGCCCCCTGCAGTTCATCCAGAGTGATCATGGGCCTCTTGGCTGCATCTCTGATCAGTCTTCTTGTTTGAGATGAAAGTTTGGAGGGACGGCAGGGTCTTGGTAGATTTGCAGTGGTCTGATACTCCTTCCATTTCAATATAATTGCTTGCACAGTGCTCCTTGAGATGTTTAAAGCTTGGGAAATCTTTTTGTATCCAAATCCAGCTTTAAACTTCTCCACAACAGTATCTCGGACCTGCCTGGTCTGTTCCTTTGTCTTCATGGTTTTCTCTGCGCTTTAAACAGAACCCTGAGACTATCAAAGAGCAGGTGCATTTATACGGAGACTTGATTACACACAGGTGCATTCTATTTATCATCATCAGTCATTTAGGACAACATTGGATCATTCAAAGATCCTCACTGAACTTCTGGACTGAGTTTGCTGCACTGAAAGTAAAGGGGCCGAATAATATTGCACGCCCCACTTTTCAGTTTTTTATTTGTTACATTTTTTTAAATTATCCAATAAATTTCATTCCACTTCACGATTGTGTCCCACTTGTTGTTGAGTCATGACAAAAAATTAAAATGTTATATCTTTATGTTTGAAGACTGAAATGTGGCAAAATGTTGAAAGGTTCAAGGGGGCAGAATACTTTCGCAAGGCACTGTAATATATATATATATATATATTATATTCGAACACATATTAGACAGCCCTTACAATTCGAAATGTATTCAATAACTTCAAATAAAATAGTTAGCTCCCAAAGGTTCCACCGGGACGTGCTAGGCAGGTAACAGCTAAGCTAGCTAGCTCCCTGGAACTACATGTTAATGGTAACTTCCGGGTTTTTCGCGATCGCTTTTTGACACATTAAAATAGTAATTTGGTCATGAAAACGATAACAAGAAATTCTGAAAAAGTCCTTGAATGTGTGTTAAGGATGTATATGTATACTGTATTGTCCGATTAACATTTAATGGTGTCGATTGATAGATATGTAGTTGTTTATTGAGCGTGGCTAGCTACGCTAGCTTCTCTCATTGTACTTGCGGAGTAATGGCAGTATTTTACACACCTGAATTACAAACAGAGATTGCATTGTCAAAGGGCAGCGGCCATTATTGATTTGAGAGTTCTGTTATCAAGAAAAAATGATCGGTAGAATTACATTCAAGTCAATGGAGTGTTCTACTGCTGCTGTGGGGAGCTGGATAATAAATTATAATTAAATACTTGAATATATTCTAATGTTTTAATGAATACATTTGGATGCGAAACTAGCAGTATTCTTTTACCTATATATTGTGTTAGCAGTGCGTTGCTTTAGTACCATTTCATCAGTGATTTTTGTACAGCTTACAAGAAGTTGTGCTAATGCTAATGTTAGCATACATGTCAGATCGCAAATTGAACAGATGGCTCTGTGTTATGAGAGCGTAGGAAATGAGAAGCCATTGAGCGAGTTGGGGGGCGGTGCTAAACATTCAAACATTGCAGAAACGGGTATAGCGCCTTTAAATGCATCACTCACTCACTGCATGTCACACGCGCAAAACACACACACACAGTAATGACCACAGTTTAAGCGTCTACCTTTCGGCCAATCAGTGTCAAAGGGGCGTAGGCTTGATCACAGACGTTGGTTTAATGTTGACAATCGCCAGCGTGGGCCGTGCCCGCAGCATCATCACGGCAGAAGTTTGGTAAAGTAGCGTCATTTTCCCAGATTCTGACTTCCGCAGTCAATAGCTCACGAAAGCTTCTTTGTTAAACAAAAGTAATTGTGCTAAAATGATCATGTCTACGTTGATTTAACAAATTCAATGCGCTGTTTTAATGCAGAGAAATCCTCTGAATCCAATGCACTGCAAGAGCTACTCTTAGCTACTACCCCACTTCACTTCCTGTTCGCGGGGAACGGCTTGAGTTAAACTGGAGTTCAGCAGTGGTTTAAACGAGTTTCTCAAATAATGCTCAACTGGGAATTAAACTGTGAGGATACTGGGCATTTTTGGGACACAGCAATGCTCTTTGATTGTGCTGTCATTGTGTTTTTATAAAGTTTACAAATCTCTCTGAGTGGCCTCAGTCAAAGCTCTACCTCAGAGTGAAAGCACAGCGACACTTTTGGGTCAGTCTCACAGCTGAATGTATCAATCTAATTACTAAAAAACGTCACTAAAACCCACCTAAAAGCCATAGGATAGCATAGGCAGGAAGTGAACAGGCTGATCTGTGTGAACAGGAAATGACGTCACGCCTCCCTGTGCATATAGCCCATTTATTCAATTTCATTTTTGACTAAGGATTTGTTTTTTGTTTTTATATGTAGTCAATAAATTACAATCTAAAAACTGTGATTATGAAATTCCATGATTACTGTGTAGACTGGAATTAGTACTAAAAAGTGCTCAACCCGATCCACCCAAATGGTGTCCCTTATTTTTTGTTGTCGGCAACCCTACTTTACAATCGGTCTTCTCACATATATTCTAGCCATTGTGTTACAAGAGTCATTGTTCATCGTTATTCGCACAACTGTGAGGACCATGGTCTGGGACTGTGAGGACCAGGGTAATGTCTGAAGTTGTATCCAAGCTTCGTGCCCCGAGGACGGCTGCGTTCGTTGCAGCCCCCGCTGTTAGCTTACTGCCATTAGCTTAACGCCCCTGGAGCATAACAAATCACCGAAAAGACAATAAAGGGTCATATTTCACGCCTCAAATGTTGTTAAAAGTAAAATGTGTGCCCTATTTATTGTATTATTGATCAGAACTATCATCTCAGATGTGGTTCTGTTGATACAAGAGTGACGAGCTCCACTGTCGTCACTATAACAGCTGCTTAATCCTCCTCATTTTTGTAAAAATTGGACTCATTCAAACTCTACAAGGCGTACGCTGCAATGAAAATAGTTTTCACTCAAAATAAGAGTGATACTAAGCCACAAAAAGCTCCTGTGTGTGCGTTTTCACGCATCGCCCATTCTATCTGATAGGAGAAAAATACTTCCTGTCCTACGGCCCCATGCCACGCCCCTTTTTGGTTTTTCAATATTGCCCTCTTTCAATAATCTCTGAAGGAAGTCTATAATCTTTTTCCTAAACCCACTGGTAGGGTCCCTCTTCAATGCTTGGTACGTGTTGGTGTCCAAGAGTAAATGGTTAACTTTGGCCTCATAGTCTGAGGTGTTGAGGATAACTGTGCATCTGCCTTTGTCAGCTGGTAAAATAGTTATACTCTCATCCTTTTGTAATGCCATTAATGCTTTTTGCTCATCTAATGAGACATTGGATTGTGGGGGCTTAGCACTTTGAGTGTTGCAGAGACTCTCAGTCTGAGGGCCCCCGCCTCACTCTCAGTTAGTTTGTTGTTTCTAATGGCTGCTTCTGCTGCTGTGATGTATTCAATTGTAGGAATATCTTTTGGGGTTATCGCAAAATGTAGGCCTTTGGATATTTTTCCGCTTGTGATAAATGCCGATCGGATAGATTTTTGACCCAATTCTCATTGTCCACACCTTGTCCAATTTCACTTTTAGAATGTTGAATAGAATTATAATATATACATTGAGATGTACATCAAGGCCGGCTGAGGATGATGTTTATTCATCGAACTGAATTTCTCCATCTGTGAGATAATAAAGGATTGATTGATATATAGTCATAGTGGTAGTAAAAAAAATAACGAGACTGCATACCATATATTTGTCTTAAAATGTATTTTTCTTGGCCTACTGTGGACTCACCACCTGCAGGAGGATCAGTGAGGGGCTGGTGCTCTGTGACTGCCACCCCCTCGACCCAGAAATGGATTAAGGGGAAGAAAATGGATTGATGTTTAGGTATTTCATGACGCCTTGAAGCAACTGTGGTTAAAGTTCAAACTCATTGTTCTCACATTTACAGGAGACAGTACTTTTCCCTTGTTTTGATTTTTGAAGGGGCCAAACTACAGGGCACCGAGTCAGCAGCTGATTGGAGGTCTCTGTTTCTCCTGCTGTATATTACCACTTGCATTTTGTAAAATCCTTGTTTGTGTTCGTGTGCTACCAACGTCAATAAAACACGTCTTCTGTCTGAATTAAAGACACAATCCCAGACTTTGTCATCTTCTTCGGATGGATAGATACTTTTGATGAATGATTGAGAAGAAACATGAAATTCTATATTCCACCTGTGAATAGTATCAAGTTCAAGTTATCTTGAGTTATATGGTCAAAAGTAAATCCACAGTATACATTACTAGCCTCATATTGACGACCTGAAGTAAATCCTCTAAAAGTTGGCTGTTTGATGATGCTAGCATGGGCTCTGTTATTTTCCAAGGCAGTTGTGAACATGTAGAAAACTAGTTCTACACATATATTGAAGTTTTGGAGTGAAACAGGCATACAAACAGCATCGTTTTAATGATGAAAAAGTTATTCTGAATGAAAAGGCTACAGAGCGAGAGAGAGGGAGGATTGTGTGAGTCTCGTGTTGGTGCTACTGATTAACCCTCCTCCTCTGTTAAGAGACGGTTTTTGTTTCCTCACAAAAATGGCTTCTTTCACCCCTCTCTCAAACCAATTCTTCTCCCGAGCCAGAATTTTAGAGTTTTCTCTACGATGTTGGTAAAGTCGTTTCTGTAGAGTTTGTTTGGTTTCTCCAATATAGTGGTCAGTGCACTCCTCTTCACTACATTTAATTGAATACACCACATTACTCTGTTTGTGTCTGGGTGTTTTGTCTTTGGGATGCACTAATTTCTGTCTTAACGTGTTGAAAGGTTTGAAATACACAGGGATTTTGTGTTGCCTAAAGATTCTTTGTAGTTTCTCTGAAACTCCCGCCACATACGGTAAGGACACCCCTCTCCTCCTACTTTCTTCTGTCTGTAGGACTGTGTCTCTGGCCTTTCTCGTCCTTTGGGCTTTAGTAAAAGACCACTTGGGGTAGCCACATCTGGAAAGTGCTCTCTGAACATGTTTGGTTTCTCTGTTCTTTCCCTCCACTCTACAGAAACGACTTTACCAACATTGTAGAGAAAACTCTAGTGGGCCACAGTCGGCTGTTCATCTCCACCTCAAGGCCTCCAACCACACGGTGGATGACACAGAGATTAAAATTCTGGCTCGGGAGAAGAATTGGTTTGAGAGAGGGGTGAAAGAAGCCATTTTTGTCCAGAATGAGATTGTTTATTTTATTTGTGACCTTAGGGGATAGGCTATACACTAAATCCCCCCACCTACGGATTTTACAAAGATGTCAGAAGATTTGGTTCCAAACCTAATCAATAATGTAATAAGTATCTATTAAAATCTCAATACCAGCTACTCGACTGTAGACAGGGCTGTATCTTTAAATGTAATGAGGTGTGTAAATTGTATATGTGATTAAACAAGCACTGGGAATGGGGCTTAGGAAGCCCTCCCATAAGGACACTTTATATAACACAGATGAATAGAAAGTGTCCTTCAACATGACTCTATATGACACAGAGTCACGTTGTATTCGAGGCCTCTTAAATTATTTATCAGAAACACCAGTGATTTGGTGTTTTGTCTTTCTAAGCATCACACAATCTGTAAAATGACTGTAAAATTGATTGATTGAGTGAAATCTGATTATGTTTTTGTAATTATATTTATTTTCCTATAGTCTTTCATACAGTAAACCGTTTGGAGCTTGATTTCTCCTCAGATGGGAAGCAGACTTGGCATCACTTCCCGCTCCTGCTGCTGGATGCATTAGGAAGTGAAGCCACGGCAACAGCAATATCATTTATGGGAAGTGTTGTGAGGGGCAACGGGCTGCGTTTCAAGGCAGTCAGCTGACCAGCTCAGGGATCTCCCCATGTCATGTGATGCTGCACAACAGCTTTCTCTGCGCCTCCTTTCTCTTTCCCTTTAGACACAAACACTAAGCCTGATTTAACTCTTTGACTCTCCCACCACAGTGAAGAAACTGGGGGAGGTAATCTTTTTTCCTTCAGTATAAGACTTCCAGCAATTAAACAAAGAAACTGAATAATGATTATTACCTTAATTAATGGAAAATTGCAATAGTACATTTAAAATTATTATTTCTAGTTTAAGAATTTAAAATGCAGATAAATTGTCCATTTCCCCTATTGATTATTGTCACCATGGGTTTAATGTTGACCAAAGGATAGTGCTGGGAGAAGGATAATCACAGCTGTCACCCCAGAGGGCCCTCCCAAGAAAATCCCTCTCCTCTGTCTCGACAGTGTTCCTCTACGGAAGCTCAATTCACATAACCATAACTAGCAGTCACAGCAGGTCAACTGTAAATAGACGGTCTCTGGGGATGGACCCCATGCAGAGAGGAGGGTATCAGATGTCCGAGGTCAGCAGAGTGACGAGGAAAAGTTCCCATTGTTTTACTGATTACACCTCCGCTCAAATCAAGCAATTTACAATCACTCATGTGGCAAATGTTCAGCTGAAGGATCCATCTAAACAGTGCTTTGTTATGCACTTAAATGTACATTTATGATAATAAAGTACTATACAGTATATGCTGGATGTCTACATACTGTTTATCTGCAGAATGAAAATCCTGAATAATGTGATTTTGAAGAAAACTCCTGGTTTACAATATGCAGTGTGTCAAGCTTCATTGCAGCGTTATATTGTCAGGAACTGGCCTTTGATTTTTGTGCTGCTTTCAGTCAAATGTCACCAAAAAGTCCTCCAAAGACACAAGACAAAGAAGAATAAAGAAACTCAAAGAAAGTAACAGATGTCAACCAAGTGTTGCTGTGGGAAAACTAAAATGTTCGTGTGAGGGAAATCAGAGTATATCACATTGGGTTTATTCCATCTGTTTAAAACAAACTCTGACTGTTTTTACAAAGCCACATGTTATGAAGCGGATCGTGATCATGATGTCATGTATGTTCCTCATGTGAAAGCTGTCTAATGATCTTTCTCCATGTATAGTATATAAGTGTCCTATAAGCCTAAAAGTGTAATGTGACCAGTGCAGAGTCAGTCAGTCTGCCTGAGGCTGTGGCGAGTCATGTTCAGTCGATCTGTGTGTTTATGGAGACGTGTGGGGGATCAGCTGTACATGTCAGAGGTGTGTGGACTTTATGGCACTATCACAGATCAGCTTTGACTCCTTCACGTTCCGATAGACGCCTCATAGTAAATATGAGAAACTACACTCACGCATGTTCAGAAACACAGCAACATTTTGTAAAAACTACAGCGGTCAGACTAGCACTGACCTTCAGGTCCAGTCCACACTGGCACTAAGACCATAACGAGGCGTTTCCTCTGCACTCCATCACTCCATATGTGGGACATGGCCTTTTAATGCACCCTTTGTTTTTCTTGCATGATTTTATTGAAGTTTGTTTTTATCATTAATGCATGATTTATTGAAGTTTCCTTTTAACTGTGTGCGGTGTGATGGAGTGCAGGCCCCACCCACTAGTCTGGCATGGACACTGCACACCTGTGGTGCATGAAGGACCAATTGACACTGATAGAAAAGGACTGGGAGGACACAGAAACAGGAAGGCAAACGAGCGGGACAGGGAAACGGAACGGTCATTACTAGATCAGATACGGAATCGGGACGGAAGCGGAAATAAATATAACAAAAAACCCTAACCTTAACCATCTTACCCAGACACCTAAAACTTAACCAGTCACCATATGAGGACTTATTAGTCTAAAACTAATTCAAAAGTAGGATTCTTACTTCCGGTTCGTCCCGATTCCGTATATGATCTAGTGCCGACCGAAGCGGAACAGGACGGGGGACGGGTATTAACCAGTGGGGACGGGTCTGTTCCACATGTGTCAATGCTGAGGGGAGTGATTTTTTTTGGACCAGTCTAGTTTACTCGCTGTGAATTTTTGAAGGCACTCGTTTAAACGAATGGGGCTCAGGCCGGCTGACACATGCGCAGATGCGTGTTTTCACATTTTCCAGCCCCCGCGGCCATTTTGAATCACTCCATGAAAGCCATTTTTGGCCCTTTAGATTGAACGGCGGAGATAGGCGTGACTACTTCCGTTAATATATACAGTCTATGGTGTTAACCATGGTATTAACCATAGACTGTATATATTGAGGTATTAATAGCTGGGAGATCCCGTTAAAGTGTGCAAATGTTGAAGTGGTTTTCCAGTGGAATCCGGCCCATACCTGGCTGTCAGGGCTTTACGTGGAGCATGCCTCTGCACATCCAGCACAAGAGATGCTTTGGAGGATTAGACAGGCCACTGCGCTACACTGACCAACATCTACAATAGAGTAACCGAGAAAAATAAGATGTTTTTAAGATTTGCACTTTAAAGACATGTTGTGCTCTATAATCTACAATAGACACTTGTGGATCGTTTTGATTTATTTTGATTATTAACAAATATTATTGTCTGATTTGTTTTCTTAGGAGCAGTGGCCACTATATGAGATCAGCTGATACATCTGTACCCATTTTGTTCATAAGACCTATATCCAAAGTCATATAAGTGTAAAAAAAAAAAAATGAATGCAAAGGCATAGAAGGAGCTATAAACAAACCTTACAGACATGATACTGGAAATATGGATGTTGCGGCTTCTTGTAGACCTGAGCCGCTGAGTGGGTCCTGTAAATGTGTAGACACGTTTTGAAGCCTATGCTAAAGAAGTCTTGATCCAGTATTGAATTTTAGAATGATTTACTGACTTGAATAGTGCAGCAAACAAAATATGGAAAAATGATTAACTGTAACATATGACCTGAAGTGAGCAAACAAAACGTCAAAGGCAAACAAACAAAAAATACGGCTACCCACTCAGCCCTGACTCATCACTTGTCCGACAGATTCACGCACACTTTTAACCCCGCTCGTGCACGCGCACCTGCCCCGTGAGCCCCGCCTGCTGTGGAGCCACACACACATTAACCGCAGACACACACCCAGTGAACCCTGATCTGTCTCCTACAGGTAGCTCTCTTGTTGAAAAAGGTTGGAGACACCTGATCTACAGCATTAGTTCAGCTTTACCATAACATAATAGTTTGAAATGCCAAGAAGAAAACAGTTTTATAATTGATCCACTTGCAGACTTTAACTTGCAGATTGAATATTCTTTTAGATCATGTTGACTTTGAGCAATAAGACATCAATGATTATGAAGCTTGTTTGTCATTTCTTGGAAAAGAGGCCACACTGAAACTCACTGAGCTGAACTACACATTTGGATAAAGTGCAGACTGACATCAATCTCATCCGAGTATAAAAAAGTATAAAAGTTATTACGTAAAGAGCTTTGGAGAGTCTACCCTAATCCTAGCCCTCTACACCCTCATGATTGTTATTAGCTTAACTTTGGGATTGTTTTTTTTTAGTCCATGAGATGCATTTTTCTGAGTCCCCTGCCAGAAAAAGTTTCACATTCTGGTATGAGGAAAACAAGTTTTCTTCCAGTTTTACAGCTGCAGGAGAAATCTGCTTCAGCTCGGCGTCGCCCTCTAGTGGCCAAAACCATTAGCTGCGCTTTGCTGCTATTTGTTGCCTCAATTTCTCTCTCCTTTTCTTCTCAATCAGCCTGTAAGGGAGAGAAAACATCTTTTAGAAGAGTATAAAAGAATAGCATACATTTATTACTACAACATTTAGTACTAGACAAGAGCTCCCGGTGGTTTATTCCAACAGCTGTGTCAGTAGTATGTCTGTAAATCTATTTTAGGTATATGATTAAATTGTAAATTGTAAATAGGTAAAATTGTCCATTTAAAATCCCCATATGAGTTAGAAAAAATCCAAATAGCAAAAATACAGTTGACTTTTTTATTGTACTTTATATATACGCACACACTTTAAATATACTACATATATCAGTGCAAACCTGATCAGTCCTGAACATGTTTTTAATCTGTATTAATATTTTGTTTATCAAAATCTCAATGCTTTTTATTTGGGAATTTTATTTCTAGCATTAGGACGCTCCACCAACTTAACAGCTCCAAGAGGAAAAATGTGGCATAGGAAAAAAGTGAAGAATTGCTTGAACTAAACTCCAGTTTCCCCTACCAATAAAAACGTATAGAATAGATCTGGCATGTGCCTCCTGTAGGCGACCTGCTCCCATCGCTGTGTAGAGTGAAAGACAAATGCCCACAACAATAGTGAAGCGCTCTGGTCTGTGAAAAGCGCTATATAGATAAAGAATACTTACAAGAATCCTTGGCCTTCCTCTCTTTGTTTAATCAATTCATTCAATCTTTTTTTATATTTCTTAATGAGTTTATTCTTAAGCAAACAGTGCTGGTGCTCACATCAGAGTAACATTGTCCACATGTTTAATTGTACATTTCATTATGTTTATATTTGTGCATTTCAAATGTGTGCATGTGGGTCCTAAAAGCCTCCTATGGACAAGTGTTGAATATTCGCTCTTGCTCTAACACTAAAGGGAAAAAAACTGGTCGGTCCAATATCACTGTTGTGTCCATATCAAATAAACAACATCGGAGGACAGACAATAAGAAGGAGAAATGGCGGCGTGTGACCTGCGGTTGCGAGTCTCCACCAGTTCGCTGAGCTGGTCCTGGACGGCCCTCAGCTCCTCTACGCTCTGCTGATACGGGAATTCTGCAGATCCCGATCGCTCCAGCAGAGACACTTGAGAGGACAGCTCACTGGTCCTGTCCCGCAACCGCTGGATTGACGTGTACAGGTTCTCATCGTCCTCCTCCTGCAGACCACGGAAAACCAGAATATTACAAATGTTTTAACCCTCCAGGCTATGCACTTACAGTTTTTCTCTATTGCTACAACACAAAACCCAGTACTGTAAACCAAATGACTAATTGCCTAAACACATTTATTAAAACTTCCCCCCACTTCTCACAACCATAAACACAATTCTCCTGTAGACACTGTTCACAAAACCCATCCCCTTTTTCTCAAAACTCTAAACACATTTTTCTTTGGCTAAAACACATTTTTCCTTTGCTAAAACACTTTTTGCATGTATCTCTGCTCCTATAATCATTGTGAGGCTTATGTGATGAATAATGTCTCCCACTGTCAGCAAAACCTGAACACAATGAACATACCTGGTGTCATTCAGTAAACACAACCACTCAGAACTGAACACTCCTGTTGCAAATGATGTGACCACAACACAATAAGTCAGTGCAGGTTCCAAGGAGGGAGAGGAGCAGGTCAAGGAGGGAGAGGAGCAACATGTATTATGTATGCACGGGACATGTAGGTACCCCAGCTTTAATTTAGTGAGTTGTAGTTTCAGGGCGACAGGTGGAGACATGGGGGACACTTCCAGAGGCGCGTCCACAGGTTGCGCAAAGATCCGCACTTGTCCTGTCCGCGCTGGTCACATGGGAATCAGTCCCTTGCAGCACCAGAGCATGTGGAATCCAGTTCCACGTACATAAAAAGTGTCCCACGGTCACGCGCGCCCCCCACTATTTGAAAAGCACTGCCCTAAACATTGTGTTTTCAATTGTTACTGTACTGTAGTATCTTTTGTGTGTAATGGATCCATGGAGTTACTCATGTTTGCATTGAGTTGTGATATAACTGCATTTTCTGCTTTTTGTAACTATTCTCATAAAACTCACAAATCTATAGTAAATGGCCAAAATATATTGGAGAATGAAAAAGTGTTGCTCAAATGCATCCTGGCAGGTGTGAAACTGTAAAAAGAACAGTCTCACATTCTGAAAATTGTGTTTTCAATTGTTTTGGTGAAGTGGTTAATGATGCTCAAAGTGTTCACATTTTTGCAGACCATGAGAGGCATTTTGATGTGATGGGTCGGTTTTGAGAATATGAGTCACTGTTTTGATGTGATGGGTCGGTTTTGAGAATATGAGTCACTGTTTTGGTGTGATGGGTCGGTTTTGAAAAGAGACTGTGTTGTTGTGTGTACGTAGCTTTAGAAAAGAGGTTTGTGTTTAGAGTTTTGAGAAAAGGGAGGGCAGTATCGTGAAATGTGTTTAAGCAATAGAGAAAAACTGTAAGTACTGTTTAAAATGACCGATTGTATCAAGCAGTGTGTGTCCTAGTGATTTGTGTCTGTCAGTCAAAAAATAAGTAAAAATATATTTCATTAAATTCCACAATTGCCACCACCATATGAAGTCATAATGTACAAAGGATTTGGGCACATTTACATGTAATTCCTAAATCAATTTTGGGCCATGCTCATAATTTCTCACAAAACCTCTATTTCTTATCACTTTAAAGTTATTAAGAAGTTAAGATGTCAAAATTGAGCTTCTTTTAAAGGTTTATTTAGAAGAATTTGTAGAAAAACTTCTCACCTCATTATTCACTCTTCATTTCAAAATGCACCAATTCCTGTTTTAAGTCCATGTTTTCGGCCCCTACATGTTTTCGGAACCACACATTCATCTGAATGTGTGGTTGTGACATGTGTATTGTGTAGGTGTGATGCTGTGAATGAAGTGTGGTTTTAACAAACAGGTATGAGGCTAAATGTGTGTGTCTGTATTAGAGAGAATGTGTTGTATTGCAAAGTTATTTTTTAGGATTGTACATTACTGTATCCATGCATTTTATTGATGTAACAGGGACTGCAGATGGAAACTAGCTGTTTAGCTATAATCTGGTGCAGAACATATCTGTCTTTGAGCTTAATGTCTCTGTACACTGTCCCTTCAAATAAAGACTAAACTAAACTAAAAACTATAAAGTCTGGTGAACTAAAGTGGCCCTCTTATTTAAAAAGTTTGGGCACCCCTGAGTTACAGGGACAGAACGAGGAAATACACACTATATTATAAGCCCTTTTTCACCTATCCTCGATTTCTCCCATATATTTTCTGTTTTGCCCATGCAATGACTTTATCGAGTAGAAGAGATGATGGAAAATACCTTTGCGTTGACAATATCGATGTGGACGAGCAGCGAAGCCAACTCCAGTTCTTCGCTGTAGCTGTTCTTCAGCGAAACACTGCGATATCCTAATAAACACAATTTATTAGACTTTTCACTTTCTAGTAATAATGTGTCCAAAAGAGATTAAATCCTGAGGCCCCCTCTGGCCCCTGGCTGCGTCTAGAAAGCCTTACTGCCAGCCTTACTGCTGACGATGATAATAATTATTACTATTGTTATAATTGTTATTATTATTATTATTATT